>JAKSZT010054341.1:10736766-10978196 GCA_026826555.1 Tolypeutes matacus | reverse complement strand
AGAGAGGAGGCCCAGAAAGAGACAGGCTCTACACTTGGTTGCCTACAGCTGAGTCTGAGAGACGGTAGATTCTGGAGAGAAAGACAGGGACCTGAGCAGAGATTGGCCACCATCTTGCTTCACCATGTGGTCAGATACCAGGATTATCAGTAGCTGACTTTGGTGAGAAAGCATCTCTGATGGTGCTTTGATTGGACATTTAATGGCCCCAGAACTGTAAACTTTTACCCTAAATAAAATCCCCATTATAAAAGCGAACCCATTTCTGGTACTTTGCATTGCCAGCCCTTTGGCAAACTAAGACAATAGTTACACATTTTATTTATTTTTCAATACTTTACATTTCCTTGTTGTAGTTCTCTATCCAAGCATACATGATTTCCCCTTATTCTCTGAAGCTGTTAACATGTTATTCATAGTTATTTAAAATACCTTGCTGATATTTTCAACATCTATATCATAGCTGAGTCTATCTGTTGCTTATTTTGTCTCTTCATGTACCTTATAATTTTTGGTTGAAAGCTTGATATCATGTGAAAGACAAGAGAAAATGAGGTGAGTAATATCTATGCCTGGAAATGGGCCCACTTCTGTGTGTGTGTAACTAAACCTCGAGTAATTGAGCTAGTTTTGGGTTTTGTTGTTGCTATGATGATTCTCAGTGCATCATATGCTTTATATTTCTTTAGATTTACCATGTGTGGGGACAAATTTGTCAGAGATTTTTAATTTACTATTTTTTCTCAGTGTTTGCCGTATCCTCATTTTTAGGTCCTTTTTTTCTGACTTCACCTCAGAGGAAGTGTCTCTCCATCCTCTTGATCTTCCTCCTGCAGTTGGCACTATTAAATGTTATTGAATGCTTCATTTCCTTGTCTTGGGGGCAAGAGACAGAGGGGTAGCAAGCGTTTCTTTTTATTCTCTTTATTCTGGCTCAGCTTCAGTCCTAGAGTCTGTGTCTCTGGAATTTGGAGGAGGGCTTTAGAATCATACTGCCCATCTTCCAACAGTAGGGGTATCTAATGGTTTGGATCTAATATGTACCTTTAGCCCCTCTCCAGAGATAGATTTTTTTTTATATATAGAAACACAACCCTGTGTGATCATTTAGGTAGTGTCATTGCCTTCTTTAGTACTGCAATGGCCCAGTTGAGTAGCTACAACAGAGCCTGTATAGCATGGATAGCCTAAAATATTTGCTCTCTAGCCCTTTACAGAAAACAGCTGCTAACCCCTGTCCTTGGCTATGGGGGCTAAAAAAAATCAGTCCATTCTCTTGACTAGATATTATAGTGGACCTTGCATTAATGCTTCCATTTTCACATTTACTTTTATTTTTATGATTTTTTTCTTAAACAAGCGTGCCAAACTAATTCAAGATGAAATAAGAGTTATGTCACAAACCAGTGCCAATAGCACTTGAGTGAATAATGTCTGTGACAAAGGTTATAGACCATGAGGCTTCATTAACAACTGATAATTGATTATTGAAAGAAACAATATATTGTCAAGTTATTACCAGCTCATGGATGAATTGGTTAAGATGCCCAAACAAAATTATCCTCTAAGGGAACTTGAGATATAGATATAGGTAGATATAGATATAGATAGATATAGATATAGATAAATATAGATATATAGATATAGATAGATATAGATATAGGTATGATATATAGATATAGATAGATATAGATATAGATATAGATATAGATATAGATATAGATATAGATATAGATATAGATATAGGTAGATATAGATAGATATAGACATAGATATATATGTAATAATACTTTTTGATGATTTGTTGTTTTATTTCTCTTCGTTTGCACAGCTGAAGAAGAAATTTTAATATGAGAATCTCTCTGTATGAGTCATGCCTCTAATATCAATATCTAAAACAAAATAATGACATAGATTCATATAGAGCCATTCACTTATTACTCTAAGCCACTCAGACAAGATCTTATATGGAAAAAGGTGTCTTCATAAAAAAAAGTATTTCAGAACATAAGAAATATGTAGAAACCCTTAAAAACATATTAAAGTCTTAAATAAATCCTAGAAAACGTTAGCCAAAGGCAAAAAAGTGTTTTAATTTCTGTATTTGAGAATTGGAAATGCCTTTACACTGAAGATATTGACCAGCTGTATTCCACCTCCATAGAGAGGAGGACAATAGAAACAGGCATAATTAGCAGCAGTAAAGTTAGACACAAGGAGATTCAAATGAAAGTGAGAGTTTAAAACTTACAACCTATACTAAGAAATTATATTCTTGAGATCTTTAGACATGGATAGGTGCTTAATTACCTGGAATTGTTAGCATGTGGATCAGGAAAGAGAGAGTAAGAACGCTAGGTGTCCTTTCCTGTCCTTAACGCTTTGGAGGTGATCTAAAAATTCACAGCATATTCCTCAACACTTAGAGCATATGGGAGCTAATTCATGTAAGACATTTAATAAATCACGGGTTTTCTTTTAGAATCATAAAATTCTCTCCATTTTTGAATAATGTCTGAGGAAATGAAAATATTGTAGACTCAATTCAGCAGACTGCTCCAAAAATTATTTCATTTTTTTTTACATTAAAGAAGTAAAAAAAAAAAAAAGTGGAGAATAAGTATTCAAGCCAACTTTAATATTCAAAACCATTTGAATAAATGGGACCAAATATTTTAAGTCCCATTTCAAATTTGAAAAATAATCTTTGGAAGAAAGAGAAAATATAATTATCATTTAATATATAAATGTATATATATTATATGTTCCGTATATATAGTATATATTTTGGGAAAAAATATAAAAATACTTTATCAACTGTAGAACAAAACATTATTTAGATAGGCATTTTAGGTAATGTATTTAAATAGGGCCCACAGTAATTTTAAAAAATATAAGCTATTAAAGTTAAAATGAAATAGCAAATAAAATCACTTTCCAAAATAGGAGGTAAAATGCTCACATTAAAGAGGAAAAAGGCAAAAAAAAAAAAATATAGGATTATTAAGCTTGTTTTTACAGCATTTCTGCCACGGAGGGAGGCATTGCACTCAGTGCATAAACCATGGGCTCTGCAGAGGGAATATCAGATTTCAAGTCCTTATTCAAATCATTTAAAAGGTTTGTGATTTGAGGAAGCTATTTAACCTCCCTTATCTTCTGCTTCTCTATGAGTACAATAGAAATAGTGATTTATGGTTTTCTAATGAGAATTAAAATAGTAAAGGTAAAGTGCTTGGAACAGTGTCTAGTACATGGGAACCCTCAATGTGGGCTATTTAAAGCATCAGTAGATGCAAAAATAGTAATACTAGTAGGTGAGATCACTGTACCAATAGTAGTTATTGTAGTGTATTTTATTCATAATTTATTGCTATCAGGGTATCTGATTGTATGTAATTTAATAAAATTATTAACATTGGAGTGAATAATATAATGAAATATTATACCAAATATAAATACCTATATATATAGGATGGCATTCAATAGTTTGGAAAATTTGAATTAGACATGACAATATTTTGGACAATGTTGGATGGGAGAACTTTTCAATATTTAATTAATATCTGTTGTAACTAATATAATTATTAAGCAATAGCACTCTAATGCCCTTTCAAATCATCCACTAAAAGTAAAATAAAATAAAGCAAAAGAACACAAATTTGCAAAAAAATGAAATACGTTCTATAATATAGGTTAGGAAAAAAATAGAAAATTAAAACCAGTTATATGAAAACATTTTTTTATATAAAAGTAGGAACAATCTTGCTCCGAACACCTACCTAGTAAGTGGCAGAACCATTATTTGAATCAAGAAAAGTATGACTTCAGAATGAATACTATTAACTACTACACTAAAATATACAAAGTCCCACTGCTGATTGCTTAAGCCAAATTCCATTTCCTTCTAGGCTAGCTGAAGATTTTGATAACAATTATAATTTAGTTGGTAATAATATTAAAATGCTGATTTAATATTTGATTTTTAAACTTAAATATTTGATTTTTTTTTTAACATAAAGCTTCAGGTAAAGAAAATAAATGCATAGGACACCCCATGTCAACAAATTGCCTGTCCTACTCTACGTGCCCAATCTCATTTACTGTGACTGGAGTTGTTAATTTAAAATTTAAAAACTTGAAAAGCATTTTCTCACTTGCATCATGACCATGAAACTTTCATTTAATTTTCATTTTGCAAAGACTCTAGGATGTACATATGACAATTTCATCTCATTTACGGTCTGCATCTTGCCTTTTAGAAATCCAAGCAAGCAGTCTGAGAAAAAGCTTTTGTTAAAATAGTGTTTGATGTTTGCATATTTTGAACAGTGCCTGTAGTTTTAAGCTTCAGAATTTAAGCTATTTTTAAATTGGGAAAATGACTCTGTATTTTCCACTTGAGTGTCCTATCCATTATTAAAATTTAACTTTTGAAATAGTTTTCTTCCATATTTTTTACTATATATCACTGTGTTTTCGACATGGATAAATGAGATTTCAAAATTCTGGAGTAACATGCAAAGATTCTATCCTCTGATTTCTTGTTTGACAGCACTAAGCAGGCACACTGGGACAATGTCACTGCCCAACACTCAGGTGTTCTGTTAAGTCCCTTTGTTTCAGTTTCCTAGGCTGCTGATAGCAGATACCATGAAGTGTGCTGGCTTTAACAATGGAAGTTTAATACCTTACAAATGTACAGTTTTGAGGCCAAAAAAGATGTCCAAATCAAAGCATCATCACACGATGCTTTCTTCCTGAAGACTGGCTGCCAAGGATCCTGGACCCCTCTGTTACATGGCAAGGCACATGGTGGGATCTATTGGTCTCTCCCTTCTCTTCTGCATTTTACTGCTTTCAGCTTCTTCCTTCCACGACTCTCTCTCTCTGTATTCATCCTGTTTATTAAAGAGTGCTGGAAGAAGATTAAGACCCACCCTGTTCCGTGCTTTAACTTAAAGAACTTCATAAAAACCTGCTTCCAAAAGATTTACACTCAAGGAAAGCTTTAGCTATAAGAACATGCTTTTCAGGGAACATAGATTTTCAGCCCACCCCACCCTTGGTGCATAGAGCTGGAAAGACAATGTGAGAAAGATAAGAAACCGTAGCTTCCTCCTCCTGCAGCAACAATTTTAGCCTTTCTGCGGGAGCCACTTTCATTTGCCCTTGGGCAGAAATGCATGATTCCATCAGGTCTAAGTAATGTAAAGGCTGAACACTTTAAAGGCATAATCTCAGATCTTTTTAAAAAGTAACTATTTTTTAAGTTTTCTTCTTCTCCAAACTATTGAAATGAAAAGACAGACAACTTTGCTTTAATCTAAACTTAATGTATCACCATGAAAGGCATTTTTAATCTTGACTTCATTAATTCTCTAGATATAAGCATCTGATGTATAAAGTGAACTTTCTAAAGGTTTAATCAGAATACATTCCCCAATGCTTCCTTTGCTCTCATGCTGACTCCTACTTATAAGAGCCATTTAAAAAGTCAATGAAAATATATCCCTTGCTTTCCAAATTCAATATGTACTTCACAGATATGCTCTTGGGATCTTATGATGCATGTGAATTTATACAGGGATTTTCCTTAATTTCCATGACAGCTGTATACATATTGGTTCAATCTTGACTACTTCCAGGAAACTTTGCTTATGAAAAATAGTTTTTCTTTTTTATAAGAAAGGAATCACCATTAGCTAAATATAGCTCAGCTTCATTATATTTAGCTGATAGGATATTTTTATTGTAATTTAAACAAAAGTAGTTATTGGTAATATTGTTATTAGTTTAGAAATAGAAGAAAAACATCAATAAAAACTAATTCTGGCAAGAATGCCAGAGTTAGGCATGCTCATTTGCAGGTAATGGGAGTGTAATTCATAAAAACCTTTTTAGAGACCATTTAGGAATATCAATCAAAACTACAAAATATACTAAAATCCATCAATTCTCCCTCATGGAAATAATCGCACTAAGTGTGCAAAGATTTTCCTTATAGCCTTTCTTGAGATAATGCTAGTTTTAAAACAATTCAAGAGACCATGTTTAGGGTATTGGATAAAGAAATTATGCTACTCCCATGCAATAAATTAATAAGCATGTATTTAAAAATTGATATGTTTTATATATACTCTTATTAGAAAGATCACCAAAGAAAATTGCACAATAGCATTATGGTCTAATTATAATGTATTTTACATGCACATTACACATACAGTTTTGGCAGATTATATTGCCAAATATGCACAGAGTCAATATAATGAGGTGGTTGTGGGGAACTTTTTATTTTTTTCTAGGTTTAGAATTTTTAAACAATATGTATCATGGCTTTAATTGTAAAATGAAGCAATCTATATTAAAGTAATGTAACAAGGAAATGTCATATTATGGCATTTTCATATTTAAAGAACGCTAAAGCATGCGTAAACTAGTTAAAAGAAGCAGGTTTTAAACTCAATATAGGACTACCCAGATCTTATTTCAGCCTATGATTAATAGTAAAAAAGACCTCTATAAGTCAGGTTCCACTCTAAAAGGTTTCTTTATATCTTTTATCCCCCCCCCCCCAAACAAGGGGATTGTGGTAGTTTAAGTGTTTTGTGAACTCCAGAAAATTTTATTCTTAAATTGGTCTATTCCTGTGGGTATGAACCTATTGTAGATGGGACCATTTGATTAGATTACTTTAGTCAAGTACGACCCAGGGTGAGTCTTAATCCTCTTACTGAGGTCCTTTAAAATGAATTCATCTGAACAGTGGGGATGCAGAGACAGGCAGGAGCTCAGAGTGGAGGCTGGAAGCTTGAATCTCTGGAACACAGAGGCATGGAGAGAAACCACTGGAAGCTGAGGGCTGAAGCTGTGGAAACCAGGAAGCTGGAAACAAGTCCCAGAGGAGTGGGACACCTTGATTTGGACATTTCCATGGCCTCAGAACTGTCAGCCTCTAAATTCATAAATCCCATTTTAAAACCCAACCCATTTCTGGTATTTTGCCTTGGCAGCCCTCAAAAAACTAAACAGTTTTAAAAATGTACAAATTCTTATTGCTAGTCAGATTTGGCTGGGTTTGATCCTTGGCTTTTTGAATCAAAGTCAACTCAACCCAATTTAATGTTTTCATGTATCTCTTTATAGATGGGGAAAGAAAATGATTTTTGTATGGTGAAATAATTGGTGGAAATGAGGCAGTAGGTATATATATTGCTTTAGAAACACATTTTCATATGATTGTATCAAAAATGTCCCAGAAAGTTTGTATAGATATGGGATCCAAGGGCCTATAAGATGATCAAAGTGCAAATTTGCTCTGAAAATACTATATCTGCTGGAGATTTTCAGGTACAAGGAATTTTGAAAATAATTTTAATCTTTTGACTTTATTCAGGTAATAAAGCTTGTATTGACAATGGTCACTATGAGGGGATTATTTTTCTTGTCATCCTTGATATTCACATGAAGACATGGGGCATCTTAAGCCAACAAAACCTTGCCTGTCAGAACCAGGAATTAACCATTTAAGATTCTAAACGATCTTATCTGAAATGTAGTAAGAGTGGTAGCTCCTAATGATGTTTGGAAAAATGAAATAAGAAATAAATACTTAAAATCAGTGTTTCCTGTTTTTAAAAAGAAGACCAGGGAATCATTTATGTGACAGTGTGTTTCTATTCATGTAATATTTTTCTGAAGTACATAGATACACCCAAGAATTCCTAAATTCTTTATAACTCATTATCAATGTGTTAAAAATATTCTTTTTCTTGCATTTATTTCATCTTATAGATGTCATTAACTTCCACTTGCTTACTATCCACACTCGCAACGAGGTTTTTTTTGTACAAAGATTTTTATTACCATGGTATTCTAAGTGTAACTTCATCCTACATTTTAAAAAACCCATCAGCGTAACATCCAAAGTATTTTCAATCCTCCTTTCTTCACCTCCAAAGAGCTACTGAAAATTACCCAGAAGATATTTGTCTTAATTAATTTGATTTACAAAATTCTTTCCCAAGGAAAAGTTCAAAAGGTGGTTATGTGGATCTTCAAACAATACTAGAAAAAGCTGACATCTTTTATTCATTATTCCTAAATTTAATGAATGACTCTGGCTTGCCCAAATGTTATTATGAAACCACACAGTTTAAAATGCACATATTACATTTTAAAAAGTTAAACCCATATTTATTTACTAGCACTATTAAGTATTAGACAAAACATTCAAGTGGCAAGTAATTATAATGCAAGCCCTTGCATGGCAATCCAAATTTATTGAACTATTGATGCTAAGTTATACAAAATTGCACTACTTTAATTGGGGCTTTTAGTTTACATTTGCCCACCTCAAAGTAGTTGTAACATTAGGTTGGTCAATTTAAACACAGGGGCTCCCTGTTGCGTAGACACACAATCTTTACACCCAAACGTTAATGCTAACAAAGCAACAAGGCATTGTCAAATAAAATAGCAATTTTTATTGTCACTTACACCTTGTGACCAATTACACATGATTAAAATTACTTCCCACATCCACATCCACAGTACTGGGCCACCATTTAAGATCTCAGCCAAAGCCTTACACATGTGAAACAATCACCAACAGGCAAAAATACTGAATCTATATATTTGGTATTGCAAATACACTTATGCATGAGCAAGCAAGGGATTCACAGTGAGAATCTACAGCTGCAGAAGCCTGCAAAGAATTTACAAAAATTGTTAAATCATTAAAAAATAGTTTGGAAACGTACACTTCTTGTTGTAGACCCCTACGATACACACAACTATAAACATTGTTCCCTATGTAAACCAAAAAGGAAACATATAATAGGAGATTTGAAAGGTCTGGACATTTCCTTCCCAACGGATATTAAAGGCAATGTCTTTAAGACATTTTACTGAAAGGACTATCATTTTTTAAAGACAAGATCACTGTTTCCATGGGTTTCTCAAAAATTAAAAAAAAAAAAAAACTATATTGCTGTGTTAATCAAAAAGTGCTTATTTTGTACAACACGATAATAACCTTGAATTTCCTTTAAAAATTACAATAAGCTACAAGTATCAACGGAACGACGTTATCTGGAGTAGTCTATATAGGAGGCCTTTGGACTTCCTTTTATTAAGCTAAAATAGTGTGCTCTTAGGATTTACATTATTGTACTCTCCAATACAAAGTGTATGGTGCGTGTTAAAGGGCACAGTACACCATTTTCATAAGCACAACATTGGTGGATGAACACAGTCTCTTAAGCTGTAATACTGGTCGTAGCCTCCGGTTTTTCCAGCCACATAATGTGGGACTATTATATAAGTAAAAATCTCTCTTGGGGTACTGGGAAGTGATTAGAATGTGCAAACTGATGTAGTAGCTTTCATCTGCCTCCTGAAAGGGTGCCACCACAGGAAAGTCCATTTAAGATATTGGGAGGTTTAACAAAGTTGGAATGCTGGTCCTGTTGAATTGGGCAACAGTTCTTCAGACCTCATTAACATTTATTTTTTATTTTTGCCAAAGATTCTAAGAATACAGTTGTTCCATTGTCTTGCTTGATTTTGACCTTGCTCCTTTCCTACAACTCTCTCATCCTCCAAGTCACACTTATTACCAACCAGAATCACTGGAACATCATCAGTGTCCTTTACTCGAAGAATCTGTTCCCTCAGCTCTTGTAAACCATTAAATGTGGACTGTGCTGTGATGGAATAAACTAATGCAAAGCTTTGTCCATTTTTCACGTACAAATCCCTCATGGCTGTAAATGTTCGGTTCCTGCAGCATCCAAGATTTCAAGCATACACTGTTGAGCAGCTACTTCAACTTGCTTTCTCTATCATAGGATCCTATTTTGCAAGCACAATTCCTTGAACAAACTGCACGGTCAGAGCAGACTTTCCAACGCCGCCGGAGCAAAGAACGACTAACTCATACTCATGTACGGTGTGAAGTAGTCAAAATCTAGAACCTCTGGGCTGTCACTGAGTCCGCGCAGCCAGTTGCGCGCTCGGGTCCCAGTCACTGCTCCTGCACCACGGCTGTACTGCCTTGGCCAGCGCCGCTCCGGCTGGTTACTCGCCTGACTCTGCAAAGGGTTTTAAGAGTCTTCCAACAGTATACCTCAAGAATCACACGGTACTCCAATTTCTGTGACCCCCATAGCCTCTGTAAATGTAAAGACTTCTTTCATTCCATAGTAAGCATTTATTTCTGGCCAGACTAATTCTAACATTTCCCTTCCATCATTAGGTCTCATAATAAAGTCAATCTCAGAACCTCGGTTAGCTTTATTAGAAATGATTTTGACCTGGTAACATACTTTTTCTTATTCAAAAAACAAAACCGTGCTTTAAGTATTACGGGTATATTGGTGAAACCCAACATCCCACAATTTTATATAATGGTTTCTAACTCCCAGCAACGTTTTTGCTCTTGTGTAGTCAGAGCTTAAATGTGTAAGCTACATAAATAAGATTGGCCAGATGGTTTCTTGGAAGTTATATAGAAAAATAGTAAATACAAGTGAACTTTAAAAAGAGCCCTTAATGTTATAAATTATTTGCATAGGTGGGAGATAAAACAGGATGAATATAAAAATAAAAACCCTGTGGAGTTTTTCCTCAAAGTAAAAAGAAAACAAGTCATTTGCTTGCCTTAACTATTTTGTGACCCTGAGAGCTGTGTTTGCAAGGAAGCAGAATCTGAATATTGAATGGTAGGAAGGTTTTATTGACAGATTCTATATTAAGCTGACATAGATATGTGGAAACACAAGGCTTAAATCTTCTAGAATTCTTTTTATTTTCTCCTAGTATAACAAAATGAAATGTGTAAATATTTGATAAAAATGTTATTCTTTTTGAGGAACACATTTAACTGCTATCACTTAAGATCTTCTCTGCTTCATTTATTAAAATAAAATCAATCCCAAATTTGCATTTTTTGCTTAAAATTATATATCTACCCCAAATTATTGAATATTGGTGCAGGGGGATACTCAAAATAGTTTATAATGTTTTCCAAGCTACTTAGAAGTTTAAAATCTAGATGGGGAAAGAGCACATTTTAACAGGATACCACGTGCTAATGGAGGAAGAAAGCTTTGATTCTGCAAAATCTAGTCAGCAATTGGAAATGAGACTTGTGTTTATGAAATAAGCACAGATATGAAAGATATCAACTATAAAATAAAAGGTGGAAGCATGAAAATGGAAAAGTATCCCTGGGGAAAATGAACAAATTAGGAAGGGCAGAAGATTGAACATTGCAGTGTACCAATATTTAAAGGGTCAGTAGAGGATAAGAAACCTGTAAAGGGTATTAAGTACAAAGAGGTCAAACAGAAAAAATATTAAAATATGAAAGAGAGAGAGAGAGAGAGAGAGAGAGAGAGAGATGTCTTAGTAGTCACAAAGAAAAAAGTTAAATACTGTCAAGTTCTAAAGAAAGGTCAGGTAAAATGACGAAGAATGGGTTAGTCAGAGATTATTCCTAGGGCTTTCAGCTATGGGATTAGTATGCTATTATTTAAGAGTACCTTTGCCTTAAGAGGCAAAAGAGAGAAGAACCTGAAATAAAAAGAGTTATTTAAAATATGTGATAAGTATGTTATTTTGTAAGTCAATAGAAAATGGCAAGATATGGAAGAAAAGATCACCATGTCTTCTGAGTATGCATCTAAGAAACCTCAGGAAATAATGTTTCTCTCTCTAGAGGGCCCAAAAGTTCCTTTGATCTAGCAGATATTTCTGATTTTGAAGATTTCAGTGTAGTTTTGCCTGGAAGATACTGATTGCTACGTAGAATTCAGGATAGACTATAAAGCCTATGACACCCCCAGATAGAGCTGGTACCACATAAAGATGGCATCACAAGAGATAACATAAATGAGAAGGGTAAAGAAAAAATATTGGGAACATAGAAAATTGACTATCTTGAATTTGGGACTAGATGGAAGAGAAATACATTTACTGTCAGAATTTGTAATCACAAGGTAGTTCTCATGAAAATTTCTGTGAGATTCATATGACCAATATGGCTCACTAAACCCTAAAAAAATGATTTAATATATGTTTCCAGGTTGGGAATAGTCTTCTACAGAAATGCAACTACACTCCTTTCTTCAGAGATAAACTTATGGAACAAAAGCAATATGATTATGAACAAAAAGAATCATAAAGAAATAAATTTGTTTAAAACAAATAATATTTGTTTTAAAATATTAAAATATGGGCAGGAAATTATAAAATTATAAAGAACAAGTATGTTTGAAAAAGACTCAAATAATATTTCTATAGAGAACAAATTTTTCAATTGACATTGAAAATGCAATGATACTTTAAACAGTAAATTAGATAAAATGGAAAATAAAATTTGTAGACTGGAAGATAGAGCAAGAAGTCTGTATAGAGTAGGAGTTGGCAGATTCTTCTGCAGTGATTTAAACAGTAAATATTTTAGTCTTAGTGGGCCAGATACAGCTTCTGTTTCTCACCCTTCTACCAACCCTTTAAAAAAATTAAAATTGAAATATCTCTCTTAGCTCATGAGCCATAGAAAAACAGACTGCAGTTTTCTGACCCCTGCTATAACATCCAGAAAGATATAGAGAGGAATAATATAAAAGACAGGTTATGAGATAAAGAAAATAAAAAGAAAAGGGATAGCATGCATTTATTCAAGTTTTCCAGAAGAAAATGGGAGAAAGAATGAGGCAACACCATGATTTAGAGATTTAGAGATGAAGATGCTCTAGAATTGGTGATATATACCAATTGTCAGACTCAAACTTTCACTAATTGCAGATGACATGATCCTACATAGAGAAAATCCCAAAAACCCTACAGCAAAGCTACTAGAGTTAAGCAAATTCAGCAAAGTGGCTGGGTTCAAGATCAACACATAAAAATTAGTAGTGTTTCTATACATTAGAATTAAGCAAGCAGAAGAAGAAATCAAGAAAAAAAATTCCATTTAAAATAAAAACTAAAAGAATTATCTAGAAACAAATTTAACCAGGGATATAAAGGACTTGTACACAAAAAACTACAAAATATTGCTTTAAAAAAATCAAACAGACCTCAATAAATGGAAGGACATGTTATGTTCATGGATTGGAAGATGAAATATCAAGGTGTCTATTCTCCCCAAATTGATTTACAGATTAATATCAATCCCAAAAAAATTTACAACAGCCTACTTTTCAGATGTGAAAAAGCCAATGATAAATTTATTTGGAAGGGTGATAGACCTCCAATAGCCATAAATATCTTGAAAAAGTAGAATGAAATTGGAAGACTCACACTGCCATTTTTAAAGACACATAATTCACAGTGGTCAAAACAGCATGGTACTGGCACAAGGATAGATATATCAAGCAGTGAAATTGAATTGAGAGTTCATAAACAGATCCTCATATCTATGGACAATTATTTTTTTTAATTTAGTTAATTTCTTTTAAAATACACATTAGTTGTAAAATTTTACATAAAAAGTGTGTTCATATTATGTTTTAAAATTTTTTAATAAAGCACTTCAAACATACATAAAAGTAGACAAAATGGCATCATAAATGCCCATGTATCTGTCACTAGTCATAGCATCAACCCATGGGCAATCCTGCCCCATTGACCTCCTCAACCACACCATATTATTTGAAAATTCTCAGACATCATATAATTTTAACATGGCTGCCAAGTCTACCCAGTTGGTGAAGAATAGTCTCTTCAACAAATGGTGCTGAAAGAACTGGATATCCATATGCAAAATAATGAAAGAAAACTCCTATCTCATACCATATACACAAATTAATTCAAATTTGGTCAAAGACCTAAATATAAGAGCCAGGAGTGCAAACGTTCTAGAAGAAAATGTAGGGAAGCATCTTCAGGATCTTGTGTTAGGCAATGGTTTCTTAGACTTTTCACCCAAACCACAAGTAAAAAAATAAAAAATTAGATAAAGGGAACCACCTCAAAATTAAACAAACAACTTTTGTGCATCAAAGGACTTGGTCACGAAAATGAAAAAACCTACTCAATGGAAGAAAATATTTTGAAACCACAGAGCTGATATGGGCTTAATATCCAGAATATATAAATAAATCTTATAACTTAACAATAAAAAGATCAATAACCTAATTAAAAATGGGGAAAAATACTTGAATATGCAAATGGCTGGAAAGAACATGAAAAGCTGTTTAACATCACTAGTTTTAGAGAAATGCAAATCAAAACCATAAAAAGATATAATTTCACACCATTAAAATTATTACAATTAAACACAAACAGAAAATTACATGTGCTGGAGGGGATGTTGAAAAACAACACTCATTCATTGTTAGGGGAATGTAGAAAGGTGCAGCCATGTGGAAGACAATTTGGCAGTTCCTCATGGAGGTAAAAATAAAATTACCATATGATCTGGCAATCCCACTACTAGGTATAGAAAGCAGGGACTAGAAGTATTGAAAGCAGGGACTCAAACAGATATATATACACCTATGTTCATAGAAGCATTATTCACAATTGCCAAACGATGGAAGCAGCCCAAAGGTCCATCATCCAAAGAATGAATAAACAAAACCTGGTATATACATATGATGGAATATTATTAAACTGTAAAAAGTAATAGAGTCCTGACGCAAAGGACAAAATGGATGAACCTTGAGGACATTATGCTGAGTGAAATAAGCCAGACACCAAGAATACGTATTGTATGCTCTCACTGATATGAACTAATTAGAATAAGCAAACTCATGAAATTAGAATCTAGAATATAGGTTGCCATGGGATTGGCTGGGCTTAGAGAATGGGGAGTTGATGCCTAATTTGTACAGAATTTCCATTTAGGTTGATTATAAAGGTTCAGAAATGGATGGAGAGTAATGGTACCACATTGTTGTGCATGTAATTACGTTTATTGATATATGTGGATGTGGATTAGAGGGGAAGTTTTGGGCCACGTATGTTACTAGAATGAAAGTTAGAAGATAAAACATGGCACTGTATGACACAGTAAACCCTGTTATGCACAATGGACTGGGGTTAACATTGAACATGGTCATGAGACAAAAATAAGATGTTAAAAACAATGAGAGAAAAAGTTATTTCAACTGCAAATAATATAAATTATCTTAACATCTGGTTTAAATGATCAACAATGAAAGTGAGAGACCGTAATATATTAACTTCAGTATGCTGCAGAAAAACACAGTCCACACCAGAATCTATATCCATTGAAAAATGTCAAGAAATAATGTGAAATCAAGAAATTATGAGGTAAAACAGAGGTGGTTCAAAAATAAAGTTTCTCAATGTAAGAAATTGTAAAGGTTGTAACTCAAGAAGGAAACACATCCTAAATAGGAAATGGAATGGAGAGCAAAGACAGTGGCAAATATATGTATAAAACCAAAGTATATTAACATTTAAAAATTTTAATATTGTCTAAATAGTGAGAAAACCACAACTATAAACAAAATACTAAAAATGATAATACATAATTTGCATGGCTGATTACCCAACAAAATATTCTAAATACATTGATTGTTTGAGAGACAATATAATTTTCTATGTACAGAAAACAAAACTATCTGTTTTAGATGTACTTGAAATAAGCAGTACAGCTAAATTTAAGATTTCTATATAAAACCAATAGTATTTTTTAACAGAAATAGAGAGCTTCTCATATGAAAATTTATTCTTTACAATATTATAAAAAGGCATACTATAATGTATATGCCAGTCTTTACGAAAAATCCTTAAATACATGGAGGGGTAATCTAGGCCCTAAATACGTAGATTCTATCGAATTAGATCTATGTATTCAATACAATTTCAGATAAAATCTCGACAGGTTTATCTTCCTTTTTTCTACTTGGCTGCATCATTGTCTTTTTTGTGTTTTGCTTCCAGCGTCTCCGTGCTGGGCCACGCCAGTATGGTGTGCTGTTTTTCTTTCTTTCTTTCTTTCTTTCTTTTTTTTACCAGGAGGTCCCTGGTTAGGAATCCGACTCTTGACAGGTTTATCTTTTAAGAGTTGGAGACCGATGTCAGAGACTGATGATGACGCACATACCAAGACAGTATGAAAATTTGCACACAAAATGAGGCTTTCTGCAGAGACTTCCTAAGTTGGTCCAAAAACTGGCTTAATAGAGCAGAAAAAGGAGACTGGCTTGAGATTTTAGTGGTGTTTAAATGTTGAGACCCAGGCTAAAAGTTTGAACTTCCCGCTGAAACCCATGGAGAGAGCACCCAGGCTTTCTTAGCAACTTATCCTGATGTGGAACAGAAGACAAAGGATGAGGCATGAGGCTTAAAATCGTCAGCAGTCCAGAATGAAAAATCAAGTCAGATTCTTTATTACACTATGGCTTGGTCACTCCCCCCTGCCATTACATACGCTAGAGAAATTTGTACACACATTGACTCGGGCACGTGCATAAGTATTTTCATAACAGTAATAACCATATGCGCGTTATATATATGTGTGTGTGTACATATGTTGCAGCAGAAAACGAGACTTAGATGATGAGAAAGCTCAAATGGCACTCGGAGAGGCGGAGGAACAAAGTTTTATTATGTGCAGGCGGAGAAGAGGATTCAGTCTCCAAATTCTGAGCCCTTACTTTTCCTGGGGTTATATAGGTTCTTGTTCATTGGCTAGTGGGGTGCTGGGCAAGCAGGCAAACTCCTTAAGCAAGCAGGCAGGCGGGGTTTACAAAAGCCAAAAAAAAAGCAAGTTTAGCTTATCTTCCTACCGCAGAGGACCTTGGGTGGAGGAGGAGGAGAGGAGCCAGGGAGCCATTTATCCTCCTGAAGCTGTGAGTTTCAGAGAAAAGGGGAAAGGAGCCATTTATCTTTCTGAAGCTGTGGGTATCAGTTAAGGGGTGGGGGGAATCAAGGCTGCAGTATCTTCTTCATCATTCTCCCCCCTTTTATGCCCTTATAATTCCCATAGGGCATCATCTGTACTTAGTGGCCTATACTTTCTTTCTTTTTTTTTTTTTTTAACTTTATTTTGTACATGTAATAATTGAAAATATAAATAATTAAAAACTAAAAAGTAAACACAGATGAATAAATATATACATTTCTCAATTAAATGTAATGGATACATGTAAATTTTTTTTTTTTTTTTGAATCAAACAATATATTACACAATATATTTGGTATACTTTCTTTAGGCTAGAATTTTGGTAGTATGCAAGTTATGGTTGTTTCAATGAACCTGGTGAGTGCATTTATTATGCACGGGCTGAAGGTGGCTGCTATGAATAAGATAATCAAGGCTTCAGCCAGAGACAGGAGCTAAGAGGTCCACTGTCCGAGGTTCCAGCCCCAGAATTCATTTAAGTGGTCCCTCCTTTTTTGGATTTGATCCCTAAGTTCTTTCACTTTGACACTGACTATCCCTGACTGGTTAACACAGTAGCAGCGCTCTTCCCCTAGGAAAAGACGTGTTCCCCCTTTTTCAGCAGTTAGCAAGTCAAGGCCTCTCCTATTTCGTAGGGCTACTCCGGCAAGTGAGTTAATCTCGTTTTGGAGGGAAACCAAAGAATCTGCCACCCTCTCTGTCTTCATTTAGTTCTCGGGAAAGCTTATAATAGAACCCAACAGAGGAGCCCAGCCCTCCCAGCCCTGTTCTTATCCCCGCGGCCACTCCTGCCCTTGTGAGGATGGAGGTGAGTAAGGACCTTTTGGCCCTTTTCTGATGGGGGCTTAGCATCAACTCCAGTTTTGTTTCATTGTAGATTGATATTTCAGGTGTTAAAAACAGAAGAACACAACTTCCTGCCCAGCTGGCCTCTAAGCACCTATATGCAGTACTTCCACATAGGTAAAAAGCCCCCCCCCCTGGGGGGGTGCATTCAGTCTGATTGGTTGACAAGGTTCGGTAGGAAGTGCCGAGAGTCTCAGGGATGTCTTCAATAGTCTTTGACCCTGGTGCAGGGCTGCCTTTAAGGCAGGTAGGTTACTTTCTGTGACGTTTAGGGGGACATCAAGGGCTATAGGGCCAATAGGGGCAGTCCAATTACCGGTTTCCATCAGGGTTTGATTTAAGTTCCAGTCAGGAGGGGCCGGGGTGCCCAAGTAGGTTCTCTTTCCCAGGGACAGGCACAACCAAGAATAGCTGGTCCCGGAGTTGATAGTGTGGAGGAGAGCATAGGTGGTGCCAATCAACCGCCTAACCTGTTGTTGAACAGGGGCTGGGAACTGAGTGAGCTGATTAAGTCCTGTGAAGTTTGCTCGCTTATACTTGGGGCCCTCGGCTAGTTGGGCGAGGCTGGTTCGAACTTGTTTTAAGCTTTCTTTCCGGGCTATATCTTGTACCCCGTCCCCATCTGACATGCCTGCGTGCATATAATAGACTTACCCTGGTGTGTGCCGTAAGTTCTGCAGCTGCCCCCAAATTTCAGTCTGGCTATCCAGAACTTTTGTCCCCTTTCCTCACAAACTGAGGCTTCGGATAACCTATAATATTCTGCCGGCATAAGGGTACAGTAGATAAAGGAAGAGGACAGTTGGTATTTTCCTGTGAGCTGTTTTAACCTATTTGCTACTGAGAGGGGGCCGGATTTGTAACAACCGGAGCAGGGCTGAGCCCTGGCGTCAGCCCTGAGGGAGAATAGGAAAAGCAACCTAAGACAAAAACATCCTACAAGGCACAGGTATGTCACTGTGAGTAAAGCTCTATTTACTATTGTCCAGTCTGCAGGGGCTACAGCAGCCAGTCCAATTCTGAATACCAGGGTAAATGGTCCAACCAGGAACAGGAACCCACCAGGAGCAGGGATCCATTCAGTGGGTGGTAGATGAGGAGGGTGTTTGGTGATTCCAGGCAACTCGAACTCTTAAGGAGTGGCCTGGTATGGGTTGGGATGTCCAGCTGTCCGGTTCTTTATCGGGGTGTGCTTTCTTGACCCTGGAGTGGTGGATCCAAGGGACGATGCCTGCAACTCTAAGAGGAGTGGGACTTACAAGGATCACAGTATGTGGACCTGTCCAGGTAGGCTGGAGGGGTTCTTTTTTCCATTCTTTGACCCAGACTTGGTCACATGGCTGGTGGGGGTGCACCAGGTGTCCCAGGTGGATGAGGTTTTGGGACAAGACAGTTCTATGTATTTGGGCTAGAGTTTTCCCTAGCTGCTGTAGGGTGGAATCTTGGCCAGCCTCTCCCAAGAGCTTGAGATTTCCTCTGAAGGCCTGGATAATTGGGGGTGGCCATCCAAATAGAATTTTAAAGGATGAATAGCCCGTGGGCCCTGGGGTACACCTAACCTGGAGGAGGGCTAAGGGAAGTAAGTCTACCCAGGGGAGGCTAGTTTCTTGGCAGAATTTGGCTAGGGTGACTTTGAGGGTTGGATTCATGCATTCGACTTCTCCTGAACTCTGAGGCCTATAAGCGGTATGAAGTTTCCACTTGATTCCTAACATCTTTGCCAGTTCTTGGACTATGGCAGCTATGCAGGTCGGACCATTGTCACTTCCAATGGACAGAGGCAGCTCGTGTTGGGGAAGGATTTCTCTGAGTAAATCCTTAGTCACATCTCTTGCCTTTTCGGTGCAAGTGGGGAAATCATCGACCCAGCCTGAAAAGGTGCATATCATCACTAACAGATATTTGTACCCCCGACTTGGTTTTACTTCTGTGAAATCTACTGTAAGATCCTCAAAAGGGGCTGTTCCCATGTGCTGGATCCCGGTCGGGGCTCGGGGGCCTTGTAGAGGGTTGCTTTTTGGGACAAACTTGGCACTGGCTGCTGATGGGGGCACAGAGGGAGGCCAGTCAGGCTATGCAGTGGTATCTCCCAAGTAAGGCTTCTAGTGCAGTTTTCCCTAGGTGGGTGAGTTGGTGGCATTGCAGGATGAGGGCATGAGTGGCTCCTTTTGGGATGAAAATCCGGTTATCTGGGAGCAGCCAAGTTCCTTCGGGGGATCCGGCTTTCCCCTTCTCTCTTGACCCATTCCTGTTCGTCCCAGGTATAGTTTAGTTGATTAGTGTCTTGTCCTAAGAGGGACAGCTGTGGTGTCGATTCCAGGTCTCGTATTCCAGGGGCTCCTTCAGCTGCTTGCTGAGCTGCTTTTGTTGGCTAGCCCATTCCCATGAGTGACCACATCTGTCCCTTTCTGATATCCCAGGCACTGAATGATGGTGACTTTGTCTGGTTTCCAGATTGCTTCTAATAGTTGAAGGATTTCTTCTTTGTTTTTAATTTCCTTTCTTTCCGCAGTCAGGAGGCCTATTTCTTTATAAATCACTCCATGGATGTGAATGGTAGCGAATGCATATTCAGAGTCAGTGTAAATGTTTACTGTCTGCCTGGCGGCTAACTGCAGGGCTCGTACCAGTGCCCAGAGTTCTGCTCGTTGTGCCGACCATCCCCGGGGTAGAGCTGCTGCTTCTACTACCTGTTCAGCAGTGGTGACTACATACCCAGCAAGCTTTTCCCCATTTCTAACAAGACTGCTTTCGTCTGTAAATATTGTCTGGTCGGGGAAGGAAGTGGTTTGTCTTGGAGGTCCGGGCGACTGGTGTAAATTTCCTCGGTCACTTCAACACAGTCATCTTCAGGGACTCCCTCTTTGTCTGGCAGAAAAGTGGCAGGGTTTAGACTGTGCACTGTTTCTATTGTTACTCTGCGGTTTTCACAGAGTCAACCTTTGTATGTGCAAGCCGGGGGGCGTTAGATATCCACCAGTGCCCGTGTGAGTTCATTAAAGCAGTGACTGCGTGTGATACCATGACACGCATAGCCTGTCCGAGGGTTAATTTGTCAGTTTCTTTGACGAGGGTTATGGTTGCTGCCAGGGTTTTCAGGCAGGGCGGCCACCCTGCAGCCTTAGGGTCCAGCTGCTTGGAGAGGTAAGCGAAGGGCCTCTGCCAGGGGCCGACTGTTTGTGTGAGGACTCCCAGAGCTACTTTGTTCTTCTCCTGCACTAACAGGTTGAAGCTGCGAGTTACATCCGGGAGCCCCAAGGGCAGGGGCTCGGCCGAGTTGTTATTTGATGCTTTGAAAGGCACTCTGTTGAGCTTCTTCCCAGACAAGGGACTCTTTTTCTGTGCCTGTCAGAACTTCATAATGGGGTTTGGCCATGGCTGCAAACCTGGGAATCCAGATGCGACAGAACCCTGCGGCCCGAGGAACTCACGAAGTTTTCTTTTTGTGGTGGGAGTAGGAATGGTGCAGATTACTTTTTTCCATTCTGGTCCGAGTGTCCGGTGCCCTTACATGATACTGAACCCGAGGTACTTGACTTGCCATTTACAGATTTGGGCTTTTCTCCAAGATACTTTGTACCCAGTTTGTGTTTGATGTTGTAGGAGAGTCTGGGTCCCTTTCCAGCAGTCTTCCTCCATCTCACTGGCAGTAGGAAGTCATCTGCATATTGCAAGGGGGCACACCTGCAGTCCTCCTGGAGGTAGGTGGCCAGATCTGCTCCAAAGCTTCCCCAAAAAGCGTAGGGGAGCTTTTGAAGCCTTGCGGGAGCCAGGTCCAGGTTAGTTGAGTTTTCTGCCAGGTTCTGTGATCTTCCCACTCAAAGGCAAACAAAGGCTGGCTCAGGGGGGCCAGTCGCAGGCAGAAGGAAGCGTCTTTCAGGTTCAAGCAAGTGAACCAGGTGGCTTCAGGTGGCAGCTATCCTAACAAAGCGTATGGGTTGGGAAAAACCTGATGTAAGGTGAGAGTGGCATTGTTGATTGTTCATAAATCCTGGACTGGTTAATATCCTGACCCATCTGGCTTCTTTACTGGTAATAATGGGGTGTTCCAGGGTGACTGGCACTCGATCAGGATTCCCTCTTTCCTCAGGTGGTCTATGTGTTCAACCATGCCCAATTGTGCTTTGTGGGGGATCAGATACTGCCTTTGCCAGACCAGCACTGCTCTAGGCTTCAGGTTGATGATCAGTGCATGGTTTGTACCATTCCCGGTGGGTTTCTCTCTGCCCAAACCTGGGGGAAAATTTCCAGCAGTTTTTCCAAATTCTGGTTTGAATTTTCTTCTGCATGAAGTCTTCATTCCTCACTTCAGGGTAGAGTTACAAGGAGAGTGAGGCTGGTCCCGAGGCTTAAGCTTGCTGGCCCCTCAGGCTTGAAGGTAATATGGGCTCCCAGTTTGGTTAAGAGGCGCCTACCAAGTAGGAGAACCGAACATTCAGGCAGGTATAGAAATTCATGAGTCACTTCATGGCCACCAAGCTGGCAAGCTCTTGACTGGCAAAAAAGGCTGTTGGCTCTACTGGTCCCCAGTCACTCCTATGATATTAGCAGCTTTTCTGCTAAAGGGGGCAACAGGGGTTGTGACCACAGAATATTCAGTGCCAGTGTCAACCATGAAAGTCATTGACTGGCCCCCAACTTGCAGTTTGACCATGGGCTCATGGGGGCCAAGTTCCAGTGAGCCCGGTTGCCCCTATTCAGGCCCGAGTCCTGCTAGTCCAATCAGATGGTCCTGGGGCTCAGGTCGGTATTTCTTTTGGGGTTGCCCCCTTCATGCACCCAATTCTTTCAGGGGCAACCATTTTTTCAGTGTCTACTTTCTTTGCAATAAGCACATTGGTCTCTAGCCAGGGGCGTCTTCTTGGTACTTGTCCCCCCTTTTCGAGGTGGACATCCTCATCTGGTGGAGTCGGGATTTCCCATGGCTGCTGTCAGGAGGGATGCTTGATGTTTCATTTGCTTCCTGGCCTCTCGTTCGATGATTTCTTCTCAATTGATGAACACTTTATTCACGACCTTAAGGAGTTGGGAGATGTACATTCCTGCAAACCCTTCTAATTTTTGGAGCTTTCTTTTAATGTCTGATGCTACCTGAGTGACAAAGACGGCATTCACCATCCTCTGATTTTCTGGAGCTTCCAAGTCAAAATGGGTGTAGATTCTAAAGGTCTCGCAAAGTCGTTCATAGAAATCTCCTTGAGATTCATAGGGCTTTTGAGTGACTAAAGCTGTCTTTGTCATGTTTGTGGGTCATTTTGCCCCTTCTTAGACACCTTGAGGAGCACTTCCTGATATTGCTGGAGTGCAGCCCATCCCTGATCAGTGTTGAGGTCCCAATTAGGTTGGACCTCTGGTGCCACCTCTCGTGCCCAGTCTTCCGGGATTAAGACATCAGTTGGGGCCTGCTCCTGCAGCCAATTTCGGGCATTCATCAGAATCCGCTGTCTCTCTTCTGAATTAAACAAAGTCAGGAGGAGTTGGTGGCAGTCATCCCAAGTAGGACGATGAGTTTAGAAAATAGATTCCATGAGATCAATAAGGGCCTGGGGCTTTTCTGAGTAGGAAGGGGAGTGGTGCTTCCAGTTCAAGAGGTCTGTAGTTGTGAAGGGCTGGTAATATAAACAGGCTTTCCAGGTTGGGTAGTTCCATTCTCACCGATCTGGGCTGGACCTTGCATCTCATGGTGGGGCGGGTTGTGCTGACCAGAGCCTCCTTGCCATTGGGGTTCTGGGGCTCTCTACAGAGGGGATCAATGGTCCCAAAGGGACCGAAGATGGAAGTGACTCAGGAAGATCTGCCTGTGCTCCCGGGCTAGGAGGGAGAGCTAAAGCGGCCGGAGCATATGGTGGGGGTGGTGGGTCCTCTTCTGAGGATCCTTGATAAATGACTGGTTTCTGGGGCCCCTTTCCTTGTGCAACTAAGACCCTGCTCTGTCCCTTTTTACCAACGCAAAATTGAACCCAAGGGGGCAGAGTCCGGAATATTTCTAGCCAAGAGTCAATGAGGGAAACTGATTGGAGTGGCCAAGTGTTCCTGTGACTACAAGCCACACTGTGCAGACCCTGGCTACTTCCAGGGTCCCTTCCAAGGGCCAGGCCACAACAAAAGCGAGCCATTCTAATTCACATATGGTACGGAGGGTGCCAGGGTTCATCCGATGCCATAATCTCCAGAAAAGCTGTTTTTAAAATTCTTAAGCATGCAGTCTAAGACAGTGGGTTTTGACTGTGATGAGCCCATACCCGGTTTCGGTGGCACAAGACAGACAAAGGAAGGGGTCGCCTCTCTCAAAGCCACTCTGGTGCCCTCCTATCTGCGTCTCTCGCGAGAACTTCGGCTCATCTTAGCTAAGGTGCCTGGGCAAATTTCGGGTGAGCTCTTATGCCGTATGACGTAGCTGCGGAAAACAGGTTAGGGCCCATGCAGGCTCCATAGCATAGGCAGTGGAGTCACAGACTGGTAGGGCAGACGCAAGCCTCTGCCATCCTCACTCTCTCACACAGTCACTCAGAGGTTATGCAGTCCTTCCCACAGGGATTGCCCTATTTTGGAATCTTGGTACTCAAGCTTTCAGGAGATGATCAGTCTCCTCTTCCATCCGGAGACAGGCCTGACTGAGGACTTGGCACCCAGGGCCTTACCTTTCCGGAGTCTTCTGGCACTGTTCAGTCCACCTCCCCACTGAGTCAAGCCAGGGTGGGGGACGTGGCCCATGGGGACCACTTCAGAAGAAGGTCTCATCAAGAAGACAGGTGGCACCTACCTCGTTCATTTGGAGATTGCCTCTGGCTGCGCCTGTCAGCCCCAAGCCGGAGGCACAACGGGCCTGCTCATTTGGTTTCCTAGTCAGAAACCAAATGTTGCAGCAGAAAACAAGACTTAGACAATGAGAGAGCCCAAACAGTACTCAGAGAGGCAGAGGAACAAAGTTTTATTATGTGCAGGCCCAGAGGAGAATTCAGTCTCCAAATTCTGAGACCCCAACATCACCTTTTGTGGGGTGTTATTTATATATATATATATTTTTTTTTTTTTTTCAACCTCTCAGGGTTTCTTTTCATGGGGTTATATAGGTTCTTGCTCAATGGCTAGTGGGGTGCTGGGCAAGCGGGCAAATTTCTTAAGCAAGCAGGCAGGCGGGGTTTACGAAAGCAAAAAAAAAAGCAAGTTTAACTTTTCTCCCTAAAGCAGAGGACCTTGGGCAGACAAGGAGGAGAGGAGCCAGGGAGCCATTTATCTTTCTGAAGCTGTGGGTTTCAGGAAAAGGGGAGAGGAGCCATATATCCTCCTGAAGCTGTGAGTTTCAGAGAAAAGGGGAGAGGAGCCGTTTACCTTTCTGAAGCTTTGGCTGTCGGTTAAGGGGTGGGGGTATCACGGCTGCAGTATCTTCTTCATCATATATATATATAGAGAGAGAGACAGTTTGAAGATGTTCACAATAATAGATGAGATAAATACACTATAGAATAATCATATAATGCAATAATATATAAATATTATTTATATATTAAATGAAAATAATAAATGAACCAAGGTTATAATTAAATACCAAAAACATTATATTAAGTGATTTAAAATGGTCAAATTCCAATTATTTAAGTTTCCAAACTGGTAGATCTAAAATAATACACATGCACACAGACACACACAAACACAGAGTTTCAGAAGCTGTTTAGGTGTTAAGTTGTGAAGTAAATCAAGGTCATGTTTAATACAAATTCAGCATTATGTTTAATTCTCATGGGGAAGAAGGGTCATAAAAGTATGGAAATTAAAGGGGGTTGTGGAAAAAATTTTTACAGTGATCTTTTGACCAGCATATCTGCATCCTGTAGAATAATCTGGGGGAATCTCTGGCTTCCCAGACTACTGAAACAGGATCTCTATTTTAAAAAGTCCCTGTGCACATTACAGTCTGAGAAGCCATGGCCTTATGTTCTAATTCAGTTATTTTTCTTAATATGGATATTGACTATGCAATTGTTCATTTTGTGATTATTTTTAAAGTGTGCATTGTGTATTTCTTGACAATCTGCTCTACTCCAATCACACACCTATTAATTACTTACTCTTCTGCTTTTTTGTTTTGTTTTGCTGAGAAATCATAGCCCTGGATTTATTAAATTCCACTACATCTATCAAGACATATATATATGTAGGAGTGTTTCCACATTATGGAAATTTCTATTGTTTTAAAGATTATTCAATCTCTAGAAATGAAGTTTTCTACAGTGAATAGTTTACTGAGATATACTCTTTTTAAGTTCAGGTGTTATTGCATGCAATATTACAAAAAAAGGATATTTAAGTGTGTAGTGATTCCCCCATTTAATTATTTCTAGATTATTTTATATTATCCTTTTCTCTCTCTCCATTAAAATTTAATCAATAGATTAAAATCATTTAAAAATCACCTGAGGATCAGAATAAATTATTTAACCATGCTAATATCACTTAACTGATAGACCTTTATTGGAATTTTCATTAAACATATCAAACTTCTGAATATAGTATTCAAGTCCATTCAAATATGACCCAACTTACGTTTGTTGCTAAAATATATCCCATTTTCCAATTGCTATCCCTTAATCTCTTCTGAGTTACCCACCTCATTCCTGGATTATTTTTTTGCATGCTTCTACCTTTCCATGTATTGGTCCAGTCCCCTGTCTCTAATTTCTATTCTCTCAGATCAAAAGTTGCCTATTTTCCTGAAGCCTTTCTGTATAATTCCACTCAGAAATAAATTACCTTCTTATCTGTTTATACCAAAAGTGTGCTCATATCTCTTGCAGCACTTACATTGTTTCTAATTATTGAATATGTCTAATTTCCCCCTAAAATCTTTGAGAAAAGAGAATGCGTTTTGCCCGTTTTATAACTCTGTTATAACTACGCTGCCTTGTAGTTTTTTAAATACAATTCAATGGACATTTTTTACTTATGGAATAAATGGAACAAATTTCTTATATAATATATAGTCATAGGAACTAAGATGTGCATTGTTTTGTCTGGAAGAGGGCATGTTGTTTTCTTAGGCTTCTTATTTAATTATTTGGTTTTGCATAAATAAAACCCATTTTAGCTTAGTACTTACAAAGATGAAACAAAAAGAATGTTTCTGTGTTTGATTTTCAGTGGTTTTTCATGTCAATACATGAAGGCTCTCACTGACTATATAGGGGAAGACATGGCCTCTAGTCTTCTTAAATTATCTCATCTCTTTTGAACCTAATAATATGACTAGAATACATAACATTGACATTCGCATCATTAAAGGATCAAAATACATCGTATGTTCCCATAGTTCAATTACACTTCTGCTAATAAAAAGAGCCACACAATTTGAGAAAGTTTGTTGACCAGCTTCAAGGTGGGCTCAGTTAGCAGTGGTTACAACATACAGTGGGAGGATAGGTGGTGGACAAGACCAGGTGTACTTTGCTGCCCCTCCCCTTGCATAGTACCAAGACTAAGGTCCCACTTAGTGGGCCCTTTTCTGTGCACAGTCACATTATTTTCTTATTTACCACATCAGCCCTAGGGATGCTAACAGCTTCTTGCTAATACTAGTTTCTATGTGCCATCCCCTTTCACCTTAACCCTGCTCAAACCTATGAACTCAAGAGTTTCCATGCATCATTTTTACATACTTTTTATTATTTTCATCTCTCTAGGAATGATTGGTTTGCTGGACCCCATATCATCTGAGATTCAGTTGATGTCAAATTTTGTTTCTGAAGGCTCAGAGAGAAATCCTCATGGAATCAGAATCCAGCATTGAAATTTCAATGCCACTAGGTAGTTTTAAACTCATGTAAAATATAAAAGATTATTTAGGGACACCCTTCATATATAATTTGCTGATTATTATATTAATGCACACTGCTTGCTATTAAGATACCCTTAATTTAAAATGTTATTTTTAAAAATGTCAATATTCTACCTTTCAAATATATCCCATAGCCACTTTGATAAAATGGAAAAAAAAATGTGAACATAAATCAATTGATAATGAAAGAACAGAAACCCTCAGATGACTATTGACCTTAATGCTTTCTTACCTCCCAGGGTTATGATTTGCTCTGCTTCAGTCCTTGCAGATCATTTATATTTTGTTATTTCAGTGATGGGTTTATAGTTTTGTTTTGGTTTGCATTTTATCCAGTATTTAGTAATTTCGATTGGGCATGCATTTTAAGATATGATAGCTGCTATGCTTTCATAAACAGAAAGTATGACTATTAGTTTTGCACCCTTCTCTTTCCTAACATTTGGCAGGTAATAAACATTCAATAGATATGCTATAGGAATGCCTGTATCAGAGCATGGAACAACTCAAAATTCTCTAAATAATCTTCATAGGTACCACTTTAAGGGAAAAAAAAAGATTTTGTAGGTTCCTCAAGCCAACATTTGCTATTAGGAGGATTACTAGACTTCACTTATACATGCTTCAAAGAGATAAGGGGGAAGAATAATTTCCATAACTGTTCCCTTTGAATTGCAATTTCTAGGTCTGGCTACTCATAACAACTAGTAGGTTATGGCAGATGTGCAAAAACAATGAGCTAAGGCAAAGGGTGCTCTTTGTCTATCATCTTAATTAAATATGCACTTGATTACTTTTTTTAATACTTCTAATGCACTCAAATTCAAAGCATGCTTTTCTTTCTTACTTTGTATAAATGAGATATTTCCAAGATCATTGCCTGTAAATCACATTTGGGATATAGATATTATGCTTATTATTGTGAAAAACTTATCGTCCATATCGAGCATTTTATATTTAATACTTTTAAAATTAATTTTATTAATTCATTAAATTTTATTTAATAAAATAATTTATTCAGGGTGTTTGATAGAGGAAAAACAATGCATCTTTTCTACGCATGACACTTTTGAAAAGTTTAAAAATATAAAGATTTGAGCCTGAGGCCAAAGAGTGGCAAATTTCCAGATGAAAGGTGAAATATTCCTCATTCTGGGAACATGGAACGAGAGATATAAAAGAAGATTCTTTTGCAGCTGTAACTACACCTGTCACTATACTTGACAGGTATAATGAGCATGGTTCCCCTGGGTTCCAGAGAAAATGAAATAAGAACCTCAAGAGATTTTATCTTTTACAAGAGCCTTAAAAGCCTAACACGTATTTTTATTGAAAGTGTGTAACTTTTCTACAGATCCACTATGATACTGCATTCAGCTCTATTATCATTAATAATGCCATTTATTGTAAATCGACAATGTTCTAGAGCAGTGCTGCCCAAAGGAAATTATTGTGAACTACACATATGAGCAATATGTGTAAAATTAAATTTTTGGTTAGCCATACTAAAAAATTGCAAAGAAGCATATAAAGTTAAATTTAATAATATATTATTTTCCAATATCTGCATATATAGTATCACTTCAATATGCAAGCAATAAAAATAATATTTTGCCTTATTTTTAAGAACTAAGACTTTGCAATGGGTATGCATTTTACCCATAAAACATGTCTCAATTCATTCAACTGTCCCTTTACTGAGTTGGAAAGTACAGCTTTGGATAATCCAACATAATTTGCAGGTTGAAGACATTGACATAAGTGTCTTTTGTTTATAAGTATTCCATGGAGATTTTATTACACAGTGAATACACACATGATTTTTGAAGTTCTATTTCTAATATTTACTATATGTGATCTTGTATTTTTACTTTAATATCTTCATTCATTAGAGTGCTTTTACTTAAATATGATATAATAAAAAGTTATTGTTATGTTATAATTACATCTCTTAATTTGAATAAAATTTCTAGCATAAATTAACGGCATATGCAGTTATTAAATAAACTATATTTCTCACATAACATTTATTATTTGGATGATATCAGAACAGATTTTTTCCTCACTGTTTTGGGGAAAATCATTAAGAATACTAAGAACAGGTGAAAAATGACCTATTTAAGATGATAAAAATATTCTTTGTTAAGTTACACTCATCATTGTTTCATTACCTGTGAAAATATTATTATGTAAACTAAAAATATAAATTAGAATGCATCTAGAAGAAAATATTTTTATGATGACACCCATTTAATTACCTTGAATAATTTGATTATGATTCCCACAGAAAATATCACATATGCACACTTATAGAAAGCAAATAACTTTCCAGCATTTTAAAAAATAATTTTCTTCTTGAACACCTCTCTTGAAAATATTTCAAAAACAAGCTATGCAAAGATAAGTTCTGATTGCTTTAGATATGTAGATGGAAGACAACTAGATTATAGCTCAGACATTCTCCCAGATGTTATTTTATGATGAGGTAATTCTGCATTTGAAATGAGGACAACTGATCAAAATGTTGCTATGCAACCCACAGAGTTCATGTTCTTCAGAAAGAGAAGTTGTGTTTCAATTATTTTAGGACAGATTATTTGGGGAAATCTAGAGATGCTATTAATATATTTTTATTATTTTCCTCTTTTCCTGGATATTCTCTCTAGTTTAAATTTCACTTCAACTGGATTTAAGGAGCCAGGTCATCCAACGAAAGGTTTTATGAGTAACCTAAAATACTACTATATTTGTTCAAATTACCTTTAAATATGTACAAGTGAGACATTTTGGCAATTCTCTCTCTAAACAATCTTGCAAATATAAGAGACCACATCATAACAAATAACAACAAAGAAAACTATTGAAATTTTATACATATCCAATTTCTGTCCAGCTCTTTCATAGATTTAAACACGAAGAGGAAAAGATTAAGCACATTCTAATTAGACAGGTATAAAAGAAAGAGGAAACCACCCCCAAGAGTCCTGGGTGACAAGCCAGAAGGAAATCCATAAACCATCACTCATCATAATCTTAACCATTATCGATCATAACCTTGGCTTTAAATTAAAGCATTCGAGACTTTGTGTCAAATATATCATTCAAATAGTTAAAAAAAGAAAACTACCAATTTGAACAGGAAGCCTGTGAAATCATTTATACACTTAGAAGAACAAAGACAAGCGCAAAGTTCCGAAATTTTGAATAACACAGTAGAGACAGATTAGTCTTATCTTCATTAAATATATTCCAAATCAAGACAAGATGCACTAAAGTAACTATTCATCATTAGAGCCTGTATTTATTTTCCCCAGTGGGAAGGTGTAGGGTATTCGGTGAAGCAAAGAAAGAAAGATGGGGATTTTCAGAAAGAAAACCTCAAGATATGGTTTTGATTTAGTATAAATATGATATTTAGAAAAGCATAGAACATTTTTGATTTTAAAAGTGTTTTTCTAATTAATAGACCAATTTATACAGAAAAGATACTATTTATAAAGGACCAATGAACTATAGCAAGTTCAGAAATTTGAAGCTATTTTTAAAAAGCACGTGTATTCTGAATAAAGTATTAATATTTCAGAAGTGTTGAAAAATATTTATGAATCTAGAAATTATAAAATGTTGTACAATGAACTTTGAAAGTATTACTTCTATGAAGAGGTCTTGATTTTAGGCCATCAGTTCCTTAGAAAATAAAGCTCTTATAAGACATGAAAAAAAAAAAAAAAAGAAAACATATAGTAAGGAAGAATAAAATTTGTGAACTTTTTATGCTACACACACAAATAAACATAGTCTTGAGACAGTTATATAGGTTCAATTTCCCATCAAGAATATGTAAAAAGAAATATTACTCCTGAAGTTTCCAACAAGCATATTTTATAGTGGCCAAAAAAATAGAATTTTGAGAAAAAATCTGTTTAAGTGAAATTTGACTATCTGAACCAACTTTATTCATTATATCTGTGCTTTACAAATCTTTCAGGATTTGTAGAAGTAATTAAAATATAATGGCAAAACTGACCTTCAAAAATGAAGGGAAGTTTAAAATACTCACACATTAACACAAACTGAGAGAGTGCTTCAGAAAAAGACCTGCCTAGCAAGAATTACTAAATGAAGTTCTGCAGGTTGAATGGAAAAGACAGAAGAGAGTGACTTGAAGGAGTGTACAGAAGTGAAGATTCAGAAAATAGCTATGCTATTGAAGCTAAGTCGATATCTTTTCCTATTAGTGGGTTATAATATAGACTGTGCAAGAGGTAAACACACAGAAAGTATTTTATTTTATTTTATTTTTTTTTTTATTTTTTTATTTTTTTTATTTTTTTATTTTTTTATTTTTTTTTTTATTATGGGTAAAAATCAAAATTCTCACAATACATACAAACATTTGTAAAATGATATATAAATATATATGCATATATGTGTATTTGCTTACAAAAATGTTATTTTATATATATATATATATACATATATTTTAAGAGGTGCTTAGATTACCTAAAATATTTAAAAATTAACAGAAATGGAAAAGAGAAAAGGAATAGTCAGGTACATTATAAAAGATCTATTATGCAGCAAAGGATGTTGCAATGAAGGAAAAGAGAGAAAAAAAATATGCCATATAGAAATCAAAGGACAAAGTGGCTGAAGTAAGCACTGCATTTACAGTAATAACATTGAATGTTAATGGATTAAACTCTCCAATCAAAAGACAAAGAGTGGCAGAATGGATTTTAAAAAGCATCATCCAACTCTATATTGTTCACAAGAGACTCACCTTAGACCCAAAGAAACAAATAGGTTGAAAGTGAAAGGTTGAAAAACACATTCCATGCAAATAATAACCAAAAAAGAGCTGGAGTTGCTATACTAATATCAGACAAAATAGAATTTAAATAATAAACTGTTATAAGAGAGAATGAAGAACACAATATATTAATGAAAGGGGCAATCCATGAAGAAGAAATAACAATCATAAATATTTGTTCACCTAACTACAGTGCCCCAAAATACATGAAACAAACCCTGGCAAACCTAATAGGAGAAATAGATACCTTCAAAATAATAGTTTGAGACTTTGATACACTACTTTCATCAAAAAATAGAACATGTAGGTATAAGTTCAATAAAGAAACAGAAAACATGAATAATGTGATAAATGAATTAGACCTAACAGACTTATACAGAACATGGCACCTCAAAACAGCAGGATATAAATTCTTTTCAAGTGCACACGGATCATTCTCCAGAATAGACCACATTTTTCATCACAAAATCAGACTCAATAAATTTTAAAAGAGCAAAATTATACAAAGCATTTTCTCAGAACATAAAGGAATGTAGCTGGAAAGCAATAAAAGGTGGAAAAATGGGAAATCACAAATATACTGAGGTTAAGCAACACACTCATGAGAGGGTTAAAGAAGAAATAGCAAGAGAAATAAGTAAATATCTTGAGACAAATGAAAATGAGAACATAGCCTATCAAAACTTTACGGGATTCAGTGAAGGTAGTCCTGAGGGGAAATTTATAACCCTAAACATTTACATTGTAAAAGAAGAAAGAACTAAAATCAAAGACCTAACTGAACAACTAGAGGAACTAGGGAAAAAACAAACAAACAAACAAACAAACAAACAAAAACAGCAAACTAACCCCCAAGCAAGCAGAAAGAAAGAAATAATAAAGATTAGAGCAGGAATAAATGAAACTGAAAATGTAAAAAAACACAGTAGAGAGAATTAACAAAACCAAAACTTAGTTCAAGAAAATTGAAAAACCTTTAGCTAGACTGTCAAAGAAAAAAAGAAATATGCAAATAAGTAAAACCAGAAGTGAGAGAGGGGACATAACTAGTGACCCCACAGAAATAAAAATGATTATAACATGATACTAGGAACAACTATATGTGAAAAAATTTAACAAGCATGATGAAATGGACAATTTCATAGAAACAGAAGAACATCTTACACTGACACTAAGAGAAATTGGAGACTTCAACAAACCAATGATAAGAAAAGAGATTGAATCAGTCATCTAACACTTCCTAACAAAAAAAAAAGCCCAGGAAAAGATGGCTTCATAGGTGAATTCTAACAATTATTCCAAGAAGAATTAATACCAATTCTTCTCAAACTATCCCAAAGATTTGAAGAGGAGGGAATACTACCTAACTCATTCTATAAGACTAACATCACCTTTACACCAAAGCCAGATAGAATCACTACAAGAAAAGAAAATTACAGACCAATTTCTCTTGTGAATATAGATGAAAAAATCCTCAACCAAATGCTTGCAAATCAAATCAAGCAGAACATTAAAGAATTATACACCAAGATCAACTGGATTTGATCCCAGTTATGCAAGGGTGGTTCATCATACGAAAATCAATTAGTGTCACCACGATGTACTGTAAGAAAATTATTGCTAAGAATTGTGAATTCGTGAACTTTCTAATCAATAGTGTCTGCTTTTTCATCTTAGCATTGAGAATGACTAATTTGTCCTTTGTCCTTTGGAATGTTATAATGCTGCTATGCAGGCAGCCCCATCATCCATTACCCAAAAAACAAATGTTTAAAAGGAACAAGTTACTAGACATGGTATTTGCACGGCCTATTTGTGTAACATTAAAGTTAAAATTGATGTACGTCAAAACCCTCATGTTCCTGTTTAGTGTTCCATGAACAGAATAGAAGAAGAGACCCCTCGAGACACTGTGTCTTTCCTGTGGAAGTCTGGCCACCCCCCCACCAGATGGATTCAGTTACTTTCATTGAAGTCATTCCTCATGAGTTGCAAGACTTATTGGAGTTCTGAGGTTCAGAACTCCTTAAAAGGGATGGTCCTCAAGCTACCAGTTGAAGTCTTACCCAAGAAGGGACACTGTGCCTGGGGCCGTTTGTCCAATCGGGACTGCGATCAGCTGCAAAGGAACTTCCCAGCCTCCTGAGAGATCAGCTGTTGTGTTTTTCCTCGATTTGGTGAGTGGTTGAATATACTTTCATTCTTTCCTATGTCTTTAATTAATTACTCTTCTTTTTTCTGATTGCTCGATTGATGTAATCACTTGATATAACCTGAAACTCATTTGATTGAATAAAGCTGCCTTTGCATAGCATTTAAAGTTTCTGCCTCTTCCTTAGCAAAACAACCACATTAACAAAAAGAAAACAGAAAAAAATAAAACATGCTCATCTCAATTGACACAGAAAAAGCATTTGACACAAATCCAGCATCCTTTCTGAAAAGAACACTTAGATAATAAGAATAGAATGAAACTTGCTCAATAAGATAAAGGGCATATATGAAAATTCCACAGGTAATTCATACTCAATATTGAAGACTGAAAGCTTTCCCTCTAAGAACTGGAAAAGAAAACTGCCCATTGTCACCATGGTTATTTAACATGTACTGGAAGTTCTAGGCAGAGCAATTAGGCAAGAAAAAGAAATAAATGACATCCAAATTGGAAAGGAAGAAGTAAAGCTGTCACTATTTGCAGATCACATGATCCTATATAAAGTCCTGAAAAATCAACAGCAAAATTACTAGAGCTAATAAACAAATTCAACAAAGTGGTGGAGTACAAGATTAACATGCAAAAATCATTAGTATTTCTATACACTAGTATTGCAAAAGCAGAAGATGAATTCAAGAAAAAATATCCACTTACAATTACAACTAAAAGAAATATCTAGGAATAAATTTAACCAAGTATGTAAAAGACTAGTATACAGAAATCTACAAAACATTGCTAACAAATCAAAGAAGATATCAGTAAATGGAAGGGCATTCTGTGTTCATGGATTGTGAGATGAAATATTGTTAAGATGTCTATTCTCCCCAAATTGATTTACAGATTCAATGCAATCCCAAACAAAATTAACAGCCTACTTCACAGATGTGAAAAAGCCAATGATCAAATTTATTTGGAAAGGTAAAGGGTCTCCAAGAGCCAGAAACATCTTGAAAAAGAAGAATGAAGTTGGAGGACTCACACTGCCTGACTTTAAAGCATATTACAATTCACAGTGGTCAAAACAGCATGATACTGGCACAAGGATAGATATATTGTCCAATCAAATTGAATTGAAAGTTTGTAAATAGACCATCATACCTATGGACAATTGATTTTTTACAAAACTGCCAAGTCTACTCAAATAGTGAGGAAAAGTCTCTTCAACAAATGGTGCTGGAGAACTGGATATCTCTATGCAAAAGAATAAGTGAGGGCCCCTATATCATACCATATACAAAAATTCATGCAAATATGATCAAAGACCTAAACCTCTAGAAAAAAAATGTAGGGGAGCATCTTCAGGAATTTGTGTTAGGCAACAGTTTCTGAGACTTTACAAGCAAATCACAAACAATGAAAGAAAAAAATAGATTAAGGGGACCTCCTCAAAATTTAAAAAGAAACACACAAAAAAACTTTTGTGCGTCAAAAGACATTGTCATGGAAATGAAAAGACAACACAATGGGAGAAAATATTTTGAAACTCCGTATCTGATATCCAGCATGTAAAAAAGAAATCCTACAACTTAACAATAAAAAAGACAAAAAAAAAAACAATTAAAAATTGGCAAATGACTTGAATAGACATTTCTCCAAAGGAGATATGCAAATGGCTGGAAAACACATGAAAAAGATGCTCATCACTAGTTGATAGGGAAATGCAAATCAAAACCACAATGAGATATCATTTCATACCATTAGAATGGCTACTATAAAAAAACAAACAAAATTACAAGTTTTGGAGGGGATGTGGAGAAATAGCAACACTCATTCATTGCTGGGGGGAACGTAAACTAGGGCTGCCACTGTTGAAGACAATTTGGCAGTTCCACAGGAAGCTAAAAATAGAATTACCATATGATCCGGCACAATCCTGCTACTAGGTACATACCCAGAAAATTGAAAGCAGGGACTCAAACAGATATTTGCATATCGATGTCCATAGTGGCATATTCACAATTGCCAAAAGATGGGAGCAACCCAAGTGTCCATCAACTGAAGAATGGATAAACAAAATCTGGTATATATATGCAATGGAATATTATTCAGTTGTAAAAAGGACTGAAGTCTTGATGCAAAGCACATTATGGATGAACTTTGAGGACAATATATTAAGTGAAATAAGCCAGACATAAAAGGACAAATATTGTATGATCTCACTGATATGAACTAATTAGAATAAGCAAACTCATGAAATTAGAATCTATAAATATAGGTTACCAGTGTATAGACTGGGCATAGATATTTTGAAGCCGATGTTAATTTGCACATAATATTAATTTCTGTTGTTTGTAAAGAAAGAAATGGTTGGCAGTGATGGTAACACATTATTGTGAGTGTAATTAAGCACACTGAATTATACAGATTAATGTGGTTAAAAGGGGAAACTTTAGGTATTTATTTTACTATCATAGATATTAAAAGATAAAAATAGTACAGTATAACTCAGTGAACCCTATTGCAGATGATATACTATAGTAAACACAAGTATAAGAATGTTCTTTCAAGAATAATAACCAATGTACATCATTAATCCAAGGTATTAATAATAGCATGGTATATGGGAAAAATACACATATTGTAAACTATGTACCATAGTTTATAGTACTATTTTAATAACTTTCCATAAATTGTAATAAAGATAACTATTGTGAAAAAAAATAGTACAATTAAAATAAAGTGCTACCATAAATTATAACAAATGTTCCACATCAAGGCAAGGTATTGGTAGTCAGCCAGCGGTGTATGTCAATTCTGTATTTTATGCATGGTTGCTCTGTAAACCCAATTTTAAAAAGGAAATTAAAATTATAAATTATATTCATCACTCCTAAGAACAGTTTTACTTCTTTGATTTCTATGAATTGTGTTATGTAGCATTGAAGGACATTAAACATACTTTATACATTCAGAAGTGGAACTATTTATTAAATATTTATAGCTCTTTTATTTTGGCATGACACATTAAAAGATTACGTGGATGCATTAGTTGTAATTAGTTTTCTCCATAAACATATGTGGCAATAGTGATTACGTTTGACTCAAATTATGATTGCTTTTGTTTGTTGGTTTTTTTGTCTTATAACAAATTGGATGCTGTAGATATCCCCAATCATCTTCAGCAGTGCATCTCTCTTTTCCTGGCTCACCTTTCCTAAGTCTGTCTTTGTCTTGTTTCCACAATACCCTACTAAACTTCCCACACAAAGTAATCAGGATTGATATAATGGAGGAGAATATTAGGCGTGGTGTCTTGATCACCACTGCTTTCAATAATAATTTGCTTAAGCATAGTCATAATATTTTGGAACATGTAAGGAATGGCCTTAATGTCGGAGGGGGGGGACCTCATAAGTTCATAGGGAAGTTCTTTGATAGAACGTGAGACTTGTACCCTTGTAACTCATAATGCAAATGCAAACTCTATAACTAGTGTCTTAGTTTGTCATGGATTCTGTGGCAAATACCACACAAAGGGTCGACTTAAACAACAGAAATTAATTTTCTCATGGTTTTGGAGGCTAGAAGTATAGCATCATGGTATTGGTAAGGCTTGCTTTCTCTAGGATTCTGTAGAATTTCAGCAGTCCTCCATCATGTATCCCTCCCTCTCTCCTTGTGATTGACCGACTGCATCTGAATGTCCTTTGCTATTAGGAACTCCAGTCATATGGATTAAGACTCACCATAATTCCATTTGGCCTCATCTGAATAGGATCGCCGAAGATGCTATTCACAACCGAGTCTACACCTTAACTAATCTTTAAAGGTCTTACTTACAAATGGGTTCACACTCACAGGAAACATAGATTAAGACTTGGAACTGCCATTTGTATGGTACGTGATTCAATCCTGACAACTAGAAAATATGTTATCAACATTTTTCTCTTTTATTTAGGAAATATTACAAAGTCCATTTGAAATAGAAATCTATTTCTACTGATTATATTTAAAGCTAAGACGACAAGACGCCTGTGCAAACAACATGATATGCTTAAGTTTAATTAATTTGTCTTGCAAAATCTTTATAGTCGTTGTACTAATTTAATAAAAGATATGATGGTAATAAAAATATGCCATGCAACCACACTTTATTCAGCTTGCAATCCCATTATTTCTCCAAAACTCTCCTTGTAAGTTTATCAATGGTCATCGTATTGCTAAACTCGGAGGTCATCTCCCAGTTCTCTTCTTGCTTGTTCTGCCATCAATATTTGGTCGTTTATTATTTGTCTTGGCCTCAAACATTTTCTTCACTCAGCTTCCAATAATCCATACCTTCCTGATTTTCCTCATATTTCACTGGTTGCTGTTATCCACTTTTCTTTCCTGTTTTCTCCTTTTATTCCCAAGGTTTAGTGCTATATACTCTTCTCTTCTATAGCTCACTGATTCCCTTGAGGATCTAAGTTTTATGGTTTTTAATACCATTTAGATAATGAAAACCTCTAACTGTATAATTTCAAAGCACATCTGGTTTCAAAATTCTAGACTCATATCCTTCTGCATTCTTGACAGTGCCACTTGTTGTCTAATGGACAAATCAAAATAACAACAACAAAAAATAACTCAAGTCATGTCCTTCTTCTCCATCCTACCCCAGCTACTGTTTTACCTATGTTAATTGATGGTAAACCACATTCCAGTCGTTCAAGTAAAAAACTTAGTGGGATCTTCCTTAATGCGTCTCACAGCCCTCTATCCTATCTGTAGCCAAGTCCCTTTTGTTATACCACCCAACTCACTTTCAAAATATATCTTGAACCCAATCTTTTATCACCACCTCCACTACAAGAATGTAACTCTGAGTTGCTAGCATCTCTTGCCTGGATTACTGTAATAGCCTTTTAACTATGTTAACTGTTTCAGTCGTTCCCCTCTCTATTCTATTTTTAAGACAGCAGTCAGATGTCCTTTTAACCAGAAGTCAAATATATCACTCCTCTACTTTAAAACTTGGAGATGATATTCTGTTTCACTTTGTACAATAACCAATTTCTTACTGTTGGTCAAAAAGGCCCTTGGATCTTTTAGCCTGTTACTACTCTGACCTCATCATATTTTGCCTCCAAATGAAATCATTTGGCTCCAGCTGAATCAGCTTATCTTTCACAAATTCTCCAGGCATGTTTCACTTAGAACCTTTGAATTGACTCTTCTATCTGTCTGGAATAATTTTCCTTAAGATATGCATATAATTAACTCCTTCATTTCCTTTGACACAAAAGTCACCTTCTCGATGAAGACTATGCTAATTGCTCTGCAAAAATACTAATTGTACCTGCCCCTCCCATAAACCTGATCATCCTCAAACTTCCTATATTTTCCTTTTTTCCCATAATATTTATCCCCTTCTAATATACTAATACTTTACTTGTATCTTGTGTTTATTATTTGTTATTTAACTTGCCTGCTCTATGAAGGCATTGATCTTTGTGTTTTGTTCACTACTATATCATCTTATGTACTTTAATCAGTATCTAGCACATACCATAGTATCAGCTTAACTAATATTTGGTGAAAGAAAAAATAAATTTAAAAAAATGCATGAAGTTCATTTTACATACTTTCTTAAAAATTTTCTTCATCTGAGATAAGTTGCATTTGAAGCACTTTTACTGAATTCCATTTATATTAGAATATAAACTTTAAAAAATAATCATTCCTGCATCTTCTTAGTATGGTATCAGGCCTCAAGTTAATATTATGTTCCTTTGACCTCCAGTAAATTCAGGAGAGCCTTGAATGGCTTAACTGAAAGCTCTCCTCCCAATTCCACTCCAGCGGATAAGGCCTCCCAGCCCAAGGACTCTACTTATCAAACAGATGAGGTTCAGTCTTGCTAATCCCTGAGTGTCTGGATTTAGTTCCCTGCAAGCCAGAGGTTTTCTTCAAGAAAGTTAATCACATCCTTCCCTGGGAACCAGGGCGCTCCTCATTCTCTTGACACCACAAAGCCTGACTCCCACAGGCACTAGTTATTTGTCACTCCGCTCCTGAGTGGCCATGCATGATGTGGGTGTCCTCGTTTTCTGGGCTGTGAGTATATGTGACTAATGAACTGCTATCATCCTCATCTCTCCCCAACATCGGATGTTATAAGCATGGCTATCTCCAGAAGTGCAGAGTGGGAACTTCCCTCACTAAAGAGGTGAAGAGGGGACCATTAAAACACTTAACATTTCCTCAGAGTTGATTCACATTTCCTCAGAGTTGATTCACACATGCTCCTCATAAATATAGATGTGAATATCATAGAGATATAAATAACAATTATGAGAAACTAGAATGATTCAATGAGAGCACACAGAAATATGTGCTGCTTGATTATATTTTCTGTAACGAAAAAGTTAGCTAAATTCAGTACCACTTATCAAGTGAGCCTCTAGTTTTTCCTGGCCTTTCTCTTTTCCTATATCTCCTTCTAAAGAATGAGAAAACTTCTCTCAAATGCCTGAAAATAGGCATCCACTCAAGTATTATTTGATAGAATTAATCCACAGGAACATTCCTAAAGGAACTATGAGGAGAGTAGGATTACAACATTCCCTACAGACTCATTGTTCAGGAAACGATCCAATCCCAATATCTACTAGCATTTCGCAGTGACAATCCCTGAGACTTTCAGGTAAATACTAGCATTCACGTTACGAAACACTTTAAGAGAAACCATTTCATGACTATATTAAAATACAAGTGATTTATGTAAAAAGTAGGAAATCATAACAAACTTTAAAATGTTGAAGATATCTGGTACATCCATGGAGAAAAGAGTATCTCCTTTTTAAATTGTAACTAAGCCCATTATTTTTTCATTTCTACTTCTAATATTTCAGCAAACACTATTTCTTAATTGTCCATGTGTAAAATGCCCTAAAATTATTACATCATTGTGATGGAAGCAAAGTAAAATTATTTTTTGCTTTTCTGAGTATTAGTGCTTTGAAGTTTGGCAGAATCAGATTTATCCAGTAAACATGATTAATTGATTTAGTTTGTAGAAATATTTCTTTTAAATTTAATAACCTTTCAAGTGTTCAAGTAAACAGAGAAGCATAATACTATGAAACAGGAACCCAACATGACAAAAAGATATTAAAAAATGTATCAATTTACTAGTTAAGTTTTTGAGAAACAGCCTTAGGTTCTTGGTTGATATGCACTATGTTCTTGTGAAACATATTTACTTTTATAAAAGTAGAGACAGGCAGTTTATCAGCTGATCAGTTGCTCATATAGGGTGTTGTCACTGCAGACCAGTACTGTAAGTGCAATGAAGGCTGACAAATTAAAGATTCTTACCCTTTCTCAAGTCATTTAAAAATTAGCAAGAAAGGCAAAGCAAATAAAATTGAAAGTAAAAAGGAATATTATAACAAATTATCAAATTATACAGTGATAAGATATCTATGCTCATCTAATTACTGCCCTTAGAAATAGGTGTATTATTTATTTTCAAGGTGAGGTAGATAGTTATGTTCAATAAGTATGCGTTATTTACTAACTCCAAAACCTGTGAATGCAGTTGAGGGCACATAAAGTTTAATTCAAAACAGTTCTTACCTAAGCTCGTGAAGTAGACAGGCATATAAATATCTAATTGTAATTCATTTTTACCATAGGTTAATTTTTTTGGAGCATCAAACCATGTACAGTGCACTGTATTACCATGCACTAGGGATTAAGTGAAATGTAAACTATTGTTTTTGTTCCCAGTGGGTTTGTAATCTAATTACAGAAACATAAACACACAATACATGGGACACGTTAATTACTGTGTTAATTATATAGGCAGTTAAGTAAGTTAAGTATTTGTAAGAGTTTAAGCCCATGAAGCAAACTTTGAGGCTAATGCAGTTTAACTGCACCACAGCCACACACCCCAACACAAACACACACTTCTTTCCCAACCAGATCGTGTGGATTGGGGCCAGTGCTAGTCTGGTTGCCAGGATCGCCTAGGGCATATAGGGAAGCACTTGATAAATTTTGAGTCTGTGCCCACCTGCCAAGGGAGAGCTGCAGGATGAGGAACTCAGCACCATCCATAGGTTTAATCAGAGTCAAGATAAAAGTTAAATTTTAAAAAGAATTTTCAAAATCGAAGTTTGGGAAAAGAGTAGTTCCAACACAATATCAAGGACACCTGTGATAGTCTTAGAGGTGCCGATAAGTGAAAGATATGCAAGCAAACAGGACCACGGCTAGACACTTGGCTGCGTCACTGAATTATGTCACTGAGGTTTGGCCAGCCAGTTTAGTTAGTGAACCATGATGGACCCAGTCAAACTGATATTCTTTCAATATTTATTTAAGAAAGGTAAGTTGATACTTTACTGTTATGTAAATGCATAATTTATGTATAAGTAATATTTGTTAGCTGCATTATTATGCTCTATTTAAAAACCAAAATATGTAACCCTGAGGCACACCAAAAATCCTTTTAAATTTAATTAAACAAATTCCTTGTTCCCACCTTATTGGCTTCTCTATCTTAACTGACCAGGTTGATGGATTGGGGTTTGGTGCCCACTCTCCAGTTTCACCTTCCACTTCACAATCAAGAAAGAAGAAAGAATCAAAATCCATAGATCCACAGTGATCTATGTGAATCCACAGAATCACATCTGTTTTTCATGTGAAACATTTAATAGGAAAAGACCTATTAATGTATTGTCAGTTATATCTAAGGAGTTTCTTGTTAAAATGTGAATGGAATGGAACCATACGTCTGAGTTATTTCTGTGATGTTTTAACAGCTTGTGCAGATTATTGCTCCAATCAGCTGCCTGTCTGGTCCCAGCCTTATTGTTGATCTATGCGTGCGTGAGTCGAGTAGCATCTTCTGACAGGATGCACAGTACTTTTAGACCAGGTAAGACATGAGCCTGGCCTTGACTATTGAGTAGCTGTAAGAAAAAAGAATCAAGGGCATTCCATTCAGGGCCTTCCACAGAGAAAAGAAGGTGTATGATAAAAATTGAAAATACAAATCGATTTTTTAAAAGTAAAAAATAACTTAAAGAATGATTTAAAGGATAATTTAAAGAAATCAGTCCTCCATGTGGTGCAAACCAATTAACCATTCTTGGCCCTCATCATATTCTAACTTTCAAAAACATTTCATAAACACACCCATCCACATGCAGGTACGCATACGCACAAAGAGCTAGGAAAATTCTGAGAACATGTTATTTGAGAAAACACACTTTCTAAGTTTTCTTTCCTTACTTTTCCTGTCTTTTCTCTTCCTTGGCTGGCTCCTCATGATCCAAATCCTAAACATTCACATTATAGAACTCATACCTGGGCTCTCTTCTCTATCCGTCATTTAAAGTGATTTCTCAGTCCTATGGCTTTCTATACCCCCTACTTGCTGATGTTCCCCACATATCCATTAGTCCATACACCTACTGCTTAAACAACTTGAAAGATAGATTAGGTGTTTTTTTTTTTTTAAGATTTTTAAAAAATTTATTTATTTGCCTTCCCTTTGGTGTTTGCACTCTCTATCTGCTCTCTGTGTCCCTTTGCTGTATGCGCTCTGTGTCTGCTCATCTTCTCTTTAGGAAACCGAACCTGGGACTTCCTAACTAGGAGGGAGGCACTCAATTGCTTGAGACACTTCTGCTCCCTGCTTTGTTGTGTCTGTCATTGTGTTTTCTCTTTGTGTCTCCTTGTTGCATCATCATGTTGTATCAGCTCACTGTGTAGCCCATTGCACCTGCTCGCTGTCTTGCTCGTCTTCTCCAGGAGGCATGGGAACTGAACCCAGGACCTCCCACGTGGTAGGTGAGAGCTCAATAGCTTGAGCCACATCCACTTCCCTAGATTAGCTTTTAATAGGCACATAAGGCTTGACATAACCAAAACAGAGCTCCTCACAAACGTTTCCTCCTCCAGGCTCCCAATCTAAGTACTGTAAATGGAACCCACCCTCCACGGCTGCTTGTGGAAAATGCTGGAGGCTTTCCTTGATTTCTCCCTTTTCCTCATTTCTTAGATTCAATCCCTCAGAATAACCTGTTGATCCTACATCCATGTTCTCTATCTTCACTACCATTTGATGCAAGAATAACATTTTAACTCACCCCCTACTTCTGCATTTGCCCTCCTAAAAAACAGATATAAGACATATCACACACACACAGGGTCAGATCACAGGAACACCTTGACTCAATTACTTCATTGCCTTTCTAATATACTATAATTAAAGCCAAATCCCTTATCACTGCATACAATGTTGTACTTGAGTCTGCTTCTGAAAATCTCTCCATCATCATTTCTTTTCTTGCTTTTTCCTTTCTCATTATAGTCCAGGCAAATGGACCTTCTATTCAAGCTACTTTCAAATTCAGGATCTTTTTATTTGTTATAGGCATTGCTTGGAATATTCTTCTCTTTAATCTTATTTTGGTTAGCTCATATCTTTCTTCCAGGTCTCAACCTAATTGTCACCTTCTCATAGAAGCCATATTTAACTACTATATCCAAAGTAGTCTCTGACCACACTACACCCTGGGCATAATAATGTACTCTGTCACACACACCATTTATTTATAGCACTTACCATCATCTGAAATTCCCTGAATTCAACTTCGTCTTCTAGAATAAAACTTACATGAAAATTATGGCTTCTATCTAATAAGAAAGGGAAATTTTTAAGCAAAATTTTGTTCATTAAATCCACTGTCTAGTGGTAACAATTTGTGTAGGATATCAAATAATGTTTTGGGAGAATAGTTAATGAGATAATGGATAAAAATCCTTGTCACATATGTGTTTAGCATATACTTTAGACTTACCAAATATAAGCTACTTTGTGAAGGAGAAGTAGGAGGAGGAGGAAAAGAGAAAGAGAAGTTGAAGAAGGAAGAAAAAAGAGGAGGGAAAAGAAGATTAGAGAGAAACTAGTTTAAGTGGTGATAAGACCACAATAGGATGCTAACAGTGAGAAAAGAAAGGAAGCAGCAAAAGTGAGACAGCTAAAGAAAGTAGTATGGAATGGTGTGTGCGGGAGTGAATATTCATTGGAATGATAAAAAATTAGGTTTGAATCCTAGATTTATCTCTTAGTTGTTTCCATGTCCTTCAGCAATTTACTTAAATTCTCTGAGCCACAACTTCTTCATCTATGAAAAGAAGTATGTTGTAATTATCGAATGCCATGTAACAAACTACCCAAAGGCTCAGTAACTTGAAATAACAATTTATTATGATATCTTACAATTCTGGGGTTGACTGGGCTTAGCTGGTGGTTCTCACCTGAGTCCCTTATGAGGCGACAGTAGAGTAATAGTCTTCAATGGAATCATCTGATAGCTCTTTCATTCATCTATCTGATACCTGACCTGGGATACCTGGATAAATTGATAGCTAGTTAGGCCTTTCTTTGAACATGGTTTTTCTCCATGGCTCCCTCAGACTTCCTCACAACATAGTAGTCTCTGGGATTTGGACTTCTTTCATGGCACTTGGCTTCACACCAAGCCAGCTTTCTCACAGACCCAGGCAGATGGTGCCTTCAAATTCCCACAATGGCAGTTGACTGATAATGGACACTAAACTCTTCTAAAACAAAAGTTCATTTTATGGAAACCTCAATGAGATTATTCACACCAGTATTTTATATAGTTTTTGTAAACCAGCAAATTTCCTTGTTTCTTAAATTATCTCTCATATTTCATAAAGAGCAACCATAATTTATTCTATTTTTTAGAAAGATATATTTTGGGAGTTCCTAATTTTTCTTTCTACTTTGATTATTCAGCTAATATATAGGTCAAGCATTTGTTCTAGTCAATTTTCTTTTATGTTCTTTATTCCTTATAAGATTAATAAATAAGTTAGAAATGAAAATTGTTTCACAAGTGAAAAACTATATGAGACATTTGAGAAGGTGTGAGATTAAGGGAAATCATGAAAAATAATTACCAAACTTTTAACATTTTAGAATACATACCCATTTAGTAGGGGATAATATGAAATCTTATACTGAATTTTAACCAAGTGCAAACACATACACAATTTTTCAAATTTTATTTCTTCATCTTTTAAAGCTGAAATGAATTTACCTCAGTTTATTTTTCTGCGTGGCCAAAGGGCAGACTTATCTTTGGGAATTGTAATTTATATTTGTTTGTAAGCTTAACCCAGATTTGAAAATTGAAAATACTCAAAATATTTAATGATGAGTTACATAAGGAAGCGTAGTAGATTGAATAACATTCACCCAAAGATAACAAGACCTTATCTCTGGAATCTGGAATTGTTATTTCCAAAGAAAAAGGGTCTTTGCAGATTGATTAATTTAAGGAGCTTGATGTGAGGACATTTCCTGGATTATGTGGGTGTGAGGTACGTTAGTATAGTGAGGGGGGGAAGGTGGCTGGCCCTGCAGACAACAGGATCGACATACAACATGGCCAGAGACCCAACCCAGAAACTACCTGAAAAGAAGGCTGCCAGAAAGACCCTGAAAGGCCCCAGCCATGAGATCCTGTCTGGAAAAATAAGATCCTGTTTGACCCATGAGATCCTGTTGGATCAAGGGAAAAAGCCCTGGATACCCTCAAAAGGCCTCACCATTAGTCCCCTGAGAAATAACAAGTGGGGCAACCAATTAGAACAGCAAATAGCTGGGGCCCTGCCCCACCATTATGAAGGGGGAGGAGGAAAGATATTAAAGGCCCTGATCTGGGGTCCCATAAGTGCAACTCATTCTGCAGCACGCCGCGGTCCATGCCTCGGGCTGAGTACTTTTCACATTTTCTTATTTCTTAATAAACTTTTTACTCCCTTGCCTAACCTATGGCATAACCTTAATTTTTTTTATGTGGCATAGCTAAGAACCTAGGAGCCCAGAACCCAGAGCCATCAGGTAACAGGTGGACCCTGAATCTAATCACAAGTTCCTATAAGAGGGAGGCAGAGGGAGAATTGACACAGGTGCGCACACACACACACACACACACTCACATAGGAGAAAACAATGTGAAGATAGAGGTAGAGACTGGAGTGATGCAGCCACAAGCCAAGGAACACTAGGGAATGTGCACAACAAGCAGCATCTAGAAGAGCATAGAAAGAGACTTCCCACAGTGCCTCTGTTGACATTTTATTGCTCCAGAAGTGTGAGAGAATAGATTTCTGTTGTTTTAAGCCACTGAGTTTATGGTAATTTAGTACAGCAGCCACAGGAACCTAATACAAGGGAAATGAATTCATACATGGAATAAATTGAAATAAAAATAGAAGACACCTTTATGATACTTGGATTTGGGCAATGTTTTTTTTTTTTGAGAAGAAGCCTTATGCTATTAAACCATGCTAAAATCTCAACCACGTATTTCTATTTACTTGTGATCCATTCTCTAAAACAACACATTCATGTATACAACAGATATTTATGAAGAACAAACACAGGGATACACTTAGGGGAATACAATTAAGTAACTATTATGACTTAATTTTTTATGGTAATGAAATTAAGTACTATGAAGAAAATAGGGTGTTATAAAATGAATACAGTTACTTATATCAGTGACTTTATGTTTTGTTTTGTTCTGTTTTGACTTGGTTGGTAAGGTTTATAAAAGGTTTAAATGAGATTAGGTATATGGCATATTGGAGTTTATTAAAAAAAAAAAAAAAAAGATTCCCCTTGCATTATTTTCAATCCTGTCTAGACTATTTTTTCCTTTCCCTAATAAGATTGAGATTATAATAATGGTTTTCAAATTCTTTACCTTCTTCACAAGTATGCTGACCTTTATAGTATCCATATTTCATAACATTATCAATATAATATAATTTCTAGTTCATAAATTATATTTTTATAGACCATATCTCTTTGTGTCTTCTTCTAGGACTACACATTTTATGATATAATTTTGTGCATTACCTATAAAATACCAGAAATAATTGTAATCTGTCGCTGTTTGATAGATTTTCCTATTCATGAATACTATCTTGAACATAAGCTATTGTTTTTCCTTCTCACTTTTATTTAACATTTTCTGCAAACTCAAAACTTGGCTCCAAAGTATAAATATTTAAATCTCCAATATTATCAGGTTTTGAGAAACCTCACTAGAATAACATCCCCAAAACACAAGGAAATATGTTTCTTAGTCTGGATAATTACCAATGAGAAATCATTTTAAAAATAGCTTCCAGGGATAAATAAAAATTGTAGAGAATTCAACAATTTTTACAATATTTGTTTTGAATTAAGACGAAACATACATTCTCCTTCTAGCTCAATCATTCACATACCATGAGCAGTTTGTTAGAGACTAACAGCAATGCTTGTGAGTCCAAAGCCAATCAAACTGGGTCGAAATGAACATATAATTTTTCTTTGAAAATAATATAGTAAAATTTTTATTAAGGTATTCTACTTTCACTGTTACTTTTTCTTATTGGAATATTACATGTTAGTTTCTGTAGCTGAAACAGGCTTAGTATATCCATATGTATATCAGCAAATCACTTGCTTTTATATCCAGTCTTGTTATATAATTAGCTCAGAGTATTTGCAGGTATCATATTTCCCCCTGCCTCATCCACACCATTCCTAGGGCTGTTCTAATGTTAAAATAGTAAATTGTGCTACCAGTAAAAATTCAGTATATATCTATTAATACAGAATGAGTTCACATCAATTTCCTGAATGCATTTGCATAATTAAAAGCTGAAATTACTTATTTTGGTTGAACGGGACTACCTTAAGTGTTTCGCTGTGGTTATTGAGGGGGAAAACTATGGTTATAAGTTGTAAAAAAAGTAAAAGTGTAGAAAAGAAAACAGAGAAACATCATAAGATATTTTTCATTTTTACTATAGAAGCATAGGAATGAGAAGTATAAACATTTTTTTAAAGTGAGGAGAAAGTGTCAATGTGAATGTTACCTAAAGGGCCATAGACTATTTCTGTTATATTTCTTAGAGTAGAACACAATTATGTAAAACAGCTATAATTAATGCTATTATATGAGTGAAACTCTTTTCAGGATTTTTCTAAGAAAAGCCATGAAATATGTTTTTATTTGCATTGCATAGATGCTTCCTATTAGAACCTGAAGAAAAAAAAATTAAAGAGCCATTTCAGTGATCTAGCTCTATCCCCATATAACAATTAATTGAAACTATTTGTCATCAAAGGTGTAATAAAGGCATTTTAGTCTTCTAGCCAGCTACAGGGCCAAGCAAATTAAGGCTATTCTAAGTTCATATTTCTTCTGAACTGCAGTAATGTACTAATGCATTTCTTACAAAACAAAAGAAAAAAAGAACAGATATATTAGATATAGTCACAGTTTGGCTATGGTTCTGCATTATATTTCTTCTATACAACATAGCAATCAGTTTAAGAAAGAAAAATAGAATAAGAGAACTAACTTCAAGAACTCTAATAGCATTTGTGATAAACAGTGGTTGTGGTAAAACAAAAATAAGTATTAGGTTCTAGTTAATAAAAATTAAATGATATTTCAAACTCCATAGAAAAGATAATAATTTAGAATTGTTAAGACAAAGCTCTTTCCATTTTTACCTGGCTTCTGGTCAGGACAAGATGGCATAAAGTTGTTTCTCCTTGCTCCTTCCCCACTAAGCACAATTATAAATACTGGAAATAATGTAAAACACAACCAAAGGAGAGCACTGAAAGGTAGAAAGGAGGACAAACTGGCTAGGAAACCAGGACTGGAGAAAGAAGCAAATACCAAGGTGTCTATGATCCCCCAACAAACTGGAGAAAAGGAACCAAACCCTGAGATTCCTTATCCTCAAGCTAGTGACAGAGAGCAGACCACGTATATTCATTCGCCTCCTTGACTGAAATGGAGACCTGATATCAATAGCCTGACACTGTGTGCAAGGTGTTGAATTGGTAGCCCCACTAACAAAAGGTGGCCAGGTTAACACGGTAGCACTTCTCTTCCACACCAAGCCTGGGATTCCCATTACCCTCCCAGAGACAGTGCATGACCTGGTGGCACCAACAACAGGAATCCACCAGCTACTAGCTGCCCAAGCTGAAAACTTTTGATTCCAGAACTTGCTTTCCCCACTTAGCGTCACCAATCTACCTGGTCTGGGAAAGCCACTTCGACCCTCTCAAACAAAATCCTCAAGGATAAGTAGGAGCTGCAGCCACACCAGATAAATTAAGTGAACCATATTTGCACCACATAGGCTCTGAAAATTAAACTGTCATTGGAATTACAGCCCAAAAATGTAGGCCAGTGTCTTCATGCAAAAGCTGAACAATGCGAATGTCAGCTAAAATAAAAGATTTATATAGATTGAAAGTCTTCTAATATAAAAGCAAAAATGATCAGGATACTTTTGGAAATAAACTAAGTCCAAAAATGAAATGAAATAACAATTTATTAAAAAACATACAAGCACTTGGCAAAAACCTTGAGATGAATCAGATTTTGAAATTATCTGAGTAGGATTTTAATCAGCCTCATAAAATCCTTCAATGAGTAATTAAAATTTCCTTTGAAACAAAAGATTATATTAAAAAATCCCAGCAAATGAATAGACTATATAAAGAAACAAATAGAAAGTTTAAAATTGAAAAAATATAATAACCTTTTGGGATGTGTTTAATAGAGTAGAAAGGACAGAAGATAGAAACAGTGAACTTGAAATCAAGTAAAAAACAAAATTATCCAAATTGATAAACAGAGAAAAATTAGACTAAACAGCCAAAAATAAATAAATAAGAAGGAGGAAGAATGAACATGAACTCATATAACTATGGGGCAATAAATAAAGATCCAGTGTTCATATCATTAAATTCCCAGAAAAGAGAAGAAAGGGGAAAGGGCTAACTGAGTATTCAAAGATATGATGGCCGAATACCTCCCAAATTTGGCAAGAAGCTTAGTGAATAAAGGATAAACCCAAAGAAATCCACACTAAGACACATTATAATTAAACTTCTGACTAAGGAAGAGTGACAAAGGAAAACTTCAAAGACAAAGGAAAAAAAATTGAAAGTAGCCAGAATGAAACAATATATTAACTTGAGTGGAGAACAAATTCAAATGATGGTAGATTTCACAAATGAAACCATTGAGGACAGAAGAAAGTAGTATAATGTTTTTCAAAAATATAGATATAATTTTCTATATCTAGTGAAACTATCAAACAGAAATATAAAGGAAATAAAGATATTCTCAGAGAAAGAAAAACTAAAAGAATGTGTTCCTCACAGACCTATCCTTAAAGATTGCCTAAAAGAAGTAGTTCAAACAAAAAAGAAATTATAAAATAAGCAACATTGGAGAAACATGCAGCACAAAAACAACAATGAAATAACAGAAATATGGAACATACACTAGACTATCCTTTTCCTGATGTTTTTTATAAAATTTCTTCATGAGTTTTAAAATTATTTTTTGAAAGATATGTCTTTCAAACAAAGCAAAATCCATAACATCATCTGTTCTTCAAGACAATGACATTTAACAGAAAATGAGACCCATGGAAAAGTAATTGTTCTACACTTTATTTGAAGTATTAAAAAAAAAAAAAAAACACTTGAAAAATCAAGGTGGAATTCTAAAAATGTTCAACTTCCTCATGGGAAGGCAAGAAAAGCAAAACTGAGAAATGAGAACCAGAGGGAAAAAAGCAGAAAATGAATAATAAAATGCCAGACATAAATTCTAATGTGTAAATAATAATTTTAAATACAAAGCATCTAAATATAGTCAAATGAAAAGAATCACAGAGTGGATTTTAAAAATATAGCCTATTAATAAATCTACAATTGCAAGCAAGACAGTTCCATCAATTTGCCCCATGGGATCTAAGGCCCCTCTCAATCAGAAACAGAGTGGGAATCATAATCTTAATCATCCAGATTGAGGAATGAACAAAAATAAGGTGGGAATGCAACTATGGGCTAAAGTAGATTTATTATTTTTCTAACAATGGAAGAGCTTGTAATATTGAGGTAAATGCAGTGGCCACCAGATGATCTGAGGGGAGGGAGAGGGAAGAATAGGTGTAACATGGGGCATTTTGGGGACATTGGAATTGTTCTGAATGACATTGCAATGATGGATACAGGCCATTATATGTTTTGTCAAAAACCTATAAAAATGTGCAGTGCAAAGTGTAAACCATAATGTAAACTATAGACCATGGTTAGTAGCAATGTTTCAATATGTGTTCATCAATTGTAACAAATATACCACTCTAATCAAAGATGTTGTTAATGAGGAAAGTGTGGGAGAGGGAGGAGGTGGGGTACATGGAAATTCCCCTAGATTTTCAGTGTATCATTTATATAATCTAAATCTTCTTTAAAAATAAAATTTTAAAAAAATCCAACAACAAAAAAAGAATGGGTGAATGTATCAATGAATGAATGTAGTTCTGTAGTATGTCAAACAGGAGTGATATGTAATCTATCAGAGTTTTCTGGCTTATCTTTCCATTTTAATAAAGCTATATAATTTATCTAGTATGCAATATATATATATACATATATATATAACCTAAACATGCAGTATTTGCAAGAAATTTATTTCAAATTCAGTGACACAGATAGTTTGAAAATAAAAGGATGGGGAAGTTAAATTATACAAATAGTAATGCAAAAAGTCTGGAAGTGGGTATATTAGTATCAGATAAAGTAGACTTCAGAGAGAAAAATTACCAGGGAAAAAGTGGCATCTTAAGTAATACTAAAAGGATCATTCCAACAGGAAGACATTAACAGTCCTAAATTTGCACAACAGCACTTCAAAATATAAGAAGCAAAACTGATAGAACTGAAAGGAAAAAGATAAATCCACAATTAGACTTGAGGGTTTCAACATCCCCAACTCAATAATTAAGAGAACTACTATACATAAAATTAATAAGTATATAGAAAATCTAAACAACATTATCAACCAACAGAGTCTATTTGACATATATAGAGCACTCTACCTAACAACACAAGAGAAGCATTTCTAAACATACAGAAAGTAAACATTTCTAAATAATCCACGGATCACAAATGAAGTCTCAATAATTTAGAAATATATAGAATTTAATAAAAATGAAAATACATGACATTAAAATATGTGGGATGCACACATCTTTTCAAGACCCTGCTTTCAATTCTTTTGGGAGCATACATAGTAGTGGGATTGCCAGGTCATATGGTGGGTCTATATTTAGCTTTGTAAGGAAATGCCAAACTGTTTTCCACTGTAGAGGCACCATTTTACATTGCCACCAGCAATGAGTAAGGGTTCCCATTGGTCCATTTCCCCTCCAACACCTTTTATTTTATTTTTTTTAAATAGCAGCCATTTTAATCAGTATAAAATGGTATTTCGTTTGTGGTTTTGATTTGCATTTCTCTGATGGCTAACGATGTTGACCATCTTTTCATGTGTTTTTCAACCATTTGTCTATCTTCTTTAGAGATATATTTATTCAAGTCTTTTGCTCACTTTTTAATTGGGCTGTGTGTCTTTTTGTTGTTAAGTTGTAGGGTTGTAGGGTTATATATTCTGAATATTAAAATTTTATTATATATGTGGTTATAAATATTTGCACAACAATGGTCATAATGGCATTATTTATAATTGCCAAAAGATGGAACCAGCCCAATAAATGAATAAATACAATAAATAAAATGTAGTATGTAGTATGTAAAATGTAGTATCTGTATATATATATACAATGAAATAGTATTCAAGCGTAAAAAAAGGAATGGAATAGAGATACATGTGAAAACATGGATAAGCCTTGAAGACATCAAGTTCAGTAAAATAACCCAGACACAAATGGACAAATATCAAATGACCTCACTGATCTGAAACAATTAAAATAAGCAAACCCATAGAATCAGAATCTATAATATAGGTTACCAGGGGATGGGGTGAGGATAGGAAATGGGAAATTAATGCTTAAAATGTACTAGATTACTATTTGAAATGTTGGAAATGTTTTGGTAATTGATGGTGCTTGTGGTAGTACAACATTGTGAACACAATTTATAGCAGTGATAAATATATATATGTATGTATATGTGCATATATGATTAAGAGGGGAAATGTTCGATTGTATATATGGTACCAAAATAAATTTTTAAAAAAATTCATGGACCTATAGTACACTGTGAAACCTATGTTAAACCATGGGCTTTAATTACTGGTAAATTATAAAAGTTTGCCATCATCAATTGTAACAAATGTTCCACACCGATGCAATTTGGTTTTGGTGGGGTGGTGTATGGGAAACCTGTATTTTACACAATTGTTCTATAAACCCACAACTTCTCCAATAAAAAAGAGATGTAGCTGAAGCATGGCTGATAGGGAAACAAAGCAATAAAAACTTATAACTGAGGAAATGTCTTAAATCCAGAATCTAAGTTCCCACTTCAAGTAAAAAAGTAAGCAGAATGAAGGAAATAATAAATATAAGATCAGAAATCAAGGAAATTCAAAATAGGAATTTAATAAACAGCAATCAAACTAAAAGCTGATTCTTCAAATAAATTGATAAAACTCTAGCAAGACTGACAGAAGAAAAGAAAGACACAAATTAGCAAAACGAGCAATGAAACAGGGAATATCACAACAGATCCTGCAAGAGTTAAAAGGATAATAAGGGAATCCTACCAACTGTTTTACACTCATAACTTCAGCAATTTAGGAGAAAGGTACTAATTCTTCAAAAAAACACAAACCATCAAAATTCCCTCAGTATGAAATAGATAATTACTTATGAGGTGAATACCAAAAGGAATTAATTTTGCCAGCAGGTAGTTAATTAGAAGAGCAGTTGCAAGATCAGTTCTGGGAGAAGGAATGTATGTGAGCAGACCCTGCTGCAAAAGAAGATACCTGAGTGGTGATAAGGAACTGAAAGACAAAAAGGGTCAGTGAGGTTGAAATTTACAGGAGAGAAATATATGCAGTGGAAATGAGATGAACAGGAGGCAGATTGCTTTCTATACTTGTTTTTCAATGTAAGATTAATAAATATCCAGTCAGAAATCTGTTTCAGAGGAAAGAAACAGAGATGAATTATTTGGATAAGATACAAATTTGTTTTAAGTGAAGTTGTAAGAAGCAATTGTTATTTTGAGTGCTTTTTTAAAAAAAAGCAATTTTGCAGTAAATGGAGTAGGGGATAATATGCAAATTTATGTTGATTTTGAGATAAATGAAAACACATAATGCCCAAATTTCCCCAAGTCCTTTTTTGTTCTTTAAATTTTCTAAATTTTGTTTTAAAGAAGCTTTAGATTATATAAATGTTACATCAAAATTATAGGGGATTCACATATATCCCACCCTTCACCTCCCATCCCACACTTTTCCCCATTAACAACATCTTTCATTATTGTGGTACATTTGTTACAATTGATGAACACATTTTGAAGCACTGCTACTATCCATGGTCTATAGTTTACATTATGGTTTACACTTTGCACCACGCAATATTATAGGTTTTAGAAAATGTGTAATGGCCTGTATCCATCACTGCAATATCATGTAAAACAATTCCAATGTCCCAAAAATGTCCTGTGTTACACCTATTCTTTCCTCTAACTCAACCTAGAACGTCTGGAGACCACTGCCTTTATATCAATGTTACAAGTTCTTCCATTACTAGAATAATGATAAATATACTTTAGTCCATATTTGCGTTCCCCCTTGTGTTTGTTCATTCCTCAGTCTTGAGGATTTTGCCTGCTCTGCTTCTGATAGACAGGGGGCTTAGATCCCATGGGACAGATGGATGGAACTTTCCTACCAAGCCCTTTTTTTTCTTAAAAAATTAAAATATGGAATTCCAATACTGTCTATATCCCATCTTTGATATTTAGAAGGAAAAAACTGGAGAGATTTACTGAAAATGTATTTCAGTAGATTCATTAAATTGGAGGCCAGATACATTTCAATTTGAAGGTTTATTTTTCTAATTAAAATGTGCAAACATTTTCCTATTAATTTTGAGTGGTTTACAATCTAGTAGAGGTGAGACATTATCTATGTAAGATAAATATTAATATAAGGAAACATAGATTACATTCAAAAAGAATAATACTAAGAGACTTCAAAGAGAGTCAGGAGGTCATCCTGAAGTAACAATTATGCACACCTCAGTAGGATATCATAGAACACCAAAGTGGATATCAACCTACACAGAGGGGCTACTGAGGGCTCTGGAGACACCCAGGTCCTATATAAGGGGGGATAGCTCAAGAGATTGATGCCTTATCAGAGGGCTATACTTTGGAATCTGTACTCCTGAGAGTGACAGAGTTGGACTCAAATAAGTCTTCCCTGCACATGGTCCATCAGCCCCTTCTATTCAAACCTATATGTGGTGCTGGAGTTTGTAAGTGTACTTCAGAGACTGAAGCCTCTGGCCTGCCCATGTGCCAGCTATACCTGGAATCTCGGTAGAGCTGCAACTCCTACTCCACAGCTCAATGGACTCACCCAAGTCACCTGGCGAGGAGTGATGATGGACAACGGCCATCCCAGGGAATGGAGAGAATCTGCAGCTGCAGGAAGGATAATCCCATCCATGGTATCCATGGGATATAAGCCCCCCTCTCACTTGGAGGTGGAATGGACATCACCATCCCAAACTACTCAGGATTGGGGGAAGTGCTATGGACTAGAGTAGACTCACTGGTATTCTGTTGTAGACATATTGTGATTCAAGCAATGGAAGAAATTAGAACAGTGAGGTGGAGCCAGTGGCCACTGGATGCTTTCGGGGCAGGGAAGAGAAGAGCAGTTGTAATACAGGGGCTTTTTCAGGACTTGGGAATTATCCTGAGTGACATTACAACAACAGATATAGGCCATTTCACATCAGCATATAACATGCAGAACTGTGTGGGAGAGATTGTGGTCTACTATGTGAACTATGGTCCATGCTTAATGGCAAAGCCCCAGGATGTGTATATCCATTGCAGGTGATGTGCCACAATTATGAAGGATGTTTATGTGGGAGGTTATGGGAGGTGTGGGAGGTGGGGAACATGGGAATCCATGTAATTTTTGTGTAACATTTATGTGATCTAAGCATCTTTTAAAATATATAAAAAATAAATAAAAAGATTTAAAAATAATAATAATACAGGCAGTAAATGAGGTGAGATATCTATGAGTTGTAGTTAAGGAAGGATCTATCAAGGATGAAAACAAAGGAGTATTAGGATGTAATAGGACTTAAAGACAGGAATGATAAATTTTAACTTTATATTTAAATACATACATATTTATACACACACAAATTTAAAAAACCTATAGCTCTTTTGAACAATGGGTCTGAATAGACAAAGAAGAGATCCGGAGAAAAGTTAAGTATTCTTGGCAGTGATCTAGTGCAATGTCTTGGATGGGAGTTTAAGGGAATAACTTTCCATTTCCTGAACTTCTTTATTTACTCTTTCCTAAAAGTGATCTGTCTGAGAATAGTTTGTGATCGACTCTTTCTAATTTTCACCTTTCCTTTTGCTAATATCCTTTACCCCACTTTACAAAATAGAGATGTGTCCATTCACCATTCCCAAATATTACTCTAAAGTACTGCCCCAAAATATAAATATAGGTGGTGATCCAAAATGACAAAAGTAAAAAAAATGACTGAAGTTATAGCTCATGGTAGCAAAGCAAAGAGAATTTCTTTAAGAAATATTGAAGATTATTGCCTTATTAACATATTTATATTTCTTTTTTTCTTTTTACTTTGTTTCAAAAGTGAGATGGTTTTTGTAAGGATGCTTATTTAAATCAGTAAATGAAGTCAGGCTGTTTTTCTGATAGAAAATAATTTAAACAAACAAACAAACAAACAAACAAACAAAAAGAAAATAATTTAGGTGATTTGTTTGACATAAAAACTGAATTTGGCAATTATTGTATATGAGAGGGCAGCTTCTATAAATTTAATGAACCAATATGGAGATTCAAAGTTTGGGATAAATAGAGGGTGATGACATATCCAATATTTGATATGCTAGAAATTATATGATTTATATCTACTAAACTTATTGTTAAATTTTATATCAATGTAAACATTTATATGTCAAATTTTAGTGGTTATTGCCTAAAATACAGAAACTCTTGCTAGGTTTGATAATGTGAGCTTTTATTATCATGGCTGAATAGAACACACAGATATATTTCAGTGAAAATATGTTTTAATCTCTAATGTATTTTATGAGGACGTTTGAAAATATCATGATCCAGTGAAATAAAATTTGCCTGAAATATTTGTTTGATAAATGATCACACTAACAACAATTCTCATATGTAAATGTGAGAAAATTAATTTAGGAAATTTTGGATATTATTTTAAAAGTAATAGCTTAATTGATTTGAAGCAATATCATCTATCACAGTAAAGGTGAACATTCATGTTTTGTTCTATTATTTTTTCAAATATAAAAATATAAAGAATTATTTAAATTCTATATAAAGAATTTAAATATAATAATTGTTATAGATTAATATAAAGTGTGTGGCATGTTTTCTATTCAAATGTGACAAATGATTAGATAGAAAATATGGGAACACAACACACAGTGAACATCACTCAGAAAATAGTAAAGTTTGCTTAGTTGAACATTAATGTATTAGATCTTTTAGAGTTTTGACATTTTCTGTAGTTTTTCTCTCTGATAATTTTATATTATCAGTGTTAGGTCTATAGAAGAATATAGCCATAGAAAGCAGTTTACTCACATTGGAGTACTGAGGATATTGGTAACAGAGGAGTCTATTACTTTTTTCTTTAAGTAGGTCTATAGAAATGTCATGAAAAACGTATATAAAATACATACATATATATATACAATTATTTTTCCCTTCTCTTTTCTCTCCTTTCCTTCCTTTTATCACTGTGTTATCGGATGTCTGGTGTGCCGTGACACCTTCCCCCTCTCAATCCCCATTGTGTCCCAATTTTTCATTTGATTTTCAAAGAAGTTTTAGGTCACAGCAAAGTCACATACGGAGTGCCGGAAACTCCCAGATACCAAAACACCCCCCCTTCCCCACCCCAGATTAACCCTCCCCCTTTTTTTGAATGTTAGCATTGTTATAACTGTTATACAGATAGCAAAATATAGCAACTAAACATTGTCAATGATTTACAGTATAGTTTACAATTTAGATGATACAGTTTAATAATTTTGATGATTTTTACCATGTCCTGTGTCCATTACTGTAAGGTAATGAAAAACCTTCCCCATGACCACCAAACACCCCATTAGATCTTGACTGTTTCCTTCCCCCCAGCCCCCCAGGGCCCATGATACTACCCTCTCCCTACCCATGGAATGTCAAGATTCACAGTTACATGCCCTGGGATTTGAACCTGCACTTCCTAATCCACCCACCCCCCAGTGCTGCACCAAAGGCATTTCCTTTGCCTTTTTGCCCATTTTTTGAATGTTCCAATCCACTAATTATATTTTATACTGTTTTGTTTTTTGTTTATTTGTTTTTTTTTCTTTCTCTTTTCTTTTTTTTTTTTTTTCCCCTGAGTTTCCTTATGTTTGTCTCTTGCATGTAAGCTTATCATACTTGTTTCTTTTTCCTAGTAAGTGTATTTGATTATTTTATGGACTACATGTTCATGGAGGATTTGGATCACAGAAGGGTTACAATGGGTACTGCAAGGGATTATTGGTGGGGGGTGTCTGGGAGGGGGGTTTCATGGGAATTAGTTCATCCGAATATACATGAAAGATATACAAAATCGTTCAAAAGATCAAAAGATGGGGCATGGTCACGATGGGTGGACAATCACACAATAAATGAGGGAATCTGAATTCCTAGCCTGGAGAGCTCTGCCACAGTCTCCAAAGGAGCAGCAATAGTCCTCTGAGTGCAGGGACAGTGTCTGTTAAAAGAGGATGACCCACTGATGTGTTCTTCTTATTGATGACTACCCTTGTGATTCTCTGCTCTTGTAACTGAGACTTAGCCTGTAGTTGTGGGTTGCCTAAGGGCTGCCACCTGGGAGCCTCCTTGTTGCTCAAATGTGGCCTCTGTCTAAGCCAAACTCAGCATATGATTGCATTACCTTCCCCCCAACGTGGGACATGACTCCCGGGGATGAGCCTCCCTGGCAACGAGGGATTAATATCAAGTGCCAACTGGCAACACCACTGGAAAAAGACCTTGAATTAAAGGGGGAAAAGGTAAAGACAAATGAGTTCAAGTGGCTAAGAGACTTCAAAGAGAGTCGGGAGGTCATCCCAGAGGTAACTCTTATGCACACCTCAGTAGGAGCTCATAGAACATCTAAGTGCCTCTCACCCCACACAGAGGGGCTCCTGGGAGATCTAGAGACACCCAGGTCTTATATAAGTGGGAATAGACCCAGAGACTGATGCCTTATCAGTAGGCTCTATTTTGGAATCTGTGCTCCTGAGAGTGACAGAATTAGACTCAAATAAGTCCTCCTTGCACATGGTTCATCAGTCCCTTCTATTCAAACCTATATGTGATGCTGAAGATTTTAGGTATACTTCCAGAGACTGGAGCCTCTGGCCTACCTATGTGCCAGGTGTGCATGAAATCTAGGTGGAGCTGCAACTCCTACCCTACAGCTCAATGGACTCATCCAAGTCACCTGGTGAGGAGAAAACGATGGGCAATGGCCATCCCAGGGGATGGAGAGGGCCTGGATCTGCAGGCAGGATCATCCCACCCACCATATCCTTGGGATATAAGCCCTCTCTCACTTGGAGGTGGAGTGGACATCACCATCCCAGTCCCCTCAGGATTGGGGGAAGTACTATGGACTAGAGTGGACTTGATGGTATTCTGTTGTTCACATATGGTGATTCTAGCAATGGAAGAAATTATAACAATGAGGTGGAGCCAGTGGCCACTAGACACTTTTGGGGCAGGGATGGGACGAGCAGTTGAAATACAGGGGCTTCTTTGAGATTTGGAGGTTGTCCTGTGTACCTTTGTGGCAACGGATGTAGGCCATTTTAAATCAGCACACACCACTCAGAACTGTTTGGGAGAGAGTGTTGTCTACGGTGTGAACTGTGGTCTATGGTTGGTGGCAAGGCCCCAGGATGTGTAAGTCCATTGAGGGTGGTGGGCCACACTTGTGGGAGATGTTTGTGTGGGATGTGGTGGGCGGTGTGGGAGGTGGGCAACATGGGAATCCCAGTGGGTTCCATGTAATATTTTGGGTATCTAAGCACCTCTTAAAATATATTTATATATATACATAAATAACATTTTTGTAAGCAAATGCACATATATGCATATATATTTATATATCATTTTGCAAATGTTGGTATGTATTGTGAAAATTTTTATTTTTACCCACAATAAAATAAATAAATAAATAAATAAATGAAAATTAAAAAATATATATATATATATATAAAATACAGAATTCCATACCCTATTATTGACACTTTGAAGTAGTGAGATGAACCTGTTTAATTCATAAAAGAACATTTTTATAATTGTTCTTTATATGTAGTTCATCATTTACAATAGTGTCATTGGATCATACAGTCCTATGTCTTTTCTTTTAATTTTTATCCTAGTAATGTGTATGACTTGAACTTCCCCTTTTAACCACATTCACATGTAATTCAGTGCTGTTAATTACACTCATAATGTTGTGCTACCATCACTGCCACCCATTACCAAAACTTTACAATCAACCCAAATAGAAATTCTGTGCAATCGAAGCATTAACTCCCAATTCCCTACCCCCAAACTAGCACCAGTTATACTTTACTATAGCTTCTGTCTACATGAGTTTATTTATTCTAATTATTTCCCATCAGTGAGTTCATACAATATCTATCCTTTCGAATCTGACTTATTTCACTTAACATCATGTCTTCAAGGTTTTATCCATGTTGTCACATGCATCAGAACTTCCTTTTTACAGCTGAATAATATTGCATGGTATATATAACCAATTTTGTTTATCCTGTCATTGGTTGATGGACACTTGGATTGTTCCATCTTTTGGCAATTGTGAATAAAGTACATCACCATGAACACTGGTATACAAATATCTGTTTGAGTGCCTGCTTTCAATTCTTTTAGGCATATACCTAGAAGTGGGATTGTATATCTCTAGGAATGGGATGGTTGGGTAATATGGTAATTCTATACTTAACTTTCTGAGGAAGTTCCAAACTGTCTTCCATAGCAGCTATACCAATTTACATCACCACCAGCAAAGAATGAGTGCTCCTATTTCTCCATATGCTCTTCAACACTTGTAATTTTCATTTTTTTAATAGTAGCCATTCTAGTGGGTGTGAAATTGTATCTCATCGTGGTTTTGATTTGCATTTCCCTGATGGCTATTGATGTTGAGCATCTTTTCAAGAGCTTTTTTGTCATTTGTATTTATATTTTTGGAGAAATGTCTATTCATGTCATTTGCCCATGTTTTAAATGGTTGTTTGTCTTCTTATACTTGAGTTGTAGAATTTCTTTCTATATTCTGGATATTAAATACTTATTGTACAACCAAATATTTTCTCCCATTGTGTAGGTTCTCTTTTCACTTTCTTGATAAAGTCTCTCGATGCCCAAATTTTAAAATTTTGGTGAGTTGCATTTATTTTGTTGCTTGTGCTTTAGATGTAAAGGCTAAGAAACCATTGTCTAATATAAGATCCTAATATTTCCCTACATTTGCTTCTAGGAATTTTGTAGTCCTATTTCTTATATTTAGGTCTTTAATCCATTTTGAGTTTGTTTTTGTATATGGTATGAGATAGGGGATCACCTTCATTCTTTCACATATGAATATCATGTTATTCAAGAACCATTTTTTTAGACACTATTCATGCCCAATACACTGGACTTGGCAGCCTTGTTGAAAATCATTTTTCATAGATAGAAGGGTCTATTTTCTGAACTCTCAGTTTGATTCCACTATTCTTTATATCTATTCTTGTGCCAATACCATGCTCTTTTGATCACTGTAGCTTTGTAATAAATTTTAAAGTCAGAAAGTGTAAATCCTCCAATTTTATTATTCTTTTTCATTACAATTTTGATGATAGGTCCCTTACCCTTCCAAATAAATTTGATGAAAAGCATTCCTTTTTTATAAAGTAGACTGTTGGAATTTGTATTGGGATTGCACTGACTCTATTAATCATTTTGGGTAGAACTGACACCTTAACAATATTTGGTCTTTCAATCTATGAATATAAAATACCCTTCCATTTATTTTAATCTTCTTTGATTTTTTAATCAAATTTTTCTGGAAGAGTTTGAGCAGTATTGGTATTAATTCTTCTTGGAATGTTTGGTAAAATTCACCTGTGAAGCCATATGGTACTGGACCTTTCTTTGCTGGGAGGTTTTTTAATGACATACAATCTATTTACTTATATTTGGCCTGCTCAAATCTTCTAATCCTTCTAGAGTCATTGTAGTTTGTTCATGTGTTTCTACAAATTTGTTCATTTCATATGGATTATCTAAATTGTTGTAATACATTGTTCATAGTATCTTTTTATGATACAGGTTATTTCTGTGCGGTCAGTAGGAATCCTCCTCTCTCATTTCTGATTTTTATTTGCATCTTCTCTCTTTTTTGTTTTGTCAGTATATCTAAAGGCTTGTTAATTTTATTGATCTTTTCAAATAAACAAAGGTTTTAGTTTGGCAAGGCTGCCAAAACAATGTACTAGAAATGGGTTGGTTTTTATAATGGGAATTTTATTAGGGGAAAATCTTATAGTTCTGAGGATATGAAACATCCAAATCAAGGCACCATCAGAGATGCTTTCTCTTCAATGTCGTCTGCTGGCAGGTCCTGGAGTTCTACCACATGGCAAAGTGAAATAGCAGCCAGTCTCTGCTGCTCATCAAATTCTCTCTCACATGGTGAGATCAAAATTGGCAGCAGCTCTCTTTATCTCTTGGGATTTTTCTGTCTTTCTGAAGTTGTAGGATGTCAGGAGTCCTCTCTATCACATAGCAGGGTCAAAATAACAGCTGACTTTCTCTTTGTGTTTCTGTTTTCAGTACTTTATTTATATAATAACCCAGCAAGAGTGCAAAGGCCTAAGGTCGCAGAGCCCAATCAAAGTCCCTAAAGTGATCTAATCAAAAGTGATCTAATTAAAGTTCCCTTAACTGAATCTTATCAAAAGGCCCTATATAAACTGCATTTAAAGGAATGGGAATGGGTTAGCTTAAGAATATAATTTTCTGTGGTTCACAAAAGACAAACCAGGACACTGACTTTGCTTTTGTTAATGCTCCCCATTGTTTTTGTATTTTCTATTTCACTTATTTCTGCTTGAATCATTCTGACATTTCTTTCTGCTTGCTTTTGGTATAATTTGCTGATATTTTTTCTAGTCCTCCTGGTGTGCAGTTAGGGCTTTAATTTAGCTTTCTTTTCTTCCAATATAAATGATTAGGGCTATAAATTTCCCTCTCACCATTGACTTTGCTGCATCCAATAAGAATAAATATGTTGTGTTTTCATTTTCATTTGTTTCAATGTATTTACCAAGCTTCCTTGTAATTTCTTGTTTGACCCATTGATAGTTTTAGGTGTATTTAACTTCCATGAATTTTTTGATTTTCCAATTCTCTGCCAGTTATGATTTCCAGCTTCATTCCATTGTTGTCAAAGAAGATCCTTTGCATAATTTATTACTTTTCAAATTTATTGGGATTTGTTTTGTGACTCAACATGTGCTCTATCCTGGATAACAATCTATGTGCACTTGAGAAGAATATATATCTTGCTCTTTTGGGGTGCCATGTTCTGTATATGTCTCTTAGGTCTAGTTCATTCATCATATTATTCATATTATTCAATTGAATAATTCATTTATCATATTATTCAATTGAATAATTCACTTATCATATTATTCAATTGCTCTGTTTTCTTATTGTGTAAGTGTTCTATGTATTGATAAGAGTGACATATTGAAGTGTCCAACTGTTATTGTAGAGATATTACTCCCTTCAGTTTTGCCAGTATTTGCCTCATATATTTTGAGGAACCATTGTTAGATGCATAAGTATTTATGATTGCTATTTCTTCTTGGTAGAATAACCCTTTTATTAATGTATATTGTCCTTTTTTCTTGTAATGGTTTTTGAATTAAAGTCTTTTTTGTCCAATATTCAAATTCTCCAGCTCTTTTTCTGGCTTACTATTTGCATGAAATATCTTTTCCCAACCTTTCACTTTCAACCTATTTATGTATTTGAAACTAAGGTGAGTCTTTTGTAAACAATATGTGGTTGGACACTGCTTTTGTATCTGTTACAGTTGGGGTTTTTGGGATCCCAGAAAAGATAATGTTCTTGGAACTAATCCATTACTGTGGGTATGTGACCATTTGGTTGGATTGTTTCATTTGGGGGGACTTTGAATGGATTGCTTCCATGAGGCATGACCCAGGGTGGGTTTTGGTCTTCTTGCTGGAATCTTTTGTAAATGGAGGACTGAAAACAGATATACAATGAAAAAGCAAGAGAGACAGAGAAACCTTGTTAGGTTGAGAGAGAGTTCCTGGAGAATAGAAGCTGGAATCAGTGGAGCACAGAGGGATGGAAAGAGGCCTCAGACAGCTTGAAAGAGATGAGGACCACAGGAGAGGGGAGAGATGAACCATATGCCTGATCACCTACAGCTAAGATTGGGGAGAATGTGAGCCTGAGGTGGAAAGCTGAGACCCAGACCAGAGACTTGCTATTGTGTCTTGCCATATAGCAGGAATCCAGGTTCACCAGTAGCTGACCTTCGGTGAAACAACATCTCTGATGATGCCTTGATTTGGACAATTTCACACCCTCAGAACTGTAAGATTTAAAGCTAATAAATTCCCTTTATAATTTGGTATATTGCTGCTGGCAGCTTCCCGCAAACTAAAACAGTATCCATTCTACCAATTTGTGTCATTTGATTGGGAAGTTTAATTCACTAATATTTAGTGTTATGACTTTAAAGGCAGTACATATTTCAGTCATTTTATTTTTTCCTTTGGTTTTAGATGACATATCTTCTTTGACTCTCTTTTCCTGAATTGCAGCCTCTTATACTATATAATTGATCTTCCATAATTTGACTTATCCCTTTCACATTTCTATTTCTGTATATTTTTAAAATACTTTCTTTGTGGTTACTCTGGGGTTTTTATTTCACAACTTACATCTATAACCTATTAATTTGAAAAGATACCAAATTAGCTTCAATAGCATCGTGTTCTCTGCTACCATATCCCTCTGTTCCCCTCTTAAATTGTTTTTGCCTCAATTCACCTCTTTACATTTTGGATGCCCATTTTAAGGAAATATGATTTTTTCCTGTTCAATTGTGTTCTAACTCATAGCAATTAAACAGTAGAGTTATATAATGAAGATACAGTACTATTGTGTTTTGCAATTACCCTTTTAGTTATGCTTACTAAAGATCTTCACTTCTTCACACTACTCCAATACACTCTCTCTTGTCTTTTCCTTTCAACCTGTAGAACTCCCTTTAGCAATTCTTGTAGGGCAGATGTTTGGGTGGCAAACTCTCTCAGTTTATCTCAAATATTTTTAAGTTTTCCTCATTTCTGTAGGACAGTTTTGCCAGATAAAGAACTTAGGGCTGGCAGTTTTTCTCTTTCAATAACTTAAATATATCATACAACTGCCTCCTTGCCTTCATAGTCTCTGATGAGAAATTGTCACTTAGTCTTATTGAGGATCCCTTGTATGTGGCGAATTGCTTTTTTCTTGCTCCTTTCAGAATTCTTTCTTTATCTTTTGCATTTGACATTCTGATTAGTATATGTCTCAGAGTAGGTCTATTAGATTTTATTCTGTTTGGACAATATTGTGCTTCTTGGACAAGTATATTTGTGTCTTTCATAAGAGTTCAGAAATTTCCAGCCATTATTTCCACAAATACTTTTCCTGCACCCTTTTTCCTACTTTTCTCCTTCTGGGACACCTATGATGCATATTTTTTTATGCTTTATGATGTCAGTCTTGTCCCTGAGACACTGCTCATTTTTTTCTATTCTTTTCCCTATCTGTTCTCATGAGTGTTTGATTCTTATTGTCCTGTCTTCTAGTCTGCCTGTCCAAATCTTCGGTTTTATGTCTTCATGTCTTTTTAATCTCCATTATTGTGCCTTTCCTTCCCATAATTTCTTTTACGCTTCATTTTAAACTTTCAGATTCTTCTTTCTGCTCACATATTGTTTTCTTATTATTCTTTAATTCAGTATCTACCATTAGTTTATTTCCTTCATTTCCTAGAATTGGTTTAGAAGATTTTTATTTGAACTTCTTTGATTAGTTGTTCCAAATTCTGTGTCTCTTCTGCAATTTTAATTTGTTCCCTTGACTGAGCCATATCTTCCTGTTACTTAGTATGACCTGTGATTTTTTGCTAATGTCGGGGCATCTGCTTATCTTGATGTGTTAACTTTTAATGTCAATTTCTTTCTGTTCCCTAGGGTTATATTGTTGATTGGCTTTGTGTTAAGGCTCTTCTTTCACTCTTGGCCCAACTTATGCTGTATCTTTAGACTAGCCTGTTTTTAACTACTCAGATTATTCAGATTTTCTCAGCTGATTCTTGAACTGGATGTCTGGTACAATTTTTAAGATTACAATTTTTGTGCAATTATTTCACCTTCAGGAGAAAGCTTCTTTTCCTTTGTTCCTTCTCTGGGAATCTTGATCTCTTCTGTTTGTGCTTGTATCTTCTCCCAACATCTATGATTTATTTAAATTTTCTCCCTTGCTCAATGTAATCTTTTCATTAATCCTTTCAGTTCTAGGGTTCATCCTGTCTTACAGCAGTTCAGTTTCACCCTCACCTTTTTTCTGTGAGTATATTCTGCCTCCTGTTTCTTAAATGTTAGGGTATTCCACTCTGGGGAGCCAGATAGGTTCAATCCAAAAATGTCCGTGTTTTTAGGTGGTCCAGCAAACAGAGTTGAGTGTGCTCAACTTTTGCCAACAGTTCTGCCACATTCTCTTTTCTCTTGGGTCACATTTGTGCGTGACACTCCTCAGCCACTGTGTTCCACCCTGCGTCTCTGTGGTTTTGGGTCCCTGTGCCTGGATATGTGTCAGGTCCTATCTTGCTGCTGTGAGTGCCTCCATGACCTTTATCCATGGCAGGTAGCACTCAGACCATGTTGCCTCTATGTGACTCCCAAACTACATAGGGCTGACTGAGTGAGAGTAGTGCATACTGGCATGTCCATAAAGTAAACTTCCTACCTGCTTTCTGTGGTTTTTTTTTTTTCAACTTATTCTTCAATCCTGCATTTATAGAGTACTTTTCTAGTCTCTTTTGTACTCCAGAGATCCAAGTAAGTGCTATTTGACCTTTGATTTGTTGATTCTGAGGAGACGCTTTTCCAGGTGGTGCCTTACAATGCCATGTTGATGACGTTAGTCTAGACGGGAGTGTATTACTTTTTAAGTACTGCAGCATCACTCTGTTATTATAGCCCAAGGATCTTTATCCTAGATGGAGCCATCTGTCAATAGTTCTTTTATTATTGATTAACAGGCATTTATATGGTAAATTTTCTATTAATTATGTAATTTGTAACAATGAAACTCATTTTTAAATTTTGAGTAGCTGAAGAAAATGTGGCAATAATTTTCAACCAAGTGTGATTTTGTTCTCAAGTGACATTTGGCAATATCTAGATATATTTTTCATTATTACAACTGAGTAGTGTGGGTAGAGGTTAGGGATGCTGCTAAACATCCAAGAATGCATGGAACAATCCCAATACAAAAAATTATTTGGCAGAAAATGAAAATGGTGCCCTTGTTGAAAAACAAATAAACATACATGAGAAAACATTAAATATGGAATATTTTTACAAATGCTTTACAAAAGAAATATATGCTCAACAGTATTAGTTATCAAGAAGATACAAATTAAAATCATAAGATACCTTTAAACTAAAATGGCTAGCATCATAAAGAAAGAACACACCAAATGTGGTGAGGACATGGAAGAACTGGAAATCATATAAGATCAGGAAATAAAATGATATGAAACTTTTGAAGATCTCTTTACCAGTTTCTTATAAATTTAAGCAAATGTCTACTAAATGACTGAGCAGCCCATCTAGGTGTTTCCTCAAGAGAAATGAAAATATATCTCAAAATATGAAGTATAACCGATGTTATTTGTAGCTGTCTTGATTATAACCAGTAACTGGGAACAACCCAATGTCCATTAACTGGAGACTGAATAAAAGCATGTAGTATAGCCAGATAAAAGACACTCAAAAGGTGATGGTGCTCTTCCAATATACTATTTCCTGAGATTCACATTGATTTTACAGGCATAAATCATGCATTTGCCCATGTGATGACATTGAGGAATCTCAAAAATAATATATTGAAAAAAGAAAAAGATAACAAAAATATATTTTCTATTATTCCATTTATATGAATTTCTTGAACAGGCAAAATTAATCTATGGTGAGAGAAATCAGGAAGTGGTTGCCTTTGAGTTAAGTCAGGGTGGAGTTTGAGTGGAAGGAGATACAAGGGGAAGTTTTTAGGGTGCTATAAATATATTTTTAGCAAGTTTTGGGTAGTGCATGGATGGTTATAATCATCAATGCTGTAAATTTAAAAACAGAAACTTATCTGTAAATTTAATTTTATATGAATTGTGTAATCATTCAAAATTAAGACATCTCTCACACACTCATATACATGCAAAAAAATTCTAACAATTTTTAGAAGTCCATGAACTTCCTGAATCTCAGCCAGAGATCCATATTTGGTAATCCTTTTCATTCAAAACAAATTTTAAGCAAGGAATTACATTACAAGAGTAAAGGAAAAGAGGATCATAAATATTATAAAATAGTTTTCTTCGGAAAGGAATATCAAATTTGGAGAAATATGAGCAAATGAGCATGCCAAAACTCCCAGGTCCCCTTTTATCAATGAATTGATAAAATTAGGAAGAATAGCAATTCAGGAAACTAGTTAATCTCATTCTATCCATATGCACAAACTCTCCAGAAAGGCATAAAAATATAATGCAGGTGGAACTAAATTACAGGAAAGAAATATCTTCAGAAATAAGGATATTACCTAAAGTAAGGAGATAAGATTTCAGTCTTTTAGGTAAGAGATGATATCAAGGACAGGCTATTAAGGCAGAAAAGAAGGATATGATCTGAAACCATGTTTACTGTTTAAGAGTTGCAGAAGTTAATTCCAGAATCCCAGAGAACACTCATTATTAGCCATGCAAAGATGACAGATAGAATTCAGCAAGGTTTGGATGAAACTCATCTAAGATGATTAAAGAGAGGACCCTTCATGAACTCTCCTAGTACCACTGAAACAGGATCAAGAATAGCGGAGAAGATTTTAGCCTGTATCAAAACATTTTAAATGAAGACCATTAAAAAAAAAGTCTAGAGCTCATTTGATAGCTATACCAACAAAATAATTAATAGTGTAATCCAAAGGAAATTGGAAACACCCCAATGTACATTGAGTTTAGTTATGGTTCATATCTTACCTGAACGCCTGACCAAATGTTGAACTCTGAAAAAAATCCTTGATCAAGCAGTTAAGAAAACTAAAGTGAGTATGTAATTTTTTGGTAAAATATCATCCTGTATTTCTGGTTCTTTAAGATGACTAAAGTGAATCTCTTTAGTCCTTTTTATTCTACAAATACCTAGAAGAAGGATTAAGAAAGATAAAGAACAGGAAAAACCTGATTCAGCACAACAAACTAAGGGGCTGCTCTACTTATATGAAAAACTCTAATACCTATGTAAAGCTGTAACTACATTAAGGGAAAGACAGATATATTTGTAGGTTATCTCATTGCAAGGAAAAAAAAACAAGTCTGGAAAGTAATTTGAAGAGATTCTCTGTTAACCCATTAATCCAATTTAGCTCAGAATAGCAGACTTTGAAATGAAGGAAAAGCAGCTCTTAGTGGTTTGAGTGTTGGCTATAGGGAAAATTGGATTATGATTTGGATTATATTTTACCTATTTATTGATTTGGGGAGAACTGACATTTAAAAAATATTGATTATAATGTTTCATAGGCATGATGTATATTTTGATCTTCTTTAATTTCCCTCAATATACATTTTTTTTCTTTTAAATGTACAAGCCTTATATATCTTTATCAGATTTATCTAAATTATTTCATTTTTTAATATTTTTATAAATGTTTTTGTTTTTGTTTTTTCATTTCCATTTCTAGTAGTTTGTTCAAAGTGTATAAAATATAATTACTTTTATATTGATATTGTGTCCTTCAACATTGAAAACCTCACTTATATCTACTAGATTTTGTGTATATTTCATTGGATTTTCTACATAGATGATCATGTCATTTGCACATAAATAAAACTTTGCTTCTTCATTCATATTACTTCACTTCATTCCAATTTGGATGTCTTTTATTTTTCTTGCCTCGTTGCAATGGCTATATAGTCTCCAGAACAATGCAAAATAGAATTAGTTCACTAATTATTCCCTTGTCAGTGTCAAGTCTACTGATAAGCTCCTCAAAGTCATTCCTCATTTCTGTTTCATTGCATTTGATTTTTAGCATTTCTATGTGATTTTCTCTTATTGTTTTCATCTCATTGATGAAATTACCTATCTCATCTTTCATGTTGCCTTCCTTTTTGCTTGGAAACATTAATGTTTAAATCATAATTATTTGAATTCTCTCTTTGATAGTTCCAAGTTCTTTGTCATATCTAATCTGGTTTTGATGATCACTCTTTGTCTCTTCAGTCTGTTTTCTTTGCTGTTTGTATGCCTTGCAATGCTTTGTTGAAATCCAGATAAATTGTATAAAACATAGATTCTGAGGTAAAAATTTTTTTTTTTGCTTGGAGATCAGCATCCCTTTCTTCTGCTGGGCAGTTAATGTGAAGTTTTGTGTTAAAATAGTCAGGATGTAAAGCTGGTTTTTAGATCTGTTATTGCTATGGTTAGCCTCAGTGCACCAGAGACTTCACACTCTTTTAATAACCTGTGTTTGTCTCTCTACCTGTTCTTGGGTCTCTCCTTTGCTCTGCTTCCTGAGAGTCTTTCTCTTCTAGCTCAAGCCAATATTCTACCGCCAGTATTACTAGACACTTGATAATGGGTAATTAAGGGTGGGGGATAGGATTCACTTAGTCTAATGAAGTCTGTTTTAGGCAAACATTGTCAACCTGGAACTCAGTGATGTGGCTTTCATATATGTCCTTGCCCCTCCTCCATAAGTAATGCAGATGTAGAGATTTTTATGTAGACTTTTTTCCCCACTGTTACCCTTCCTGTACTACTAATTCAGTGACCTTCCCATTCAAATTAAAGGCTTTGTTGCTTAGGAGAGACAGGAAGGATAAGTTTGGGAGGCATTTTTTTTTTTAATGGGAGTTGCTATTTTCCCATTTCCTTCAGCTTCAGGTTAATCTTTTGTTTTTTTTTTAGGAGAGTTGTGTTGGTGTGAAGCTTTGAGAATGACAACAATTCCTCTTCTCCATCAGCAATTTGGGGGAAAATTTCTCAGGAAATTCTTATCTCCTTTGAGAACAATTTGTAGGGTTCCTGGAGGAAAAGCAGGTAAGAGAATGTAAACTGTCTTATTGACCCCAGGAGCTTTATACTTTCATGCTATCCAAATTTCAAACTTTAAAAATCTGTTAAGATTTTCTAACTGATTTTTTTTTTTTTTAATTATGGGTAAAAATCAAAATTCTCACAATACATACAAACATTTGCAAAATGATATATAAATATATATGCATATATGTGTATTTGCTTACAAAAATGTTATTTATATATATATTGGCATATATCATGTTCAGTAGCATCTGTCCAAGTAAGCAAAATGCTTGCTCCTCTTTCTTCCTTCATGTGCTTGACTCTATTTTTAGAGTTGGTTGTTTGCCCTATTATGTCCATGGTCTGAATGGCTCAAGAAAAGTCATTTGTTTGCAGTTTTCCAAGCTGTTTCTTTGTTTTCATAAGTGGAAGTCCTCTAAAACTCCAAGCTGAACCTAAACCACTGGTTTATCTTTGTTTATTCATATTCGAATGGCATGAGATTTTACTGAACCAATAAACTAGCATCAGGTTGATATACAGGAAGACCTGGTACTCTATTCCAAGCTAATATATATTCTTCTTAGTAGGCAGAATTGTATGTGAAAATAGGTGCTCTATGAAGCCTTTCCCTTGATTTAATAAAGTTAGATTGACAGGTTATATATATTTTTTGTTGCTTACAATGGAAATTATTTCTTCTCTTTAAACCTCAATGATAGACTATTTCCTGCAAATGTGTTTATCATACCTAACTCTTAAATCATCATGTCTACTTATCTTTCTGCTTGGAAAATGGACTGTTGTGAACCTTGCGCTCTGTGAAATGTTATCTCGTTGCAATAAAGCTATAGTTAGTCCCAAACTTCTGGATGTGCTGCTTGAGTAAGGAAGCTGCTCTATTTCAGGTTTTCTGGTGTCTACAGCCATATGTGTTTTCTTTTCAGCTATTCCTGCATATCTATTTGACATTCACTGCTCTTGGAATTAAGTCCTCTAGTTTCATAGACAAATGAATTTTTGCTTTTATTTGTCTGCTTGCTTTTATTTATTTTTAGAGAATTTTAAAAGAAAGGGTAACTCCACCATATCAAAAACAGGAGTTTAATTATCAATTTAACTTTTTGGTGGAATTTGACAATTTTTCCTATAAGAATATTTGCTAATTATATTTTCCAAATCAATGAATGAGATTTCTTTTATTGCACTGCTTCAGCAACAACATATGACAATACTTGACTTTGCCAGAGCTGTTATCACAAATACCACACAGTGGAATAGCTTAAACGATGGGAATTTATTGGCTCATGGTTTTGAGGTTAGCAGTCCAAAATCAAGGTATTGGCAAGGCTTGCTTTCTTCTCAAAGACTAGCATTCTGGTTTTGGCTTCCAGCAATGGCTGGAATTCTTTCATTTATCATGGCAATATCCTCTCCTTTCTCCCATCTGTGACATCTTCTTGTTTTAACGCCTCCAGTAATCTCTTCTTCAGTTGGGCCACATCTCAACTAAAAATGCACCTCTTCAAAAGATCCTATTTACAATGGATTCACACCACAGGATTGAGATTAACAGTAAGTCTAACTTGGGGTACATAATTCAATATACCACAACATTGTAAAACCATCAGCAATTAGTTAACTAATGCCTACCCTTTTAAATTGACATTTATTTCACCAAAAAAATGGAATTACTGATAATTTGTGTTTCTTTTTCTTGATAATGTCTCATTATGAAAGTCTTTCTCAAATATCTTAAAAAGTAATCTTCCAAAAAGAAAAAAAAGAAAAAAAAAGTAATCTTCCATGGTTGTATAAATTATCTTTGTATTTTAACAAAAAAATTATACTTCTGAGCCTTTTGGAAAACATTTTCATGTTAAGAAAGAAGTTGTGGTGGTTTGTATGTTATATCTTTCCAAAATAATATTTGGCTGTCTTTAAACTATTTAGTAAACAATCCAAATTCCCCTCCTAACATGAACTCTCACCAACATTCTACAATAAATCCACCCATATAACTTGGCCTATTTCAAGATCCTTCCATACTCTATTGATTTATAGTTTCTCAACAAAATACTAATGATTTTAGTCGCTGCAGCATTAGAATGTAATAATAACTAGTTGGAAACTGCTTTTTTTTCACCTTCCTTCCTGTTTAATTTTTATGGCAAAACTTGTATCACTTATTTCTAATCCTCAAAAACGTTGCTATTGCTGTTTTTATTGGGATAGCTTTGAATGTGTACAGTGATTTTAATAAAATAGATGTTTAAAAGTTTTGTCTTTGAATATACTAGAGCATGTTATAAATTTCCATTCTAGTTCTTCATTTTCTCTGTCTAGTTTTAATATTTGCAGTTTATACAATTTATCTATCTTGTTAGTTTTATTTAGCTATATTTTATCTTTTTTAAATATTGTGAATGAAATATTTATCACTTTTCATTTCTTTTAAACTAACAGTTTTATATAGGGAAACTACTGAGCTATCTATACCAATATTTTAAGCAAACATATCAATTAATAAAGTACTGTTATTTTTATTATAGCTTTGAATTTATATTCTTGTCCTTTCTTGACCTCATTTATTCACACAATAATTGCTCATTAAACACCTACTTCAATGCACATTCCATTCTAAGCACTGGAGCTACACTAACTGACAAAATATAAAAGAATTCACAGGCTTTAAGTTAGTGGTAGAAGATAGAAATTGAACAATAAAGTAGTTACTTGTCAATGGAGTGTTCATCTGTTTGAAACACCTCAAGAAATAAAATAAGATTAGGACAAACATATTAATTTTATTTGGCACTAGGGATGTAATTTGTAATGTTGAAAAATAGCTTATATGTGCTAAAATGTAGGGATGAAATCCAGATTATAATAGGCTTTAGATTACTGTATGGAGCAGAAAATAAATATAGAAAGTATAGGCTGTTTTAAAATTTCTTTCTATGAAGGAATAAAAAGAATTGAGTGGTAACTTAAGTGTGTGTGTGTGTGTGTGTGTATGACATACTAAAATACTTCCAAATGTTGGTGGAAGATCATGTAGAGAGAAATAATCTGACAATAAAGAGTGGAAGTGATGGCACCTGCTGCAGCAACAAATTTAGAAATTTGGAGAGGAAATGATATTAAGCAAAAGTAGTTTATGGCTTTTGTCAAAAGTCAAGTTATGATTTTATATTAGCCGTTTTAACAGAAGAAGAAATAAGGAATATTGGCCCAGCCAAATGCATGCTTGTACCTATATAGTGAAAAAAAATACGAGGAAAAACCTGTAGGATTGCTACTGATTTTTCATTAAGTATTTATAAAGTCAACTTCTGACTGTGAGGGTGAGGAAATAGTGGTATGTATTTAATTGAAATTGGATTTCATAGATCATTATCATGTGATTTTCTGGCTGATGAAGCATAGATTGGAAAGTCATATTCCCAAATCGCTATTTATTATCTCTCTGCTTTAATCAAAGGTAATGTGACTAAAAGGTTACCTCTCCTTTGCATAGAAAACAGTTCATATTTTTGTATTAGATATGGAATTGTGATATTTTTCTTTATTAAATGAAGCTTTCACTAATATTGTTCAGAAAAGACTTGTTTATTGACATTCCTTTGAAATCTCATAACAACAGGCAGAGTGGTTCAAATACTTGTGTCCAAAATTCAACCATCTTCTTGAGCTACTGCTAGGTGAATCTGTTTCAAAAATTTTCTGAGCTTGTGTTGCTTAATTTACTTTTTGTGAGTCAATTAGAGTGCTTATTTCTGAGATGTGTGATTTGTTAAATACTCTTGCCATGAGTGTTCATAGTCGTTGGCTGCTTTCTTCCTTTGCTTTTTTATTTGTCTAATTATAGAAAATATTATATCATTTGTTTTTGTGCCAACTTCGATTGTTTTATAACAGTTGAATGCATAAGGATGTGTGTCAAACGAAACACAAAGAGAAAGAAATCCAGTAAACTACCAATTAAATCTAAGCCCAAAGATTAATGGCTATAGATAATTCAGGGTAATGAACAGTTTGTGCAAAATTGATCAAACTTTACCTTTTGGTACCTACCAAACCTTCAGATCAGCCCTGTCTTGTAAAATCATGAGGAAATATCACCTAACTCAGTTGGCAATTGGTGTTATATGGCTTATTGGTTAGATGGTTACTCCCTGTTTTCTCAAAGTCACGTTGACTTCCTGTCATAACTCCCACTTCCTATGTATAATCTCACCATATTCCTAATGCTTGTGCTTTCCTCTATAAATGGCAAAATTTTACAAATGATGACTTATAGTCTACTAAGCAAGCCACTCTGACAGTAGTCCACATGGTAGGACTTCTTGTATTATAGAAAGAAATTTGTCAAGAGGTTTAATTATGCCATCATTGAACATTGATGTTTGGCCAAAGATTCTGAAAAGACATATTAGAAATAGTACCTGACTTTGTGGAGTCTGGATAGTTGTCTCATAAAACCAGATAACCTTGAATAGAATGTTTTCGTTTGCAAAATGGGCTGACGATGCAGAGTACCAGAAATGTGTTGGCTTTTATAAGTCATTTATTTTGGGTAAAATCTTACATTTTTAAGGCCATGAAATGTCCAAATCAAGGCATCAGCAGAGCTGCTTACTCACCAAAGTCAGCAACTGTCCGTCCTGGCGTTGTTGTCACACAGTGAAACCCGATGGCCACACAACTCTGCAGAGGTCTCATCCTTCCTCTCCAGAATCTACCATCTCTTGGAGCTCAGCAGTGAGCAATCAAGTATAGGGCTTGTCTGTTTCTGGACCTTAGCTCTTTGAGTCTCTTGGAGGCTTGTGTTTCCCTGCACTCCTCTCTCACATTGCAGAATAAAATATGTTGGTTTCCTTTTCCTGTGTCGGTCCCTGTGAGTCTGTTTTCATCAGATCCATCAAAGGGGTGGGGTCTCAATCTGAGTTACGCCCTAAGGAAATCTTATTAAGTAATCTAATCAAAGACTCTTCAACTGAATTTAATGTAATCAAAGGGTATCACACCCAGAGAAACAGATTAGTTTCCAAAAATAGTGTTTTGGGATTCATAAAATAGTCTCAAACTGCCACAGAATTTTTGACAAAATTGTCTATAATTCTGTACAGACACAATGACTGATATAGTAAACAAAATCTTGTAGAAAAAAGCTGAAAAAACAGTAGAAGATATGGCTAATTCAACTTTCGTCTATAACTGATGTAATTCTTTTTTTTTTTTTTATTGTGGGTAAAAGTCAAATTTTTCACAATACATACCAATATTTGTAAAATGATATATAAATATATATGCATATATGTGCATGTGCTTACATAAATGTTATTTTTTTAATATATATATATATATATATATATTTTAAAGGTACTTAGATTACCTAGATATTGCACAGAAATTACAGGGATTACCATGTTCCCCACCTTGTAATTCTTAAAAAGTATAAAGGTTGAACAAGGACTATAGCCACACCCAAAGGGACCCTTCAAACATTGACAAATAGATTTTACAAAAACCTCACTCTATGGGTAGCAACTGTACCCTAGTAACAGTGTGTTTACATTTTGAATGCTTAGAAGACTCTTCCAGTTAAAAAGTTAAAATATCCAAGGGGATAAAACTGTTAGATTTTATTTTGTTTATCTAGGTCATTTCAATTTATCTATATAGTGATGTGCAAACACATTTTTCTGGGACAGTTATTATGCACAATCTTGTCTTTACTCAGGTGCTTCACTGTCAGTATCATTGTTCTATTATTGGGAAGGTGGTAGGAATGAATGAAATGTTGAAACTCAATTTATCTATCACACATTTTTAAGCTCTGATGAATCAATTTACTATTAACTTCATCCCCTTTCATTCTTCCTCTCAAGGAGTCATAGATTTCCCCTTCTGAATTGGTTCCTGACATGTCCATGTGAATAAAAATAAATGTCTGTACTTGTTTCCAGGTTTTTACAAACTGATTAGCTAAGTATTTTAAAGGACTGAGTCAGATACTCAGTTCTATCATAAACAGAGTTAGGTTTCCTTTCCTATAACCAACTAATCATCCCATAAATAACCCAAAGGAGGTGATTTAATATTCTGGAAAATATATTAGGGAAATATTGACTTTGAATATCACAGGAAAAAAATACCTTATTGGATACTCTTGGCTAACTTGTAAGCAATTAAATTAAAAGGTATTTATTCTTGGATATTTATTTGCCATCTAAAAATAATGTCACCCATCATTAGATCCAGTAAAATCTTAAATTAATGTTCTTCAGAAAATTTCTAGGAATAGATAATCTACAAAGGTATACTGTAGACACAAATCCTTATGATATGCATAGAGTAGACAGTTTCTCCTTAATAGTATTGGAAAGAAGATGCTCTTATCTTTACTGTCACATCCTCTTTACGCACATTTCTACTTTATCCTTTTAACAGTATTTTCTCTCCATCTTAATTTAGGGTTATACACTTCATCTAACATATCCCCTTAAATTAATAATAATTTGTCAAGTCCCAGTTTTTCTAAGGATAATATATACACTGCTCTGCCAAGCAATTGCTAGCTCATCTAATTTGTAGAGTTGTGCATATGGTAACTCTGGGAAAACACAAAGAAATGAACAAATGATGCTAGTTTGTATCTTTTAAATATGTTCAAGCACAGAAAGAGAAAAAAGGGGTATATTATAAAGACATGTCAAACCACCATATCAGTAATGATACTCTTGACATAAAGAAAAAGATTTTTGCTATGGAATTAGGAAAATAAATATACTTGGGATGCAATAGTGACTGATATTCATGACAACTCCTAGAGACAATATAATCAAGAATGCCACTAAAATCAGTCACATGGCTTGTGTATTTTCTGGTTTCTTGTTTTTTGAAGTAGGAATCATTCCTTTATGATGCTAACGAGGATGTAAGGCTTAGTTTTCTGTAGGATGGAGAGTTAGACAATTCCAAGTGTGTGACTCCCAAACTTCCTCAATGGATAGTCTTTTTACAGACATGGGATGGATAAACCATTTTCTGAAAGTATAGTTGACAATTCTTAGAACAAATTTCTGAAGATAGTGATCATATGATAGGGTTGAACAACCCAAGGTGGTAGTAATAAAAAATACATTCCTCACTTTACTTAACATAATATATAAATTAGCTTATGCCTATGAAACAGCTCACCAGTTTAATTCCCTGGCTTAGGTAGTGTTGCAGTACTTATGTAATTATGTAATTATGAATTCCAAAAATATAATTGGATCATGCTTGTAAACTAATCTGTTAATCTGGGTATGATTAGGGCGTTGACTGGGCCATGTCAGTAGGGGGTTGAGCACCACCCTTTGGTGGGTGGGGAATCGAATATAAAAGGCTTGGCAAGGACAGAGTTGAAGTGGTTTTTGAGAAGCAGTTTTGATGTTGGAGAAAAGGCCCCAGAAGAAGAGAAGTGAGCCGTTCACCTGAGAGTCTACAGCTAACCATGTGGAGAAACCAGAAGAGGTAAGCCCGGAGAGAAACGCAGCCCCAGGAAGAGAGGAACACAAGAAGCCTGAACCCTGGCAAACATCGGCAGCTGTCTTGCTCCAAAACATGGCAATGAACTTTGGTGAGAAGAAACTTAATGCTTTATGGCCTGGTGTCTGTGGACTTCTTCCCCAAATAAATACCCTTTATAAAGACCAACCCATTTTTGGTATTTCACATTAGCACCCCTTTGGCTGACTAATACAGGTGGTAACCGAGGAAGTAATAGCCTCTGGTTTTCTTTTGGTCAACAAAAGGGGAATCTGCATTGTGGCTAGAATTCCATATCTGCATGAATACCACAATAAAGTCAGCATATCTACATCTGAACTAAAAAATAAAAGACATTCTGGTAAACCATATCTAATTTAAAGAAAGATAGACTTAGGGAGTAATTGACACATGTTTTCTTGATCCAGTCTGAAAACTCATAAAATACTTTTTAACTTTTCTTGCTTCTCTCATAATCATTTGACATGTTATTCACAGTTTAAATGTTTTTGTGCAAACACTGTCCCTACATGATTCAATAAGTAATTCAAAGTTAAAAACAGTATGAAGTAATGCTGATCAACACTCAAATTGAAAATCAGATCTTTACAAATAAAGCCTTATTTTCTAGTAGAATCAACAATACCGGCGAGGTGCTGGCCACTCCCTGAGGTTTTCTCCTCCAGCTTTGGCTAGAAAGGGCCAAAGTTCTATCCTACCAGAAAAGGACTGATTCTATACTGCTCCAGGAACATGTAACTATAAGAACTGTGTAAAATCAGTTCTAAATGACCCACGACAATTTTGGCATCACTGGCTAGGCTTCTGAGATCCAGCTAATCCATGACGACCTCGTGCTTCTGAAAGTCAATCTACAAGAGCATTATTCCAGTAAATTCACTTTTTAAAATGTACTTTTTTATTTTTTAAAAAGAAACAAAATATATAAATGTTACCTAAAAAATATAAGAGATTCCCATATGCCCCACTCCCTCCCCCTTCCACTCTTAACAACACGTTAACAGCATCCTTCATTAGTGTGGTACATTTGTTACAACTGATGAACATGTTTTGCAGCATTGCCACTAAGCATGGATTTTAGTTTACATTGTAGTTTACACTCTCTCCCGCATAATTTTGTAAATTATGACCAGATATATAATGGCCTGTATCTGTCATTGCAGTGTCATTCAGGACAATTCCAATGTCTGGAAAATGCTCCCATATTTCACATATTTTTCCCTCTCCCTCCGCTCAGAGCCTCCAGTGGCCACTGCTTCCATATCAATGATGAAAGTTCTTCCATTGCTAGAATAACTATAAGTCTATAGTACAATATCATTAAGTCTACTCTAGTCCATCATTCATTCCCCAAACCTGAGGATTTAGGGATGGTGATGTCCATTCTGCCTGCCTCTAATTGAGAGGGCCTTAGATCCTATGGGGTAGATGGATGGAACTATCTTGCTTGCAGTTGCTGACACTCTCTGTTCCTTAGGATGGTTGTTGTCCATTATCATCTCCTTGTTAGTTGTCCTGGGTGAGTCCAATGAACTGGAGAGTAGGTGTTGCAACTCTGTTATAAGATCCAAACACCTATATAAACTGTACATTTTTCCTCAAATTGCCTTCTTTCGTTCCACTTTCTTATTCTCTTTCCCTTCCCCTTTCTTTTCTTTCCCTTTCTGTCTCTTTCTTTCTCTCTTCTTCTTTTCTTTGTTTCTTCCAACACCCTCCCACTTTCTTTCTTTGTAGATGTCTTAGATTGCCACATGGCTATTGATGTAAAGTACCAGATATGTGTTGGCTTTTAAAAAGGGGATTAATTTGGGATAAAAGCTTAACCAGTCGAACCTTTTTACTCGACTGTTTTGAAACTCATCAAATTTGGAACTTGACACATTTTGTCCTGGTACTTGTCATTTGTTTGGTACTTGACACTTAATGTAGAGCTTGTTGGTCTTGGTTGCCTAATGACTCCCTACTTTTCCTGCTGAAACAAAGGGTCACGCATTAGGCATGCGGTAGCTCTTGCCCTGTGCACATCCCATTGCTGTCATATCTTAGCTTCTGTGGAATTTTTGTGTATTTTTGCCTCTTTTTTTCTCATCATGGGTCCTAAGAAAATGAGAAGTGATAGCGCTGAGCAGAAAAGAAAATTACTTCACACCACCATTGAGCCAAAAAAAAAAAAGAAATAACAGGTAAGTGTGAGAGCAGTATTCACAGTACTGATAATGCTGGGGAATACAGTATGCTTAGAACAAGGGTCTCCACCGTCATTAAGAATAAAGGAGTAATAAAAAAGGCTGATATTGTGAAAGGAGTTAAGGCAGTAAGAAAGCAGCATCCCAAACCCTGGAGGAAGTTGAAAAACTGTTATTAATTTGGGTAAATAAGAAGCAGTTAGGAGGTAACAGTGTATCAGAAGCCATGACATGTGAAAAAGTGAAAGTGTTGCATGTCTATCTTTTGAAAACCAAACCGGAACTGAGTGATGAGAGTGTTGAAGTTTTTAAGGCCAGCCACAGCTGGTTTGATAATTTTAAAAAGAGGACCATAGTGTCGTGAGGCATGGCGAGGCAGCGAGTGCTAATGGCTGCTGATGAATTCATCAGTGAATTTCAAGAATACACAGAGGCTAAGGGTTTTACTCCCCACCAAGTTTTTAACTGTGATGAGAACCAGAGGTTTTTGGGAAAAAAATGTCATGTAGAACCTACATCACAAAAGTGTGTGGCACTACCAGGCTACACACCAATGAAGGACAGGCTCACTCTATTGTGTGGGAATGCTAGTGGGGACTTAAAACTCAAGCCTCTACTAGTCTATCATAGTGAAAACCCAGAGTTTTCAAGAAGCATAATGTATAAAAAGCAAACTCCATGTGATGTGACATTTTTATTTTATTTAATCTAAGTATTTATTAATTTTTAGGATTATTTTTCATATAAAGTAATAATTTAAATTGCTTTCTTTTTATAAATTGCCTTAAAAATGTGCATTGTCTTTGGTTTGGGAACTCATTAAATTTATTTACTTTATTTCAAATGGGAAAAATTTGATACTTGTTTTTGGTTCTCATCGTGCCTCCCAGAAACAATTAACGATGAGTACCGAGGTACCACTGTAGTTTTCAAGGTTATGAAATGTCCAAATCAAGGCATCTTCGGAGACACTTTCTCACCAGTGTCAGCTATTGTTGACTCTAGCATCCTGCCACGTGGCAAAGATGGCCCCTGAATCTACTGTCTTCTGGAGCTCAGCCATGGGCAACCAGGCATAAGGCTTGTCTTTTTCCAGGCTTTTCTCAGTCTCGGCTGCTTTGCTTTCTTCCCGAGTTCAGCTGTGAGCTATCAGGCATATGGCTCATCTCTCCCTGGACCTCTGCTCCTTGAGCCTTTTTGAGCTTTTCTGTTTTCCTGCTGTCCTCTAACATGGCAGGATCAATATAATACGGTGGCTCCATTTACCTTTGTGTCTGTTTTTCTCTCTCTCCATTTGTATCAGATCCATCAAGAGGGTAGAGACCCAAGCTAGCCCATGCCTCATCTACGTAGTACAATCAAAAGACGCCACACCCACAAGGGTGGATTAGTTTAAAAACAACCTTTTCCTTTTTTGTTTCATAAAAGAACTTCAAACTGTCACGGTAGATATTGAAATTTGGTGGCCTCTTCATTTACTATCCATATTTATTTCATGCAACTTATTTCACATCTGCTACATGTCTTAAAAACCAACAGAGAAAGTACATGCTACATATATACTTATTTATACATACATACATATATATATATATATACACACACATATAATCAAGATTTTTACTTGAATAAATATTTTTACTTGAAATAACTGAAAAAAATTTTAGCTGTTACACAATATAATTCATGAATGATATTTTGTTTTATTTTCACAAATCAAATAAATGCACATTTGATCCTGTTTCAAAAAAGCTACAAATTAGCAAACCTGAGAATGCCAAATAGATTGCAATACAGAAGAAACAAAAGACAATTTGTGCTTCATTCAGTCAATACTGGCTACTAGAAATTTAGAGAGAATATTGAAAAAGAGAGGAAAAATTCAACTTGGCCTTGACCTATTTTAACATCTTATTGACATCTCATTGGCAACTCATTAAGAAGATCTATTTCTTTCCCTTCAGGATTTTCTTGGAAAATCTATTTTCCCTCAAATGAGAATATTTGCCACATAAATGAGTTGCTAAGTAAGAAATGTTTGAAATCAGAAAAATGCTTTAGGGGGCAAACGTGGGTTGGGAGAGGAGAGAATATCTAGCAAGGAATTTGTTCCAAGTTATTGTGCTCTCAAGCTGAAATATATCAAAGGAAATAGAATCTCTTGATCTTATCCAACATAGATGCAGACACTGGGGGAGGAAACACTTAAGGGCTTTAGAAAGACTCACAGTATAGGTCAGTTAAATGCAAATTGTAAAACACAAAGGTTGGTTTTAATCCACTTTGCTTGCTTGGAAGAAAGCTTTAAGCCTCTCAAAATTCAGAGAAGCGCATATATTTAGAGCTAGTTGAAATCCTATTAAGCCAAAGAAGGATTATGAGGATTAATAAAAGGGAGGAGTTTGTTTTTGTTTGTTTCTTTTAGCATTAATTTCTCTGAACCATCCTTAATTAATGGAATATTTGGTTTCGGTCCCTTTATTAAACTTTGCTATTCAAACAACCCTTAAAAAACTGAAAAATTTTTATGTGAATAAAATATAGATTGATAGATGAAACTTTTCAGTGACAAATGTTATCCGGAATGAAGCCATTAAAAATTTTTAGCTTGCAGCTGTACATGATAGAAAAATTTAATAAGATTAAAAATTAAATGTGCAGAAAGAGCTGTATTGCCCAGATCCACCAGAGCATTTGCATGTAAGATGGGAAAATTTATCAAGTTCATTTAAACTTTGTTTTTGCTGTATTTTTTTTTTTTTTTTTTTTTTTTGTAAATTGATGTATATATATGTACTTGATATTTTATTTTTGGAGTAAACTTCACAACAGCATGTTAATGACACATTGATAATTCCTAATATGATTTTTAATTGTTCAAAAGTGTTATATGAATTGCTCTTTTTATATACATATATATATACTTATAAATATAGAAAGAGAGATTCTTTTCAAAGTAGCATACAGAATTAAAAGGGTGTAATGTATTTATTCAATTGCTATTTATGAATACCTACTATGTTTCAGGGATGGTGTTATGCACAATGAATAATGATGGACTCTGCCCTTGAGCAATCCACTAAGAAGTTTGACAGTAATTTCTTCATCTACGTACATAAATAAGGGTCTAGACATACATAAAAATAAAGATGTATAAGCCGTGGATTATTGACATAGATGCAGTGCAGAAAGTACTCTGAAGGACACAGATATGTAGATATAAGCTTAAAAGATAGTCACATTAACTTTTATATTTAGTTAGTGTTTAATAGTAAATATGCTTGTCTCTTGATTCCTTTTCCGGATGTAATATTCTTAAAGTGGAATATGATTTAATGCTCATTAAAAAATTATTCCAAAGACACGTTGTTATTGAAAAAATAGTTGTTAAGGCTAAATGGGGGAAAATAGTAGAAAGAAATACCTTAGAGAACAGTTTTGTTGTACAACATTTGGCCTTAAATAAATGTACGGTCCTGCTGCTGAAAATGTATTACATATGTCAAAGGAACAGTAATTAAACTGCTCCCTCTAAGCTTTTTTGATAGGCCATTTTCAGAATGAATGGTTGAGACTGAGAAAGGGCACTTGGCATTTAAGATCCCTACCTTTAGGTTATTATTTTCCCTGATTTTTTTATTCAACATGATTTCTTTTTTCATTTGTATGCCAACTTAAAAGAAAGTTTTCTGCTCTTTTTGCAAAAGATGACTTTAGAACAACATGGAAAATGGAAGTTTTTCCTAAGGTAATTTTAATTAATTTCATCACTGAATAGAAATGATTTATGATGAGGATGCATATAAATCCAAAAGAAGGATGACAGATTTAACAGGTTGTCATGGTAAAAATGGCAAATTTTACAGTTTGTCATTGAGTAATGGAAATTAATATAAACCACAGAGTCACTTTTAAAAAATGGCTTAAAGTAATTATTATCTATTTAAGGTTGTATGTGTGTATGGGATATATAAAAATGTACACACACACATTACAGTTTATCAGGACTTATAATTCTTTTTTAAGAGCAATTATTCATTTATTTTTTTAAAAATATTTTTTATTAAAGTATATCATTCATACATGAATATACATAAAAAATACCTGTATAGTAAAAGTTGTGAACGTAGAAAATAAACATGCGTAACATCATACAGGATCCCATACATCACCCCTCCACCAACACCTTGCACTGTTATGATACATTAGTTACAAACTATTCAAGAGCATCATCAAAACATTACTACTAATTATAGTCCAATCTTACATTTGTTGTATTTTTTCGCCCAAACCACCCTATTTTTTTAAACAAATCAGTTTTATTGATACATATTAATAAAGCATATAATTTATTCAAAATGTACAATCAATGGTATTTGGTATAATCACATAGTTGTGTGTTCATCACTTCAATCATTAAAGCATTTTCATTATTTCATTAATGATAATAATAAACAAAAAACAAACAAAGAAATTCCTCCCCTCTCAATCTCTCTGTTTCCCCTGGCATACATAGCTGCTATTTCTGGCTATTCATGCATCATTAGTTACTGGTTTCTTGTGATAGATCATACCATATGATCTATCCAAAGTGCATAATGAATGGCTTTATTTTTTCAGCTGTTAAAAAGACCTTTATTGTAAAATTGTAAAATAAATAGAAAAATAGATTGAAAGAAATTACAAATTTTAGAAGAGTATAAGGCCAGGTTAGATTTAATATAACCAATTATAAGAAATAGATAGTATAGCAACAAACATTTATAAATGTAAATAATAATTCTAATATAGAAATTAATTATAATCCTAATTTTTATATTATAGCCGTAATTATTGGGCATATTAATCTCTAAGAATGAAATAAATTATTGGTTTAGTTATTTAATTTCCTTCTAGGCCATTATTCTTTCTGGATAATCAAATTCCTATTTGGGAATTCTTCACATCTTATTGGAATAAATTACAGCAGATAACAATATGCCAACTCATAATTTTATGAGGCAGAAAAACTCAAAATCTTTTTCAACAGTAGTCCTGCTAAATCATTATTGATCCAGATGAATTATTTTAATTAATGAGTATGCATAACAAAGGACAAAAGAAAAATGAAGTATCCAAAAATATATCTCTTATCCAGTCCTCCTCAATTAAAAGCAAGTGTTTATTTTATATGAAGAAGCTTACAGAATACTGATGACAGGAACAATTGGCTAGTTGCATTTAGTAATTATTGTTCATAAAGTATAATATTGGTATTTTATATTTACCTAGTTTTTAAAATGAACTCAATCCTTGCTAATCTTTAAAGGAACTAATGAAAGTTGAATTAGTTTTCTATTTAAAGTAAATATTAATCACTTTCAAATATATTAATTTTCAAAATCAAATTCAATTGATTTTTTAAAGATTTATTTTATTTATTTATTCCCTCCCCCCATCCTCATTGTTTGCGCTCACTGTCTGTTCTTCATGTCTGTTTGTTGTGTGCTTGTCTTATTTTTAGGCGGCATTGAGAACCAAACTCAGGACCTCCCATGTGAGAGGGAGACACCAAATCACTTGAGCACCTCCACTCCCTGCTTGTTGTGTCTATCATTGTGTTTCCTCGTTGTGTCTTTTGTTCGCATCATCTTGTTGAGTCATCTTGTTGTCTCATCTTGTTCCGCCAGCTTGCTGTCTTGCTCATCTTCTTTAGGAGTCACCTGGAACTGAACCTGGGATGTCCCATATGGTAAGTGGGCACCCAAGTGTTTGAGCCATATCTGCTTCCCTCAATTGTTTTTTTTTCCCACATACTCATATGTTTATCTTTATTGTGTCTCAACATATTTGTGGCTTTTATTCACAAAACTTACTGCACTAAAAGTAGCACTTTTGTAACATTTGTTATAAAACATTTGTACCTTTTGGTTATTTCCAAACCTCATAGTATGGACTGGAAAAGAAAAGGAAGCAGGTTTATGTGAAATTCATTATTTTTATTAGAGAAGTGAGCTTAAAAATAATCATGCATGATGAATTCCCATACATCACCCTTCTACCAACACTTTGCATTGTTGTGGAACGTTTGTTACAGATTTTGGACATTTGTTATAGATTTTGAAAGCACATCATCAAAATATTACTGCCAGCTATTAGCTTATTTTTGGTGTATTTTTCCATAAACCCCCCTATTATTAACACCATGTATTAATATTTTACATTTGTTATAGTTCATGAAAGAACACTCTCATATTTGTACTGTGAACCAGAGTCCATCATCCACCACATGGTTCACTGTGCTATACAGCCCTATGCCTTGTACAGTCCCTCCAAAATATATACTCAGTGGCTCTCAGTTTCATCAGAGTTTCCACAGAGTTGTGCTGTTATAGCCTCAGTAATAGAATGCTTTCCTTGGTCTAATAGAAAAAAATCCCATCTCCCCAAATTAACATTAATATAGTAGCTTCTTTGATATTGATGCAAGAATATTGCAATATTGCTATAAACTATAACCATAAGTAACATCAACTGTATTTTCCCATACATCATCATATTCTTACCACCTTGTAATAGTGAATTCTCTTAATGTTTATTCTTTCCTTAATGTTCTCTCTATTTTACTTCATTTTCCATAACTATTATCAGCTTGCTTGTATCCTTGTCTCCCTCTGTTATAAAGTTATAAACTGAAATTAAAAGATTAGTTCGCAAGAAAGTCTTCTAATGTGGTGTTCATTCATTCACTTATTTATTCTACAATTGTTTGTTAAGAACCTACTATATGCCAATAACCATGCTACTCATCAGGAAAACAAAGATAAATAGCATAGCCTCTATCCTCAAAGGATTTACAATCTTATGATACATTGAAAAACATAAGCAGATAATAAAATACAAGACGAGAAGCCATTGATTGTAATAATTAAGCTCTGAAAAGGAACCCCTAAAGAAGTCTACAGTGAGGAGAATGGAGTAAATGACAAAAAGAAGACTTAAGTACATTTATATCTGATCTGAATCTTAATGGGTTGTTGGGAAGTGCAAACATAAAAGAGAACGGGTAAAAACAATGATACTAAAGAAGGGGGATGAGAATAAGTAAAAGAAAGCAGGCAAAAACTGCATAAAATTCCATAAAAGTTTTAGGGAAGGATCAACTAATAATAGGAAATAAATTTGTTAGTAGTTGATAAATATTGTGCTGGCTTCTAAGATTCCATTGTCTGATTAGTAGATATGAAATCAAACACATCACTTTATTTTGACAATTCTGAATTTCTCTATCTAGATAGGTGTTCAGAAATCACCATAGAATTATCACCGTGACTTGTGTTATTTTAACATAAGTTCCTTCAGAAGAGATACAGACCTAGTATGGATAAACTGAAAAAGAGACACTTGGTTGCAGAGTGTTTATTCACATTTGTTAATGACTATTATATCTAATTATAGATATAAGAACCAAATTATTGGGAAGCTAACTGGCAGAGCCAGGAGTTAAAAACAAGGCAGCTAGTTCCAGAACGTGTGCCATCTTTCCTTACTCAAATTGCATTAACCTAGGTGTAGAAATGTGGGCTTTTTCAACTAATATGCATGTAGGTGAGTTGTGGAAGGCTGGACATTTGGAGCCTTCATCCCATTAATTATGACTTTATCTTTGGGGTCCATCTTGAAGAATCCACAGTTCACAAAAAAATATTTACCACCATTATTTTAAAATCTTTGTTAGAAAATTACCACCTAAGATTACAATGTAATTTTGGTTACCAAGTCTTCGTAATTTCCTTCTTGATATAGCAAATATAAAATAAAATTGCTAAGTACACACAATAACACTTTTTTTTAGATATTTTGCTCAACAAAAATGACACATACAATTTTAGTGTTCACAAATATTCAGCTACAATTAATAAAATGAAAAAATGCTATTGTCAGTTATTAATACTTCATATTATCTTTAATAAAATTTTTATGATGAGCCTGGTATTTCTTGCTTATGGAGGACAATGGTTGTATTTCTTTCCTTTATTTATCTGAAAGCTCACAATATCATGGATTGGTGCATATTTTTTAAAGAATATTTCCCAAATATTTATGTTTAATAGTCAACTGATTTTGCAATTCAATGACCAAATTCCATCATTTTATCTTAGCGTTTAAACAGTTAAACATGAGAATATGTAGCTAAGATTTCCTGTAATAGGTCAAAAATATTTCAACAGTAGTTAGTGATTTTAATATAATTGTTTCAACAAGTAGTCAGATTATTTATATTCAGTACCATCTGGTAATCCTGATATTTTGTGTACCAGGTAGTGTTTGTAAAAAGTTTTTAAAAGAACAGAATTAAGTTATAGTTATTGACCTCAAACAGTTTATAATCTAATTGAAGATGCTGAAAATAAAATTCATTTGGAAAACATTTGGAATTTTGTTTAATAAAACACACCCATTTAGTTTTAGCAAACAGTTATTAAGAAAAAATAGCCTTGCTTAAATATTTGTCTATCTCAACTACATAGTATATGATATCATTTAAGATTCATATCACATGCATGACTTGCTTGTTTAAAGTATTGTTAGAAATTAAACAAAATCTCTACAAAATCACAAACTTTAATTGTGTTAAAGTCACATATTTAAGAAAATATATTAACAGAAAATTTTAAACATATGAGCACATACTTAGAATTTATTATTCACTAATTGAGCTTTAGTAAAAGTAGTACTTGTCCAGGCATCTTATCTGCATTCTTTCATTAAAATATCACTTTGTGATTTATATCAGGTCGTACATATTTTATTAAAAAATAAAAAATTCAACACAAACAAATTTAGGCAGAAAAGGAAAATTTATAAACTAGACACTGTAGTATTTCATGGCACCCAAAGACAGAAATATACCCATGTCTCAAAAATAGCTGAAACTAGGAACTAGGGTATCATGATGACTTAACACCTCTGTACATTGTATGTTGCTTTTTTTCATTTTCATTTCCTTCATTTGCCTTTTTTTTTTTTCCTTCTTTCTCTTCTGTGTCTTAGATCTGGCTTTATCCACATAAAAAAATACATGGATGTATTTCAAATAAAATAATAATTTGTATTATCAATAATGCCTTAACATTCCAAGCATTTTTTTAAACTTAAAATCGGATAAATCTGGATTTTCTAATCAGCAAGGAAAGATAAGTTATTCAATACATATTGGTAGATTGAGATCTCCAGTTCAATAGTTGATCAAAAGTACAGTTGGATCCATATCTCCCACTTTATATTCAAGTACAAGTAATTTTTTAAAATTTATTTTGATGGATGGTATGAAGCACAAGTGCAATTTAAATTTTCCAAAGAGTTACCTGATTTATTGAAGCAATTTATTGAAGAATGTTGGTTTTCTCCAAATATGTCATATGATATTAATTTCTTATACATTCTAGAGTATCTCGCTAGTTTTTTCTTGTGCAAATACCATATTCTTTTTACTAGTAGTTAAGAGCTCCAAATCTGATAGAGAAAATATTTAAATTATTATGACCATTCTCATAATAATACTCTTTTCCAAATATCTTTGACAAAAACGTTATTGTTTCAATAGAACAAAAATATCTTGATAAATTTTACTTCAAAAGATAGAATTGTAAATTAGTGAATTTCTATAAGTGTGAGCTATCACCCTTTTAAAATTGCCAGTTCATCTGTGAAAAGAAATCTTATGTACAGCATTACTACTTATTTTGCCTTAATGATCTATAACAAACTTACTTTTAGGAATGATGTTTCTTTTGGGTAAAACCAGGCTTCTTTTCCACAGTGTTCACTAAGTGTTCATTATTCATATTCTCTACTAGACAGTGATTTCTTGAAGGCAGAGCCTCTATCTAGCTAATCATCATTATTAATATGGTGGTTCTAACATAGAAGATAGTTGAACCTAAATAAATTCATTTTTGAACTAAATATGCCTAGTCATCTTAAACAGCCTGAATTTTGTTCCACTCCAATAAAACCCACTGAATTATGAATATTTCCATTAGAAAGGCTCCACTGGCTCTTCCATATTAGCTTTCAATCTATGGTTATGAATTACCACACAACATAGTTATTAGTAATTACCAATACAGTCCCTAGTGAACTGATGTTATCAGAATTTTATTCCTGACTTTGATGAGAAAGTATTGTATATAATGCCTATTGTGGTGTTAAAGAAATAAATGACCTGGTACCTCCCTCAGCTAATTAAGGACTTGAAGCTCTTAAGAAGTAGTAAATATTCATTATGTCTTTCATCACCATAAGATCTGTTTGCTTTTATGTACAGTGATAATTTCTTCTGTATGTTCCCCCAGTGTCTTATTTTTTTGTTGTTGTTGTTTTGCTTTATCTTCAAAGAAGCTTTAGGTTACAGAAAAGTCACATAGAAAATGTAAGGATTTCCCATATCCCCAACACCGTTCGCCTCTCCTACTCTCCCCAATTAATAAAATTTTATATTTGTATGATACATTTGTTACAATTGATGAACACATATTGAGGCATTGCTACTAATATAAACTATAATGTAAACTATAGTCCACGGTTAGTAGCAATGCTTCAATATGTGTTCATCAATTGTGACAAATAAACCACACTAATGAAGGATGTTGTTAATGGGGGTAAGTGTGTATGTGGGGGTAAGGTATAGGGGATTCCCCTATATTTTTTATATAATATTTATGTAATCTAAAGATTCTTTAAAAATAAAAATAAAACCTTAAAAACTAAAAAAAAAAAAAAAAAAAAAAAAAAATAGTAGTGCTATAATGGGTTTAAAAGAATTACCCCTACTTCATTTTTAACCAAGTGGAGTTCAGATGCCCTAGCTCTTTTTTTAAAAATTTTTAATATTGTTTATTAGCACAGTAACAAATGCAGACTTAAGTAGTCCACAACATAGAACCAATCCACTGAGAAACTCCTATTCCACACCTTACAGTTACCAGCTTAAGGTATTTCACTACAGGTTTTCACAAGTCCTGATTCAAACCTTTAACCTTTTCACAATAAAGTAGATTGGCATATAAAATAAAATACACAACTACTCATTTCCTATATGGTATTTTATAGCCATATGTCAATTTTACATGTATGAGATGACAGTCTCTAAAAACTATGTTAAATACCAATGCTCCCTCCAAAGAAGGGAAAACAAATTCTAATTAGGAAGAAAAAAAAAAAGGTGTCATCTTGGAAGGACTTTACATAAATGGCCATGTATGTAACCTGTACAAAATTTAGCTGTTTTAAATTTACATACTATAAGGAACCGAACCCAAATGTACATTCTTTTCTGTACTACATTTCAGTTAATATTGCAGAACTAAGGACAGTTTTAAAAGAGGCTATTACCCATTCTGTCTACTATAGCAAGATACCTTAAGTTACAACAAAATCTCAGGACATAAGACTGAATAATATCTGTTATATAAATACCCTACTCTTTACCTACTCCCACCCTTCCCCACCCCTTCAAAATCATAAGCAGCTCTTTTCTGTGACAGACAAATAATATGAATTGCGAAAACCCAATTTACTTAGCGTATCTCTTGGTCCACTCTCTGGCCATTCTGTCACGTTCTGCTCTGTTGGTCATATACTGAGTGGCAATACTTCCCACGGAAGGATGGGCAGGATTACAGTGTGTGAGTAGTGAACAGAGAGGAGGACTTTAGAAATGGTTAGTGCTGGACTCCAATTATCCTTCAACATGTCCAAATAACTCCTTGGCTCTTAATATTACAGTGACAGATTCTTGTCTGTCAAGCCTTTGGAGGCTTGAAGGGATTATCTGATCTAAAAGTGATATCAAGGAAGAAAACGCCACCCTCCTACACGGATCCTGGAGGCCCTAGAATGGGTGGTCTCCATTCAGAGATGCTGTCGCCTTTGGGACCAGCACTGCAGTTAGGTGGAGGGTCTAAAGTGATGCCAGTTCCTTCTGAATCCTCTTGGTGCTGGTGGAGAGGAGCTTGGAGTTTTTGCTCATGCTGGTTTTACTCTCCTTCTTCTTGGGGGTGTTTGCTTCCTTCGTGGTTTGCTCTGGGGGCTTGAGCAGGGCGCCAGGGACCCCGCAAACCCCTGCCCCCCGCCGTCCGCACCCCCACTCCCACCTCAGCGCCTCCACCGGACCTGCACTAGTTCTTCTGCTCTGAAGATTTTAGGGTAAAATCATTTTGTTCTATTGTAGATACTAGTTTGTGATTATTGTAGATTTATTTTTGCTTCGCAAACATAGATAATTAAGAAAAGAATGTTTTGTTATCTAGTTTATTGTTTCAATTTTATTTAGTCATGTCTAAACTTTAATTACACTCTTATCAAAGAGTGGTGCCAAAGTACATTTTTAAGAAAATTTACTTATATTTAACTTGTTAATTTTGTAAGTAGGTTGTTTCTTTTAATGTTCTATTACAGCATGAAAAAAAAACTATATGTAAATCTATAATATTTATTCATATAACAAATATTTGGATATTTATATAATATTAATGTCTTATTCTTATTAATTATAAATATATTTTATTTTTTTAAATTGTTCTATGAAAGTTCTAGAGTGCTATATTGAAGTTTCCATCTAAATTTATGGTTCTGTCTCTCCTTGCATCTCTAGTAGTTACAATTTGATGTTAAATTTTTAAATTTGGTTCAATATGGTTGTAAATTCATTTGAAGTTGTAGTATTATCATGATAAAAATGTTCATCTTTTTATGCTTTATATATTAGACTGTACTCTGATATTGAGTTATCTATTCTTCCCGTTGACTGATGTTTGCCTATTGTACTAAACTGTTTGTCCATTTATTTATTTATTTCTCCCCACCCTCTCCTTGTTTGCATTCGTTGAGTCCATTTGTTGTGTGCTGGTCTCCTCTCTCTAGGAGGCACCAGGAACCGAACCTGGGACCTCGATGTGGGAGGGAGGCACCTAATTGCCTGAGCCACCTCCGCTCCCTTGAAATTGTTCTTATATCCTAACTACGCATTAGAATCAAATGGGAGTTTGAAAAAAAAAAATTGGAAACCTAAATCAACCCCAGACCAATTAAATTAGTATCTTTGGGATCATGCACAAGAAATACTTTTTTCTTTTATAGCTCTACAGAGGAATCTAATATTTAGTCTTGTGAGAACCACTCTTCTAATATGTTTACTCTTCTTCTTGTGAGACATTTTGCTTTAGTTGTACTTTTTATAAGCAGAACATAATTGTTTCCAGAAATTACTGTAAGATATTTTATAATTTTCTGCAGAGGTAATGCTATTAAGTTTAGACTCACTAATAGCATCTCAATTTTAAAAACTCATTTTTTGTTTTTTTTTTTTAAATAAATTTCCCTTCTATTCTTTCATATTTTTAAGAGAACAAAGCAGCTACATAATCATCTGCTGAGTTTGTTAGATTCATTTTACTGGGTTCTAATTTTAGAAAGTCCTTTTCAGTAGATCTGAGATGGGGTCCAGACCAGAATCTCACCAAACAACCGTGGTGATTCTGATGTAGATGGCCAGCATGTGTGATCTGACACATTTTGGTGGAAGGGCTATCTCTTCCTACCACTTCTAATCAGAAATCAAAACTTTCAACCTTTCATTTTGCAACAGAAATTTACAATGGAAAAGAATTTCTGTCCAGGAAGCTGCTTTTTCCCCCTTTAGTTTTCTCAGTTTCGTCTCAGTCACTTCCACTGGAATATTTATTGCCTGAGGATGGCTATTGCTCTAATTAACACTCTATATCAAGCTTTTCCTCTTAGAAAACGATGGAAACTTTACAAAAGAACAATGGGGAAATGCACACAGACAGCATAGAACCATCAGTGCAGTTGTGTTTATGGGGGAATGTTTCTCATTCGATACTTTAAGTTAGCTCCCTCTGACCCCAGCACACTCGGATACTTAATATTCCATCTTGTGTGTATTTAGGCCATATTGTCTCCTAGAAACTTCGTGCCTTTCATTTTGGAGTAAGATTTCTAGCACAGTGACCTTCACAGTATGTGAGTAGGAAAATGTGTTACTACTTGAGGAGTGGATGACCCAGGCTAAACCTTCTGCCAACAGGCACTTCCTTCTAACATCTTACTGCTTTTAATAAGACTTTCCTATTTATATTGATACTCTCTTAGAAATATGTGATTAGAAATTTTGAACAAAATTGTATCTTATTTGTATCTTACTGAACTAAAAGTGTTCCAATTTTAACTTAAATAATGTAATAGGTTTCAATTACCTCATTCCAAAACAGAAAATAAATTGCCTTGGCCTTTTCTCTACACTATTATAATAAAATTATCAATGGATATAGTGAGAAATATGTGTTTAGTTCTGCCATGAAGAATCAGATTACTTATGTTTTTAATGGAAATACACAAATTCTGATTTTTTTTCTTTTTCTTAATTTATGTCGTTATAATTCTGAGAAATATATGTTAGTAATTTTAAAATAATATGTTAGCTTTTTTAAATTTAAAAATGCTTTTAAAATAATTATACTAGTTAGAATGACTTTGGAGATTAAAGGAACTGTTGATACTAGCTGGTAATTTTCCAAAGAAAAATTGATTAAATTAAGTCCTTGATGAAAGTGAATGCCAGAGGGATATTGATTTTTGTCTGCTAATTATGCCTAATACAAGCACAGAGTTCAAGAATGTTACTCTTTATTCATATATATATATACACACATATATATAATTGAATATATCATGATTTAATGTAGCTGAATAATATTGATAACTGTCAAATAGAAACTGTATTATATAAAAGAATGGAGAAAGTTTAATTTGCCATAACTGATATTAAAATTAACGTTTTAATTCTTCATTTGTGTAAGTCAGTTTTATAATTATAACTTGAGAGGATTAATTTTTGCCTTTCTTTCAAGAAATAGGTTAAGAAGTTGTAGTGCTCTCATTTTGATATTGAAATATTATTTAAAAACTAATTAAAATAAAATGTCTGAAAACTCAGAAAAGGCAATAAATAAATTCCTTCATTTTTCATGCCAAATTACATTTTCCTATAGTAATATAGGGTTACTTTTTCCAAGTAACCAGACTTATGATATTTATTGAATAAAGAGGGTTTTAACATATTCTGCAGTGCTAGTATCATCCACATTATATAAAACATTGAATTGAATGTCATAGCTGGCATAGTGATCAAATGTGAAATGACATTGGGGTGTGAAGTAAAGAAAATATGTTGCACTGAATGAGTCAAGAGAGATGGACTAAATTTAACAACATTAAATTTAACAGAAACAAAATCAAATTAGTCTTTTCTATGTCCAAAGAAAAAGAAAAACCAATATTAGGAAAGTCAGAATGGAGAAGACAGGATTTAGAAAGAAAACCAGGAAGGAAGAAACCATTATAATATAAATGAATATTAAGTTCAAATCTAGGAAAAATAAATTAATTACTAATACTATCAAAAAGATCATTTCCCATTTAGACTGTGCAAATAGGAAGAGATTCTAATCAAGAATGAGTTGATGGTCCTCAGGAAGAGGGCTATATAGCAGAAGTTGGGTGGCTGACTGAAATCTGGTCCTCTGAGGTATTATCTGATGGGGTTGCTAGGAGAGAACACTCCACTTGCAGCAAGTTTGTTATTCAAACCCTTGATTAATTGCTTCAACCATTTTATTATTTATTTATTTTTCATATGATAGACTTTCTTTTTAATTTTTATTTTTAAAGAAGCTCTAGATTATTTAAATGTTACATCAAAAACATGGGGGATTCCCATATACCCCACCCCCTACCTCTCCCACACTTTTCCCCAATAACAACATCTTTCATTAGTGTGGTATATTTGTTACAATTGATGAACACATATTGAAGCATTGCTACTAACCATGGTCTATACTTTACATTATAGTTTACACTTTGCACTGCACAATTTTATAGGTTTTGACAAAATGTATAATGGCCTATATCTGTCATTGCAATTGCATGTATGACAATTTCAAATGTCCCCAAAATGCCCCCATGTTAATCTTTTCTTCCCTCTCCCTCCTCTCAGAACTTCTGGTGACCTCTGCCTTTATTTGATTTGATTTTTTTAAATACATTTTTTTTTTTAAAGAAACTTAGATAACATAAGTGTTACATAAAAATACAAGGGATTCCCAAATGCCCTGCTCCTTAGCCCTTCCACATTTTTCATATCAATAATATCCTTCACTAGTGTGGTACATTAGCCACAATTGATGAACACATCATAGAGCATTGCCACTAAGTGAGGATTATAGTTTACATTGTAGTTTACATTCTCTCTTGCACATTTTTGTAAGTTGTTACAAGATATATAGTGGCTTGTACCTGTCATTGCAATGTCATTCAGAACAATTCTCGAGTCTTGAAAATGCCCCCAGATTACACTTATTTTCCCTTCTCCCTTCCCTCATAACCTCCTTGGCCACTGTCTCCACATCAGTGATAAGAGTTCTTTCATTGCTAGGATCACAATAAATCTATAGTAGAATAACAGTAATTCTTCTCTAACCGATTGTTGATTCCCCAATCCTGAGGATTCTGGGATGGTGATGCCCACTCCACTTCTAATTGGGAGGGGACTTAGATCCCATGGGGCAGATGGATGGGACTATCTTGGTTGCAATTGCAGAATCTCTCTATTCCTTGGGATGGTTGTTGTCAATCATCATCTCCTTGTTAGTTTTCCCGGGTGAGTCCAGTGAACTGTAGAGTAGGTGCTGCATTCTGTTGAGATTCAGGGTGCAACAGTACATGGACAGCCCAAAGATTTAAGTCTCTTGACCATACACCTTCCTGCCTGTATTAACATAGTCTCTTGGAACCACGGAAATTTGAAATTCTGTATCACCAGTTACTTCATGACACTCCAACAAGATGGTGAGAACACTGAGCAAACAGTACTGGGCTTATGAACAAAATGTACACACAGACAGTGCTATCCCTAAAACTCTGCTACTTGTTTGTCAGTATCTAGACTGCAGCATTCAGCTATCACCACCTCAGGGTGCCTGTCCCAAGAAGACAGACAGACTCATCTGGGGTTCTCATAGGTGCAGGCTCCTTTGATTGCAGAACTCTGAGTCGATAGCTCTGGGTCTGGAGCATGCTTGCTTCTTGGATTCTAAACCCTGGGTTTCCCTTTTCCTTTCACTGCAAGAGTTCTAGCTTGGTTTCTCTTTTTACTTTCCCTCAGAACAATAATGGCTCCTTATTTCTTTCAGCATGTTGTCCTACAAATGGCTTCCCACTCAGATGTGTCCTTAGTGCTGTGTATCAATGGCAGTCCTTTCCCTTCTTATCCCTTTTATATGTATTTATTTTTAAACCACATTTATTACCTAATGTATAATCTTGTTTATTTTATTTATTTTGCCTATCATTTTTATTTCCACTACTGGAATGTAAGCTGTGAAAGGATGAATATTGTTGTCTGTTTTGTTTATTGCCAATTTCCCACCAACCAGAAAAGAGTTGGGCACATAGTAGAATTCAACAATTAGTTAGCCAATAAACGAATTTAAAGTAACATCCCACAGAGCTAACAGTTTCTGGATCATATCTCCTTTCTTCTCTATGGCATCATTAAGCCACAAAGTTACTCTTGACAACCAGCAAACTACTTTAAATGTTCTAGGCCAGAAATGAAATGGGTTGTAAGGTTGGCAAGAAAGATGACTCATACTAAAGCTTGTGGCACTTTTATTTATTATTGAATATAGGAGAACCATGAAAAAGATTTAAGTGGATCAGCTACTAAATGCATTCCAGCCTTGCACATGAACACATCAGAAGTTTAGCAGTCAAGGCAGTCAATAAGAAGAGCTGGCAGACGTGCTGCTGCTTTCTATACCAGACAATGCCTGCATTCCGGGTAACTTACTATTAAATTTTGCTACGAAACAGTTGCATACTGCAATTATCTATGTATTTCTGTATCATTGGACATGAAACAGGGCTGATAATGGCTTACTAAAATAACCTAAACAGAAACTATTGGATATTCACACAATCTATGCATTTACTTTACTATAAAATGGAGCAAATAGAGATTGATAGGGTATGAACATAAATTTGGTGGTGTTAGATAACCAAATGTATTATTTTTTTCCAAAAATAATGATGATGATCAAGTTAATTTTATTCCTGGATTATCTGATAATAAAAATTTGGTAAAAACACAACAAATCATGAATTACATAACCGGTTTCTGCAATCTCAATAGATATGAAAAAAAGCACCTGAAATCAAATCTAGAACTAAATGAGTTAAAATATTAATTTACTTAAAAACTAGGAGTAACTTATTATATTTTAAAGTGAGTTCATTTATTTTAGAGATATTATATATTCCAAATTTAAATGTAAATCATTGATAAATGCAATTAAAATTTGTAAAACAATTTTAGCACATTGTAAATAATAATTGTATCATGATATTTTAAAAATAACAAAGTATTTCAATGATCCATCTCATATCAACAAGCAAAAGTGTGCACATAATTTTATACATGAAGAATAAGGAAAAGATATTTTAATAAACTATAGATAATTAAAAGTTAAATTAATAAAACACACTATATCATAGTGAACATAGTCAGATTCTTCAATAAATAAAAAGAAATGTATACATATACATATATAATAATTAAAAATATAAAAAATTATCATATAAAAATCAGTGGGGCATTGCAGGGCATTATTTTTAATTTTTTTTCAGGATAATAGCTAACTTGTTAGAAAACTATCAGTTTAAATGTTTACTTCAAGACATATACAAACATAAATATAAAATAAAAATGTTAAATATCAAAAAATAAGTAATAGATGAATATATAAGTGAATCATGAAAAATTCCAGATAAGGAGGGTTTTAGACATAAAAACAATGAATGGAGATTACTTCTACTTCTGGATATACCTGAGTTGCTTGTATTATGACAATTTTCCTAGGACAACAAAGATAAAATAAATCATAAATTAAATCAACAAACAAACAAATAAAATGTTTTTAAACATTGAAAAGCGAGCATTGAGTGGAAAAGATGCCAGTGAAATGAATGGGGCACAGTTACGAACCCTAGGCTGATATTTCACTTGAGGAATTTAATGATTTGTTAGAAGAGTGAGATCAAGAGTCCAAGCAGAAATCAACTTAGTGTTTTCATTGTCTCAAAGAGCTGAAAGGTTCATGGTTTCAAAACAGTGAAGAATGCAGAGGTTGAAATTCTCTAGGAAAAGGAATCACAGAGGGATGAACCTGATATTTGGTGCCACATTTCCCCTTGAGGCGTTGACTAAGTTCTGAACTAAGCTTGCCAAAAGGTCACCAGCTGGACAGTGGTTGTCAGTGAAGAGACTGGGAAACTAAGCAGGTTCAAGAAAATGAAGAGACAGAGCAGAAATCAGGGCCTGTTAAATAGAGGTAACATCACAGATTTTGGGTTAAGACCCCAAAATGACTCCGTCCTGTAAGAAAAGGAAAAGCAGGATAGAACAGGTTTTAGAAAGTCTGAAACTAAACATCAATTTAACACAATAAAGTAACTGGATAAATTGACATTTGCTTTTTCAAAATGACTGCCAGGAGAACAAATGTCTAGAAGAACATAATTTTGTCCAAGAGACTCTTTGCAATTTTCTTACCTAATTCCCAGCATTAAGCAAAATTACTAAGCATGCTGGGAGATAGCACCAAATACTGAAAAACAAATGGGAAAAAACACACTAGAAATGACACTAAGAGTAAGAATATTGGAGTTTCCAGACATGGATATTAAAATATCTAATGCATATTTAATCAATAATCAAAATTATTGATGACTAGATTGAGATATTCTACCAGAATTGAAATATACGTGTATAAATGTAATTAAATAGATTTTTAAAACAATTATGAACATATATTTATTCATTCATGTAACAAAATATATTAAATGCTTATAATAAGGTACGCATTGCTCTAGGTTTAAAGGATACAAGTTACAAAACAGACAAAAATACTTACTTTGATTAGAGTTTACATTCCCTGCCATTAACAATATAACCTCCATGTATATAAGACAAGAGTGGGCAAAACTAGAGAATGAAATAGATAAATAAAAAATGAAGTTGCAGATTTTAAGATTTCTATCTCTTAACACTGGTGAATAAAGAAGAAAAAACATAAATAAAGTTACTGAAAATTTGAACCACACAATTAATATACTTTAATTAAAGAATATGGATATGAATTGAATTTGACACTCAACAACAGATTACACATCCTTAAAAAAAATAACAGTTTTATTCACACATCATATAATCCATCAAAAATATACAATCAATGGCTCTCAGTATAACTAAAGGTGTGCATTCATCACCACAATTTTAAAACATAAACTGTACAATGTGCCAGATGAATCTTATAGAAACATTAAAGGCAAAAATTCTAACATAATGAACTACAGTTTGGGGGTGAGCAGATAAAGATTTTGTCTAACATTAGACACCATTCAGTATACACAAAAACAATGTTCACAAAATATACATAAGGTATATAATATGCAAACAAGAAGAGAAAAGTGAAAATGAAATGCAATATTTAAAAATTGCCTTAAATGAAGCCATTGAAGGATGAAAATAGAGGGAGGTGCCAAATAGTACCTGTAATAAGTCTTTAGATATAAATTACAAATAACAGTAACCATAATAATGTAAATGGATGAAATTATCTAGGTAAGTTATAAAAACACCTGAAATGCTATTTGAATGGCAAACATCTAAAACATGTGGACATAGAAATGATTGGAAAAGAGGTTCTAGGCAATTTTTAATTTTGAAAAAAACTTGGATAGTTTTGTGCATGTAAGCCATTGTAAATTAGAAGGCAAATACTATATGGGCTAAAGTTTCAGTATATAAATTCAAGGTATTTTACTTACCAGGATGATATACAATTTTGAACTTATATAAATCAGAAAACCAGTAATATGATTAGAACTTAAACAAGAAGAGAAACTGGCCTGGGGCTTGCACTCCTGGAGGACCCTTCTCTGGTTTTTCTCTACCAATGAACTCTTCTCGGTTACAGAAGGCATCCACTGGGCCAGCACATAATGTCCAAACAGAATTTATGTCCACATTTAAGGCTGCTCTTACAGGGACGAATGGCCTCTTTACAGATCAAATCTCTGAAGGGATGATGAAGTTCGGAACTGAGTTTGGAATGAAGCTGTGAGGTCCACATGCACTGGTTGGAGACCTACTGGAGATATGGAGCTAATGAAGAAAAGAGGGGGAGCTCAATCTAGGAGATAAGATATAAACCCTCCCCTGTTGCTGACTCTTTCCTGCAAGAAATTTCAGGAAATTCACTAATTATAACTCTGTCTCTGGCCTTCCCCATCATTTTTTTAAGTGATTTATTTTGTAATAATATCAAGTGTACAAAAAATGCAAAGTAGTACAATCCCTTAACTAAGATTTCCCAGTTATAATTTAAACATATATGTCCACAAAAACATTTCACAAAAATTATTCCAGTTTATTTAACTCCAAAAGAAGGACACATTCCTAGAAAACCCCAAATCAGGAAGTCAACTTTACTTCAATGCTGTCATAACATTCACAGATCCCTTCAACTTTTTAAAAAAATTAATGAATTCTTTTTTTTCTATTAACATATGTATGATGTAATTTTCCCCCATTTTTTTTTGTATTGTAAAAGATGCTTAGATTACATAAATGTTACACAAAAATTACAGTGATTCCCATGTTCCCCACCTCCCATACCTCCCATACCTCCCATAACCTCTACATAAACATCTTTCATTAGTGTGGCACATCACCTGCAATGGATATACACATCCTGGGGCTTTGCCACTGAGCATGGACCATAGTTCACATTGTAGACCACACTCTCTCCCACACAGTTCTGCATGTTATATGCTAGTGTAAAATGGCCTGTATCTGTCATTGTAATGTCACTCAGGATAATTCCCAAGTCCCGAAAAAGCCTCTGTATTACAACTGCTTTTCCCTTCCCTGCCCCAAAAGCATCCAGTGGCCACTGGCTCCACCTCACTGTTGTAATTTCTTCCATTGCTTGAATCACAACATGTCTACAACAGAATACCATTAAGTCCACTCTAGTCCATAGCTCTTCCACCAATCCTGAGGAGTCTGGAATGGTGATGTCCACTCCACATCCAAGTGAGAAGGGGCTTATATCCCATGGATAAGATGGATGGGATTATCCTCCTGCAGCTGCAGACTCTCTCCATTCCCTGGGATAGCTGTTGTCCATCATCATATCCTTGCCAGGTGACATAGATGTGTCCAATGAGCTGCAGAGTAGGAATTGCAGCTCCACTGAGCTTCCAGGCATAGCTGGCACATAGGCAGACCAAAGGCTCAAGTCTCTGGAAGTACACCTACAAACTTCAGCATCACATATAGGTTTGAATAAAAGGGACTGATGGACCATATGCAGGGAGGAATTATTTGAGTCCAACTCTGTCACTCTCAGGAGTACAGATTCCAAAGTACAGCCCACTGATAAGGCATCAATCTCTGGAGCTATACCCCCTTATATAGGACCTGGGTGTCTCCAGATCACTCAGGAGTCCCTCTGTGTGGGGTGATATCCATTTTGGTGTTCTATGATATCCTATTGAGGTGTGCGTAAGCATTACCTCTGGGATGACCTCCCGACTCAGTTTGAAGTCTCGTAGCCATATGAACTCATTTGTCTTTACCTTTTCCCCTTTTATTCAAGGTCTTTTTCCAGGCATATTGCCAGTTGGCACTTGGTATTAACCACTTCTTGCCAGGGAGGCTCATCCCCAGGAGTCATGTCCCATGCTGGGGAGAAGGTAATGCATTCATATGCTGAGTTTGCTTAGAGAAAGCCACATTTGAGCAACAAGGAGGCTCTCAGGTGGCAAACCTTAGGCACCCTATAACAGTAGGCTCAGTTTCAATTACAAGAGCAAAGACTCATAAGGATAGTCATCGATAAGAAGAACCCATCAGAGGACCATCCTCCTTTGCCAGACACTGCCCCTGCCCTCAGGAGGACTGTTGCTGCTCCCTTGGAGAATGTGGCAGAGCTCTCTAGGCTGGGATTTCAGTATTCCCTCATTTACTGAGTGATTCTCCACCCACTGTGACCATGCTCCACCCCTTGATCATTTGAACAATTTTATATATCTTTCATGTATATTCAGGTGAACTTTCTCCCATGAAACCTCCATCACAGAAACCCCCCACCAATGATCCTCTGCTGCCCCCTTTGTAACCCTTCTGTGATCTAAACCTTCCTTGAAGATGAAGTCCATATAATAGTCAAATACAATTAATAGGAAAATGAAATAGTAATGATAAGCTTAAATGTAAGAAATGAAATACATGGAAACTAAAAAAAAAAAAAAACCACAAAAATAAAATTAAAGGATTGGGACATTCAAAAAAATGGGAAAAAAAAATTTAAATTATTTTTCCTTTTTATCACTGCATTATCGGGTATCCAGTCTATATGGTGGCAACTTCCCCCTCTCACTCCCCAGTGTCTCCCAAATTTTCATTTAGTTTTCAAAGACATTTTAGGTCACAGCAAAGTCACACACAGAATACTAGACTCTCATATACCCAACTTTCCTCCACCTTTCCTCACCCATATTAAAAACCTTTTTGTATGTGGATGGTAGCGTTGTTATAACTGTTATACAGATAGTGAAACATAGCTACTAAACATTGTCAATGGCTTACAGTATAGTTTACAATTTAGACGGTACAGTTTAATAATTTTTGATGATATTTACCATGTTCTGTGTCCATCACTGTAAGGTAATGAAAAACATTTTCCCTGACCACTAAATACCCCATTTGATCTTTTCTGTTCCTTCCTCTCCATCCCCCTGGGGCACATGACATCCCCCTGTCTTGAATCATTGGATGACAAGATTCATAGTTACATGCAACAAGAGGTCTTGACATGCTGATTGTCTTCCCCTATTAGGATCCACCCATCCTTCTAAGAGACACCCATCTGTCTGTTGCTGGGTGAATCGGTCCTCCCACAAATGGGGGGGTCCATCTCCTTCCCACTCACCGTGTGGGTCTCCACTCTCCAACACAACACATTATGACAGGATGAACACTCACACACTCCCCAGAAGCCTGATCCACATGTGTACCATCCTGAATGCCCCCCCCAACCTACACCTAAACCAGTGACACTACCTTACCTTATCATATTGCCATAAGACCATTCCAACTCTTGTACTTTCAACCTCATACCCACAAATCCTGTGTTCACTTGGTCCCTCTCCCATCTCTCCCCCCAGTATCCTGGGTATTCTAACCTGCCCTTCCTAATCTACACACCTGTCAACTCTGCACCACCAAAACCAGAAATATCACTACCTACCTGTCCTATCCTTCAAAATGCAACTATACTCTGTCACTTTACCATAGATTATGTCCATATGGGTGATGACTCACAATCTTCTCTTCTCTTTCTCTCCCTTGTTAACCTACCTTTCAGACAATGGTTCTCAGGGACTGCTAACTTTCCTCAATTTAAATCAGTGAGGTCATGTATTATTCATCCTTCAATGCCTGGATTGCTTCACAACATAAAATCTTCAAGATTCATCCGTGTTGTTCCGTGTGTTAGCACTTTATTCCTTCTTACAGCTGAGTAATATTCCATTGTAGGTATGTACCACATTTTGCTTATCCATTCGTCTGTTGATGGGCACTGGGGCTGATTCCACCTTTTGGCAATGGTGAACAATGCCGCTATGAACATTGGTGTGCATATATCTGTTCGTGTCGTTGCTTTCAATTTTTCTGGGTATATACCCAGCAGTGGAATCACTGGATCATACAGAAGATCTATTGTTAGTTTTCTGAGGAACCGCCAAACTGTCCTCCACAGTGGCTGGACCATTCCACAATCCCACCAGCAGTGGATGAGGGTTCCTATTCCTCCACATCCTCTCCAACATTTAGTGTCTCCTGTTTTTTTAATAGCTGCCATTCTGATGGGTGTAAGATGGTATCTCATTGTAGTTTTGATTTGCATTTCCCTGATAGCAAGTGATGTTGAGCATTTTTTCATGTGCTTTTTAGCCATTTGTGTTTCTTCCTTGGAGAAGTGTCTTTTCAGGCCACTTGCCCATTTTTTAAATGGATTGTTTGTCTTTTTATTTTTGAGGTGTAGGATTTCTTTATATAAGCAGGATATTAGGCTCCTATCAGATATATGTTTGCCAAATATTTTCTCCCATTCTGTAAGCTGCCCTTTTTATTTTCTTAATAACATCCTTTGAGGTGCAGAAGTTTTTAATTTTGAGGAGATCCCATTTATCTATTTTTCCTTTTGTTCCTCATGCTTAGGTTGTGAAGTTCATGAAACCATTTCCTATTCCAAGGTCCTGTAGATGGTTCCCTACATTATCTTCCAAGGTTTTGGCTCTTATATTTAGATCTTTGATCCATCTTGAGTTCATATTTGTGTAAGGTGTGAGATGGTATTCTTCTCTCATTCTTTTGGATATTGATATCCTGTTCTCCAAGCACCACTTGTTAAAGAGGCCATTCTCTCCCAACTGAGTGTGCTTGGTGGCCTTGTCGAATGTCAGATGACTGTATATGTGAGGATCTATATCAGAACTCTTAATTTGGTTCCATTGGTCAGTATGTCTATCCTTGTGCCAATACCATGCAGTTTTGTGTACTGTAGCTATGTAGTATGTTTTAAAGTCAGGTAGCATAATACCTCCAACTTCATTTTTCTTTTTCAATATGTCTTTGGCAATTCGGGGCCTCTTACCCTTCCAAATATATTTTGTAGTTACTTTTTCCAGTTCCTTAAAAAATACAGTGTTGATTTTTATTGGGATTACATTAAATCTGTAGATTAGTTTGGGTAGGATAGACATCTTGATGACGTTTAGTCTTCCTATCTATGAACAGAAAATATTCTTCCATTTATTTAAGTCTTCTTTAATATGCTTTAACAGTATTGTGTAGTTTTCTGTATATAAGTCCTTTACAGTTTGGGGTGCGCTGTGCTTCCTGGCTCTGCACATCCATCTTTCTCAATAGGGTTGCGGAGTTTTCAGCCATTATTTCCTTCAACACTCCTTCTATTCCCTTTCCCTTCTCTTCTCCTTCTGGGATGCCCATAATGCGTATGTTTGTGTTTTTTGTGTTGTCAGTTAAATCCCTGAGTCCCTGCTGGATTTTTTCTATTTTTTTTGTCTATCTGTTCTACTATCTGTTTGATTTCAGATGTATTGTCTTCAACATCACTAATTCTTTCTTCTGCCTGTTCAACTCTGTGAATCCAGCATCTTTTGATTTCTTGGATTGTGCCATTGATCACCATCATATCCGTTATCTTTTTGCGTATGTTTACAATTTCTTCACTATGTTCTCTCAGTGTCTTTTTAATATCCTTAATTTCTTCCTTCACTTCATTAAGTTGGTCCATGATATTTGTTTGGAATGCTTTGATTAGCTGTTTGATGTTCTGCATCTCTTCCTGGTTTTTAGTTTGTTCATTGGACTGGTCCATGTCTTCCTGTTTCTCAGTGTGGTTTGTAATTTTTGTTGCCCTCTAGTCATAATTTTATCTTGATGGATTTATTCAGTTGATTAGCTTCTCTCTCTGCTATAGAGTTTTATTTAGCTGGTGGTTCTGTGTGTTTTAAGTTTTCTCTTTGAGACTTTGTTCTAATTTTATTTCCTTGTTTCTTTCTATGTTCCCCTGAAGGCAAAAGATTAGGGCCAGAGGAATCGAAAGGCGTGAGAAAGGTAGAATAATAATAGTAATACTGATAAAAGTTAGAAGAGGGGCTGTATAAGACTTAGTAAAATGAATATTTAACTCATGTAGGCAGTGTAGAGTAATAGGAAAAGAAGTGGAGTACCTACAATGGACTGGATAACCAAATAGAGGAAAATATATATAATGATTTAGAAAGCTAGAATGATGAGGAGAGAGAGAAAGGGTAAAGAAAGGGCTGAAAGGAAAAAGTTAATAATAATAAAAAAAGAAGAAAACAGAATAGATAGAATAGAAATTGACACCCTTAAGTTGTGGGCTAATGAAAAAATGTGGTATGTAAGAACCACACCAGAAAGCAGAAGGCAGAAAGATGAAGGAGGGAAAAGAGATAGTGCTGGGAGACAAAATCATATAGACAGAGAATGGGAAATCACTGAAGAAGAAGCACAGCAAAGAAGAGACAAACTAGCAGCACCTCTTTAAAAAAAAAATGAAAGGAAAAAGAAGGGGGAGAGGAAAGAGGAAAGAAAAGCAAGAGACAACAAATAAACAAAGAAAAACCAAATAACCACACAAGCAAGTGGTCAAACAAAGCTAAGGAAGAACTGTGTTCCTTCCTGGGCCCTTGTGGAACCTCTCAGTCTGCTTGTGTTCATCTATCAATTGCCCTACAAGGTTCTATCTGCAGGTTTTGAGGCAGAGTTTAGCGATTAAACTAAGTTAAAAAAAAAATTCATTTTTTAATTTTTTAAAGTGACTGTCTTCCTTTTTTTTTTTCTTGGCAAAATAAGGGACCCAAAGGAAGTCCTCTTCTAGGCCACCCCCTTCACTGAGGGGACCCTAAATAGGTTCGTGAAAACTAATCAAGCATTTCCCACTTCCTGGCCTCCCCAGGGGAGCTGAAGTTTTCAAGCTTGTCAGTGCAGAATGATAAAAATGGCTGACTCTGCCCCCTCTGGAGCCAAGCCTCAGTGTCACTGGGCTGTTGGGTAAATCAGTCTTCCTCAGCAGATACGCCTCTCCCCTCAGCCTGGCACTGCTTCAAGCTGGCTTATCTGCTTCCCAAAGATATGAGGAGGTCCAGGCATCCAAATCCACAGAAAGGAAACCCCTCTCCACCTTCTGTCAGAACCCTCCCTCTCTCAGACAATGCTCCCTCTCACCGGTTTGCTGGTGGGAGTCATGGCTCAAACCAGCCTTTTCCCCTGAGGGTGGGGCTCAGCCATCTGTGTTAACCATAACTGGCAGGGGAAAAACTCATGAATCTCTCCCAAGCAATCCGCCTTACCATCCAACTCCCACCAAATCGATGTCCCCAAGGCTCTTGCTCTGTGTGACCCCTGCACAGACCCCCCGGGGAGGACCCTGTCCCCAATCAGCCGTCCTCAGAAAGCGAGCCAGCGAGTGCCCTCCTAAACTGACATCATCTTCTTTTCCCCATCATTTTTAAGAATATAATATCTGTCAAGAGAGAAGGATAACAAGCATGTTGTATAAAAGTTTGTTATATATATATATAAAAGTTTGTATATATATATATATATAAAAGTTTGTATATATATATATAAGTTTGGTGTATATATATATTACCATTTAAATATGGCATATGGCTCCTTGCACAGGATTGGCAAATATCAGTGACAGTACTGAGAGGAATATACTCTCAAGTTCTGCAGTGCAAAAGTTAACAAAAACATATGGAGAAATTAAATAATGTGAATCTTAACACACTTTTATGAGTGATGGACTAACTAAATATAAAATTTATTAAGAATAAAATATGTTGAGGAACAAAATTAGATAGCATGTTTTAAGGGACAAATTATCAAAAGTCGCACAAACACTTGTGGAACGAGCACAGGGAATACATTTTATTTTAAAAATTGATTATGCATTAGACTATATTCAACTTACCACATTACAATTAAGTTTTGAATCAGTGAACTCAAATAATGCCCCTGCAAAAATACAATATATTTTAAATTTTAAAACATGACCAAATCATATATAACAGTCAGGAAAGCATAATGAGATATAGAAATATTTATAATGAAAACCACCACAAACACATGTTGAAAGTTTGCATTGTAGATAAAGTAATTGAACATACACACACATATATTCAGACATACATACATACAGGCATACACATATGTACATGTCTATATTGCTATATATATACATATGCATGTGTCTGCATATATTAAGTCCTTATTTTGAAAATAGGAAAGGCTAAATTAAATAACCTAATATTTAATTTTAAGAAGCTTTGAAAAGTATAGCAGAATAAACTCAAAGAATCTAGAAGAAAGAAAAAAATAAATATCAGATAAAGTACAAATGTGGCATTTTGGAAAACTAAAAATATTGGCACTCTTTTAGCAAAGAGGAAAGAAATGATAACAAAAATTAGGGATGAATAAGTAATGTTGAATTTTGATAATTGAACACTCAACAGCACTGAAAAATGTGTTATCTGCGGCGCAAGCGTCATCACGGATGAATGTCAAATATCACATTTGACAGAAAATCAATTTGCCGAAGAATGTTAGGTCTTTACATAAACAGAAATTGTGCTTTTTGAACTTTATAAACTTAAACAATGTTGCTGTTAAATTTTACAAAGGCAAAATGACATGTATTTTTAAGCAATACGTATATGGGATAAAGTTATAAAGTGAAGCAAGGGGATAAGTAATACAATTCAGGATCACAGTTGCCTGGAATGAAGAGAGAAGAATGTGATCAAGGCCAAAAGAGTCTCTAAGCTTCCTTTAGTATTCTAGTTCTCATTTGGTACTGTGTACACATGTATTCACTTTATATTATTCTTTAAACTGTATATATATTTTATAACATCTTTTTAGTATGTATGATACGTTTCTCAATAAGACAAGGTTAAGGGAAGAAAAAAATTGAAAACAAGTACATAGACTACAAAAACAAAAAAACTAATAACTCAGAAAAATAATTGCATTACTTTATGTTTTTTTCAGAGAAGATATTCTGAATGAGTGCAAAACAGTACAATTCAAAGTAATTAAAATGCAATGCAACTTTTGAATAAAGAAAAAGTAGTATTGTTGGATTGCTCTTTTTGTTGTTTGAATTTTTTAAAATTAGGAGCAAAATGGGTGTCCTCTATGTCTACTTTTTTAGATTGTGAAAAAATACTTAGCTGCTTACTTTGTTTTATTTGCCCTGGGGTATGTCTTATAACATACTTTGCCAAATTTTTAATCATGCCAGTTGTATGCCAGTAATATTTTATACCAGCTGCACTGTACTAATTATCTGATTTCCTCAAATGTCTATTTTTTAAATAATTTTAACCTTTAAACTCATAATAGATAATATGCTTAGGATAGACATGAGTTTTGTCTAAATCCCTTAAAAAATAAACCAAAGAACTTGGCAGATCATTCCCACATATCATTTCACTAGCTCTAGTCCATGTTACTCCAACCACGGCAAACTTGCCCTCATGATTTTGAGTGCTAATTTTATTTTTGGATATGCATATCCCTAAATGTATTTAAGGCAGGATTTGGCTAAGTAAAGAATATGTTTTACCCTGCTACGTGGTAATTAAAATATTATATAATATCTCCCTTAATTGATTTTGGGGAAAAATAAACATATCACTTCTAAAAAGAAATGTGAGAAGTCAACATGTGGCTGTGATGGATTAATTTATCACTGTCAATGATCATAATTGTTTTATCTTAATATGTATGGAATAAATTTGATAAGCAAAGCAGAATGTAAGCAATGTGTATCTACATTTAACCAAATGTGCACACCCACACTATAGTGGTCATAATACTAAACAACTAGGCAATTGTGGAAACACTATGGTTTCATAATATTTAATCTCCATATTTCAAAATAACAAGAGTTTTGTTAATATGAGAAGAACAACATCATATGGATAAACTAACAGACGTTGATTTGATTTGATTTTTTTGTGGGCAATTTAAAGGACTTTATGTATAATTTCAGTGAAGGGTGTGTTTTTAAATATATTACACCACATAACTAATCATACACAATATTTTAAATATTTGCCACTTAGAAGCTATCCAAACTTTTTAAGCATGATAAAATGTGAAATCATACAAATTATTTCAGCCATAATCAGATAAAGAAACAGAATTTGATGCTCTAACCACCATTTGATTATTTCTTTCCTGCACTGTTGTAATTTTCATTATGATTGATAATCACATTTTTGTCATTCTCAGAAAAAAAAATTTTCTCATGTTTAGTTTAAATCTGTAAAGATCAAGAATTTGCTCCTGTATTTTGCACCATGAAGTAATGCATGATTTTAATTTTTTTAAATACCAGTCACAAAATTGAACCATTTAAACAAGATAAATGATGCCATAGAATTGTATTAGTGGAAATTCTATAAATACATGTTTTATTTCCTTGTAAGATGGCATAAATAATGCAAAGATTTGGTCACATACTCACTCTATTCTAATAATTATTTATACCAATGGATACACTTTCATCAGTAAAGTTAAAGAAGAAGTAGCTAGTAAAGAAAAATTGATAAAGAGTTGGAATTAAATTACAGTCTAATGAAAAAAGTGTTTTTGCAAAATAGAAGAAACACAAAATGATGGTCAAATTCCATAGCAGTCTAAAATGTCAGAATGATTAGATTCCAATTCTCCCATGCTTATTTCTCTTCTGCAGTTCTTTCAGCTCTATAATGTAAGTTGGATGAACTAGTTGATTTCTAAAATCCCTTCCAGCCAATTTCTTTAACTTAAATTTTCAAAATACAAAAAATGACTTTATTGTTAGCTAAACCACAATTTCTCACTTCAAAGATACATTTTTCTGCATCATTCCCACCTATGACCTCATTAACTTACAAATCTCATGGACACTCTCCCTAAAAAGTAGAAGTATTTACTAATATCCTGGATGTACCTATTAAGAAGATAATTTGTAGAAAGTCGTCTTCATCCCAGTATGGTAACAATTTCTTAATAAAATTGTTATATTATTTTTAGATAAAAATCACCAAAAGGACTCATCAATACATTGTGTATTTCAATTTCCAGATAAAATTAAAAAAAAAAATAGGTGATGAAGGAATGGACTATGATTGATAAAATGCTTTAAAATCCAAGAGATATAAGGTGCTTTATTAGTATTTTTAAGTGTTTTATACTTCTCACTTGTCTTTTTTGACTTCTGCTATTTAAGTTACTTAGAGAAAATTTAGATTGAAGCCCAAATCTCCTATTCAGTAGTTTTCATTTATCATCTTACTAAACCATAAGGCCCAATGCTTCTCTTAGCACTGAACCTAAGACACCACATTAATTATTTTATTTTAAGATTTTTTAAATGTCTTTTTTGGTAGACTTTTGTCCATTTGCTATGTATCTATTGGGCTACTTTTCCATTTATTAATTTGATTTGATTAATAAAATAATTTACCTCTCTTTCTGGCTTTTTATATCGCCAGGTCTCTGAAAAAATTACTAAAGATACTTTATTTTATATAAAACCCTTGTAACATTTCATATGAGCTATATTGGCTCAAGCCTGAATAATATTGTAGTTAGAAATTGTAAAGGCAAAGTTAGGCAAACGTTTTCTGTAAAGGTCTAGATAGTAAATATTTTAGGTTTTGGAAGGACAATGACTCTCTGTCACAACTACTCAACCCTGTCATTGTAGCACAAAAATAGCTACAAAAAATATGTAAAAAAAAAAAAAATTAGCATGTTGGTATTCCAATAAAACTGAACACTGATATTTGAATTTTATATATTTATTACATTTTATGAAATGTTATACTTCTTTTGATTTTTTTCAACCATTTAAAATTATAAAAACATTCTTATCTGTGGGCTGTACAGACATAAGTTGCAGGTCAGACTTGGCCTGTGGGTTGTAGTTTGTTGACTTCTGATTTAGAGCAATACAGGATCTGATGAGTAAAAATTTCCCCAAGTGCCCTTTGACAAATTGAAAGACTAGTTTAGTGTGAAAGTAAATTTATGTCTCATCATTGAATGGATTGCTCCTTCTCCAAATATGCCACCCCTTAAAACACTTTAAAAATACTTGAAGAAACAATGTACCCTCTAGTTTTACCCTAGGAGTGCAATTCTTATTTCTAGAAAGGAAATGATTGTGATTTGTCTGTATCGCTTTCCCAGCCTGCAGACCTTCTGGTTATATATGTGTGTGTGGATGTATGTTTCGAATGAGCTAAATTGGATTGAGGTTTGCGTCCTGGTGCAGGTGCAGCACAATGGGGAACTGAGGCCATAAAGCACGAGAAAGGAGAGTTTCTTACAGGTCCAAGGGAAAGGGGATTGACATGAGGTGTCAAGGGCAAGCACATTCCACCCAGGCGACCCAAAGAGATGGTGGGGTGCATGCAAGCAGAGTGAGAGGGTTTTTTTGCCTTTTGCCTTTACTGGGGTCCAGGAGTGGAGGTTAGTAGATTTCCAGCAGGAGTCAAGTGTTGTTAAAGCAAACACACATGGAAAGGGCATGGGATTGGGGATTGAGGGTGCTGAGGATGGTTATCTTATCACATGGGTGGCTGTGGGTTCTGGGTGAGTCAAGTGTGTGGCAGGGGTGGGGGTGTCGTGAAAACTGTTTATTAATTAGGCCAAAGGTCAGTGTTGAGGCAAATGGTTTAGCCAAAGTAAAATGGATGTGAAGGCAGCACAGAAAATTTTTTACAGTTATGACAACATGTCTATGTTCTATTAGGCACACATGTATTGAGCTTTAGTTTAATTTTTTTATGGTGAGGACTTTTTTAAAGATTGCATTTACAAGATCTTAAAGTGCTAAATATCACCAGAGAGATAATTGAAGTCATTAATTTTGCTGAAATGTATTCTTCAAAAGTGTCATAGTAAACTATTTATGTTTTGTTTTTCATTAACTACACTTCTGTGAAAATATATATGGTTTGTAAAAGTAAGTTCTCTCCACATACACCCTAACATTTTTCATGGCTCATGAGTAATATTAAATGAATTAGTGATTATGCTAACTTTGTGGTATTTGATCTGAATATCACCATGTTCCGTAATGTTGAGTGACAATTCTCCATGGCATTTCTTCACATCTTGAATCGTCAGCTTCTGTTCCAAGCTCTCTTTCCAAGAATGATTGTAAAGAAATAACCTTGGAAGAGAGAAATTGTGCCTCCTGCTGTGACAGAGAGCAGATTTGTTTCCTGACCAAGATAATGATATGATCTCTCCCCCCAGGGCAAAGGTTGGACAGGTCCGCTGACAGTTTCTTTAAAAAAACAAAACAAAACAAAAAAAGGAAGTTTTCTGAACTCGAATTTCTTCAGCTGTGACACAAAACCACTGTGTGTGTAGCATCTACCAGGGCCATCTCCACATTGTCTCCATGGGAATTTGGGAGCAACAGAAAGCAATATAAACATGAAGCTCCTGCTGCCTGCTGTGCCATGAGTAATAAAGTTCTTTATCTCTGACTTAGCAGTCTTGTTTCTTCTGCCAGCATCTTTTAAACTGTGACACACTAATATATTAGTTTTAAAATAAGATAGAATCTCATATCCTTCACAGTCCTTAACATAAACCTTTTAGCCCAACCCAGATTTAGATGATCATTTTCTTGAAAACTAACTCTGGCTCAAAATATTTTTCAAATAATTAATCTTAGTACACCCTGGAGTATCTTATTCATGGCTCTTTCAATAAAGATTTTATTCACTAATATTCTAATTAAAATTCTAGAATTTTATTTCATTCAATTCTAAACATTTAAATATTTTATACATAATTATTTCTAGAAAAAAATAACCCCATTAAAACCAGTAACAGCTTTTAGGATATTTCATGAGAAAATCATGGTTTGTTAATGAAAAAGTATATGTATTTATTATAATAATATATTATTGCAGGCTTGATTTAGATTCTTTCTGAATCTAACTCAGTGTATAAACAATGATTGAGATGATGTATATAAATACTGTTTTCGTCCATGAAACTATTTCTGGGTAAATAAATTGCTTAATTAGGAAAGATACTGAAAACTAGTTACATATATAAAATAGTCCTTTTCAAAAACTCTCACGAAAAATTTCAATGTTTCATCTAAATTTTAATGAATTTTATAATTTATTTTGCCGTATTTATCTTATTTCTATTTATTCATTTCATTAATTTTATCCATTTTCAACGTATTTGAGCTGATCATTAATAGAATATGGGTGGATTTCAAGCAAAAATTCATATACGAATATAGCTTTGATGTCTTTTGACAGCCACACATGCTAGTAGTTATCTTTGAGAAGATAAAGGCATTATTGGGAAGGTGACAATGGGGCTGCTAAAGTGCTGACATTGTTGAAGTCTTATATTATATATATATATACACCTACAAAATATTTATGAGAATATTGATGACAAATTTCTTGCTTGCATTGCACTCACAAATATTTGCTCAAAAAGAAAGACTAAATTCCAGTCATTGCAAATTTAGTTGTTGTTAGTTGCACCAAATTATATACAAAGAAATGATGATTTAGCATTAATGCCTAATGATCAATTGTTCTGTTTCATTTTATGCAGCAGTTGATTACATCATATATTTTTAATCTATACGAATTATTTCTATTAATTTAGTAAAGACTGTCTTGTTCAATTTTTTGAATGACTTATTTTGTATTATTGCTGATATGTCCCCCATGCTGATAACATGCTCATTTTGTCTCGATTTTTAGTACCTATATATATATATATATATCCTATCTTAAATTTATTTTATTTTCTTTAAAGGATTAAACCTGAAAAAGACCATAAGCCATTTAATTGATTTTTTTTATTGTTTCAGAGAAATATATTTTCTGTAACTTTTTAACATGCACCAAATCTTGCATTAGAATTAAGAATATCCAGACTAACTCACCTGATAAGCAGCTGCCTTTCTTATCCAGTCTTCTTTCATTAGAACTAATTTTTTAGAAATCCAAATTTCAAGCATTTAGCAAAAAAGAAAAATGTTAAAATTTGGAAGACTAAGCATTATGCAAATCATTTAACATACTTCTGTAACATTGAGAACTTAGTACTGAGTACCGATATATCTGTAGATAGTACATGTACCAGCTACTTGAAGTGTAACCACTTATTTGGGTCATGTGGATTAGACAAGTAAATTAACACTTATGGAAAATCAAAGAATATATGACTAAGGAAAAATTTACCTTTCTCTAAAAGAGAATATTAAATTTGTGAAGTGCTTAGAAATCTGAGTAGGCTCTTGTATTTGTTTCTTATGCCTGCTGTAAGAAATTACCATAAATACAACCTTAAAGGCTCAAACAACACAAATTTATTAACTTACAATTTTGTAGGATTGAAGTTTGACACAAGTTTGGCTGGGCCTTGTCCTCAATAGTCTACATAAAAATTTGTTTTAATGGCAAAATTTTTCTTCATCGAATGCATCTACCATAATGTAAACAAATGTTAAGAATGGAATTTTTAATTTCATAGCCTCTCAACATGCAGTTAAATTGTCACATTACCTCTATATGTTTTCATAATTCCTGGAAGACTGGAAGGGTCACCATGTGAGACAAGAATACTACATCTCAAATATTTAAGATCATATTCCCCAAGTGAAAGTGAGAGATTCTGTATCGAGTCACTGAACAGAGCTGTAGAACAGATTGATAGGTTTCTGATCCACTCTATTCCTAGCGCCGCTTATAAAATGAATGAATGAGGAGGCAAATTCTTCACCTCTTTTCCTTCTCAATCTTTTATAAATTTCTCTCTCAGAATCAATATAGATTTTATGAGAATACACAGTTTGCATAAACGCTCAATATGAACGGTGACATTTGTTTCTTTAAAAAAAAAAAAGAAAGAAAAGAAAAAAAACCCTTGGGGATTTGGGCCAGATACTCTACGTATTCCTTGCAGATATAACAGAGAAAATGCTATACGAAGACCACGACGGCTCAAGGAACAGCACGTGAAGGATACCAGGTACCCAGAGGCTTCCAGCACCGGAAGCTCGGCCTCTGTGGCAGCCAAGTACTGCCCATGCGCGCAGCCCCTGAGCTGCTGGTGCCCTGGGCGGCCATTTTCCACTTCTTAGGACCCTTCTAAGCCCACCCAGACAATCCAGGATAAACCTCCTAATTTCACCCTTAATTCTCTTTGTCATGTCGCAAACCTAAAGTATTCCCGTTTATAGTGATAAGGATATATGCATTTTGGGGGTACCCTTATTCTGTATAACACAGTCTTAGCTCATTACTTTCTTATATAAGTGGCCTTATATAAGACCTGCCATATGTCACAATCCAGTAAAATGGGAATAATAACAGCTATTCTTTAGGGATTTTTTTGAGAATTAAGTTAAGGAATGCATAAAATTACTTAACACGTTGCCTAATATATAGTAAACGCTTAATAAGTAGTATTTATGATCATTTAGTTATACTAGACCTGTCAATAATTTCTTTCCCTATGGTGTACTCTAGTGTTAGAGAATCCTACTCTCTTGTGAGAGAAAGACAGAGCGAGCGAGAGAGAAGCATCTGCTGGTTAATATGTCAAAGTCAAGAACACCAGTTTTCTTGGAAGAAAAAACACAACCAAGAAAGAGAATAAGCCAGGAGAAGTCATGTGGTATCAGAAAATGGAGAAGCTTAACCTAGTTTCCTATTTACTGAACTTTATTGGCCACACCTGGGCCAATAAGCATGTCTCTAATCCCTGCCTTTCTCACCTATACAATACCCAAACACCTTTTCAAAAATGCGTCTCTTTATTTATGATAATTTGAATAGGTTAGTGTTGATTGCAAATAAAAGAAAAATTTCAATTAAAAAAAAATCTCATCTGTTAAAATTCCTAAGTAGAAAATAAACCTACAGGACACACCTGAATATACACTTAAACACAATTTTTATAACAAAATTTCTCTGACCATCTCTGTGTCTAACTTTTAATCTGACTATAAAACTGTTAGCTCTAAATATTACATCTTAAATAATAATTACTGTAATTATAATAATAGTAAAACAATAATAACACAATTACTTTTATTTATTAAGAACCTGTTTTGTTCTAAATATTCCAGTTGGTTCATCAAACATTATCTCAAATCTTTAAAACAATTTATAAGAAAGGTATTCTTTTCTAATTCTACATGTGAAAGATTGAAACATCAGAGTAGTTAGATGGCATGTCAAACAACTTCCAGTTGACAAGTGGTGGAGTTGGTATTCAAACCAAGATTTGCAAGCTAGAAAGATTCTTTCCCATCTCATTCTGTGAAGATTGATCATGGTTTGTGTACTATATAGAATAGATTGAATCTAGTGTACTAAATTTCTATTTGTATGCAAAACAATTTATTTTCTTTGTGTTACCATAAAAGAGTAAAATCTTTGCGTAAATGGAAGAGTTAACAAGCCCCTTCCTCTAAATCATCCCAACCACAGATAGCAGCATGGCTTTTAAATGAGATCTTAATCAGTATCAATTTAAAAATTCTTCATAGTTTTTGCAAATTAAAAGTTAAGATGCAATTTTTCTCCCTTTTATATTTATACTGGATTATCTCTGAAAATTAATGTTTGTCCTTGGAAGATATGTGGATGTAAACCTGTCAGTGGTTACTAGCTAAACAGATTAAATTATAAACCATCATATCTGCAATTCATACTGCTAGAGAGCCTGGAAGAGAATCTCAACTTTATGAACCTTATCTAACTAAGATCATTCTTTACGGTTTAGGAGTGACATATCTCCCTCAACTTCTGCTTCTTACCATCTTGCATTATGTTTTCCTTCATGAATTTTAAGGTAAAAAACCATCACTTGATAGTCTACTGAAATCCTTAAACATTATTCTCAAGTGAGTAAAACACAGATTTAGTTAAATATATTGTTCAGAGTATGTGCAAAATCAACTTCTGACTATACGTGTTATCAAAATATAGACAAGAATGTTGAAAATACTAGTGAAGGATAGGAGATGCTTTGGAGAGAAGTGATTGTTTGTGTGCCTTCAATGCCCTTGGGTTTAAAATCCTTGAGGTCAGTTATGTTTGGCAATTCAGAATGCATAATATTTTTAGAAGATAATACATTAATTTACCATATGCTGCATAACACACCCAGGTTGGTTTGGGAGAACACTCCAATAATCAAAACCATCAACATTTAGGGTACAGAAATGGAAGAACTTGATTTTGGAGAGTTTGGGGTCTCAGCTTTGCTGAGTGTTTTAGTCTGTGAATGGTTATGAAATTTTCATATTAGTGTGCTATTTTCAATTCCTTCTATCAGATTGAAAGAGACCAAAAGCACTCATATGATGTTATACTGCAGCCTTAATTTTTAGATTTAGCTAATGAAATATATTTTAGTTTTAACTCTGACATTCACTTTCATAACTCACAGCAATGTAGCTGTACATTTGTTACCTATTACTAAGAAACTGTCTTTAGACACAAAGTAAATTTCTGTTTTTCCTTTCCCTTATCTGTACCAGAAAGTTCCTGTTTTCTACTCCTTTCTTTGTCTGAGCTTGACAAGACTGGGGAATATACAAACAGAATGAAAACATTGAAACCAAGTGTTGAGAATTGAGAAATAACTATAGTTACTGAATTATTATATGGAGGATTTCTTCAGAAACTTATTCCTTTAATTCTAAATACTATGTTTTAGCTTTATAACTGCATAATCTTTAATTCTTAACTAGCCCCCATTGTATTGCCTTATCTTGCATGCATGATGTTTTTGTCAATCCTTATTAGCCCCTTGACTGCCTGCATCCTTTAGCTGAGGCATGGTAATTAGGTGATCTACAATTTTTTATATTTACTCCAGCCAAACTTTGTTTAGTTTAGCATTAACTTATGTGGATTGAACTATTTACAACTTTATGTATTACTTAGCTGGATTTGTCAGTTCTTAATGCGTGTTGCTTAAGCAATTGACAACCCAGTTTGTAATCTATAACCTGATGCTTACCCCAGCCAGCCTCCAGGTAAAGGGTAGTCAATATTCTCTAACATCCTAACATTTCTATCCCTAACATCCTAACATTTCTCTTTGTCTGAAAATAATAAAAATCCTACCCATTTTTTGTTCAGGAGGCAAATTTGAGATTTACTCTCCTGACATTCACTGACCCAATAATTTACTTGCGTGATCAGCCTGGGTGTGGATTTCAATTCTCTGTGCTGGACAAGAATCCAGGGAACTTGTATGGGTCCCCTTCAATATGTTTAATTGTCATTAGTTTTCCCCAACTTTTCAGCAAAGCGTTATCTACCTACACAGCTCTCTAAAGTGGTGGTATTAAGATCTGCCTCACATTCACTTTTTTCCCCCACCCCCAAAGTGAGTACCCTGTGGACAGGAAATATATGAAGACTATTTGAGCAAATTGGGAGTTAAGTTGAGATGAAATATTTCTCAAATATACTAGATACTCATGATTTTTGTTGGGGAGGTGAAAACAAATATTAAAGACACAATTGCTGTACTATAGATATTATATGAAACCTTTGGCTTTAATTACTGATGCTTACAAGTAAGCTAATTCTCAGGGACAATAAAAGTGTATTTATCCCTCTCCAGATTTAAATTCTTCTTAAATTACCAAATTCAGGGGATCTTCATATTTGATTATAAAGAGAACCACTGATTAGAGTACACGTAATCTGCAAGTGAATAGTTTAAGTTCATATTCTTCCTTTATTGTGGCAAATGTTAAACAGAAAGCTTCATTTAAAAACTATGAAAGCATTTAATTCCAAATAAAGAGAGACCCATCTTCTTTATTCTTCTTAATTATTATTTATTCATTGTTTCACATAGTTAATACACTGATTTCTTAAGTTATTATAAGGCTATAGAAAATGGCATCTATCTATACTCACTGTTAATTATTCTATACATATATATACATAAGTACATATATTATATATATATAAGACTTGCTCCTGGTGCAGAGTAGATGCTCCATAAATAATTATTAAATGAATATATGATTAAAATGAGTAAATAAATGAATAAATAAAAATTATTAATATATTTAGGCAAGGTGACTCTAATTCGCTACTCATATATAAATGGAAGTAACAAATTATTATTCCACAGTCTATGAGAATCATACTATATTTATAATAAAATTTGGATGATATATATGTCCCTTTTGACATGTAATTTAGAAAACTATGATCTAGCATATGCTTTTTAATAAACGTTAATTCATCTTTTCCATTCAATTGATTTTGAGGCAGCCAGATAACTCATTTTTACCTTCTTAAAATATAATTTCATCTTTCTTAACAGATCAGGAATACATTCCAACAGTTAAACTAGTAACAAAGTTGGCTATAAAATTAACATTTACTATTTCCAAAATTTAAAACATTCAAGGTAATGGAAAATATAAGTCAGCATATTGAAAACTCTAAATCATTTACATTTATCCAAAGCAATTTTTAAAACAATACTTTGTTTTGAATTTAAATTATGTTACTTTCATTAGTTTACGTCTATTACTTTTGCTAGCATCTTAAGATTTCAATCAAGTTTAATAGTTGTTTTCCATAATATTTAAAACACTTTGTCCATCTTTTGATAAGTCTGCTCATTTAACTATCATTTATGGAAAAACTTCTTTCCAGACTCCTTTTATATATTACATTTTGTCCCAGGTTCTTGTGTTTTCCTTTTATTCCTCAACCAACCATTCAATAAGTAATAGTCAATACAACATACAGAAATGCCTTGCACTTAGTTTCAAGTTTATATATTCAGTTATTGTGCATATATGATGTACTAGTTTTGGGGAAATATGCTTTGTAAATTCTTAATGAATTGGTATTTCAAACTGATTCAAAACCAAAAGATACATATGAATACGAAGTTGACCAGAACCCTCTCTACTGCAAAGTTCCACTGAAAATAAACCATAAAATCTATGGCATCTACACAAATATCATCTCTAAATATGTTTTCTTTTTAGTATTATACTCATGACTCTTGATTCTCAATTTTCAACATTCCTTAATGTTCAGATTTGAAGAGTCTTTGAAACTTAATAAATACATAAGGTTTATATATTTTTATTTAGTTAGTAATATATGAACTTTTAAAATCTTGAATTAAATATGGCCACATGCACAAAAATGTTATTTGGTATTTAATCAAATTATTTTTTCTTTAAATTTGTCACCTTTCTGCACCACTGCATCATTTCAAATATAGCTTACCATAATCCTTTAATTCACTTAAAATAAAATGTAAATTCCCAGAATTTTCATTTTACAGTCCATGGATTGGACTTATCAATCATAAGTTTCTTTATTAAAAGTCAAACACTACTGCTGAACGTTTTTTAGCCAACAGTAGGTGATATTTTGTTAAGAGGCTAACTTGATGTTTGAGTTTATAGTTCCAGAGAACAGAGCCTGAGACAGAGCTACATATTCAGATTTTATTGGTCAATTCAGTCTCATGGCAGTAAGAGTAAAGGAAAAAGGAGACTGAAGTAGAAAAGAGGAAAAGCAAATGTAAGATGAGGTGATATGATGCTGAGCTGTCCATAGAGCTTGATCTTAAGAAACAGCCAGATTCCTTTATCCTTCTGGATAACTTCCAGATAGGCCTCGAGGCATGGCCAGCCTCAGTATAATCTGTGGGGCAAGGCAGGCTAGGGATTTGATCTTCTCATAATCTGTGTCTTATTTGTCAAGGCTCATACCAGGAAACAACTATTCAACACTCGGAGTTGTTTTACCGTGTATCTCCAGGCCGCTCCTGGGAAAGCAACCTTCTATAGCCAGTGGTGTGGTACTTCCTCTGAACCCAAAAGCAATGGGTAAGGGCATCATGGCTTTCAGAGGTAAGGGATTATCTTCTCATACAACTAGGTTTATAGCAGCATTATTCACAATACCAAAAAGGTAGAAACAAATAAGTGTCCACCTCCAGATGAATGGATAAGCCAAATATGGCATATACATACAATCCTTTTTGCCATAAAAAGGATCGGCATTTTCATACATGCTTGTTTAAGTACACCAGGGCTGCTATGGCAGATAGTGCAGAAGACGTTGGCTTACAGGACAGGAATTTATTGGCTCACAGTTTGGGGAGCTGAAAGTCCAGAATCCAGGTCCCTGCAAGACCATGCTTTCTCCAAAGTGTGTGGCACCCTGAGGATCATAATACTCTATCACATGTTGCTCTCTCATTCTTGGGTATCACCTGCTTCTGGTTTCCTCTGTTTTCTTCTGGCTGACTGTGTACAAATTTCCTCTGTTTATAAGGTCTCACATCATATGAATTAAATGTCAACCTGATCGAATTTGGCTTCATCTAAGGATATTTGAATATCTCATTCACAAATGAGCTCACACCAAGCAGACCAGGAGTTAGGACTTGGGTATGTCTTTGTGGGGACAGGACTCAATCCCCAAAAATGTTATAACATAGATGTGCTTTGAAAACCTCATGTCATGTGGAATAAGTCAAGCATAAACAGACAAATATTGTATGATTCCACTTATATGACATACATAGAACTTGCAAATCTATAGAGACATAAAACAGACTAAAGGAAACCAGGAGCTGGTGGGAGGGGAATGGGGAGCCACTGCCCAGTGGTGAAAGAGATGTTTAAAAATATACTTATATTTTAATTTTGGGCACTGTATTTTGACATGCAGTCAACTAATATTTTGAAGAAATATTTGACAGTGTCAGAGGTTTTCTATTTTTCTAAATCCTACAATTTCTTATATATTACAATTGTTTTTCATCCTCCAATAAAAAAGGAGCAAATAACCCTATTCTTATTATCCTAGATACAGAGATATTATATATTTACAAAATATAATACACATAAAAATGTGACTATAGGAAAATAATGTAAGAATGTGAGCCTATAAATGATAAATATTTTGCAAATGAATTTTCAAGTTCCAGGTGGGGTCTCTGGGTGTTGGGTACAAATTAGACAGTACACAAGGATGAAAAGCCTTGTACCCTACCATGGGGTTGCACTGACCTGAAAGAGGAGAACTGTTGTCCAATTTGCACAAAGCTGCCATATATTCAACATCAGTGCTTTTTAATCTAGATACAGGAGCTATGTGAGCTAGTGTCATCCCTAAGCAAGAATTCAAGCAGAATTATAAATGAGGTCTTAGATAACTACACTAATCAATCGTGTTAATTAAATATTACAAATTTTCCTTTATTTTGTGCCATGGAGAAAGCAATCTCCTGAAAACCATCTGGACTTTTTTTTGTAGTGATGTATATTATATCCTTTAATACACTTAACTGAAATACCAAATAAAGTACACTTTATTAAAATTTCAGTAAAGGCCATGTAAAATGAATAAACAAGGGAAATCAAGAAAATTTTCATCAGTTGTCTTTACATAGTTTATACACAAATGACAGATGTTAGGTGCTAGACAGTTTGTTATAAGAAATTACAGGTAGAATCTAGAATCATCCAATCCAATTACAAAAATAAGTCTCTTCATCCATTTCAGATCTCAGAAATAGATTTAACCTAGAGAAAGAGACAAATGGCCACTTTTGATTAAGGTAAAATTTCAGTGTAAACAAATCTCAGTTCATTTGTAAATGGTCAATCCAATAAATCAATGCAAATAAATGACAATGTTCAAGAAATGTCCCCATTTTATAGGGAGAAGGATGATGACATATTTGGTAATTGTAATATATTGGGAAAGCATTACTTGAGCTAATATGGTAGAATATGTAAAGAAACAAGTTGGTAGAGGTATTAGTCAGTCAAAGGGGAGCTGATGTAAAGTAGGAGAAATTTGTTGGCATTTATAAAGGGTATTTATGTGGGATTAAAAGCTTACAGATACAAGGCCCTAAAGAGTACAACTCAAGGTCGCTTTCTCACCAAAGTCTGTTGCCTCGTGTTGAAGCAAGATGGCAGGCGATCTCTGCCTGGTCTCTTCTTCTTTCTTCCTCTTAAGGCTCCATGGGCCCAGTTTCTTCTGATCTCAGCTGTAGGCTGGGATGGGGCTTGTCTCTCTTCCCCAAGCTTTAGCTGTATGAGTCTTCTCCTTTCTGTCACATGGTAGGACTGAAATGACCAAATTCTCTCCTCTTCTGTGTTTTCTTCTGTGTGTCTTCTTAAGGGAGCATCCGTTTCTATCAGCTCACCAAGTGAGTGGGGACTCAAATCTGAGTCATGCCCTGTGGATGTGGTTGAATGAAAGCCCTAATTTTAACAAGTAATTTAAGGAAGACATGTCAGCTGAATCTAATTAATTCAAATAGTATCACACCCCGAGGAACAGACCAGTTTATAAACTTAATCTTTTTCTTTTTGGGGATTCATAAATAATATCAAACTGCCATAGTAGAAAAGGTAAAAAATTTGCTAAAGGCCAATTTATTTTTCATTAAGGAGAAATATGTAGAAGTTATTTCCTGAGGGTTTCATCCTTATAGAAGTACAATATTTGTTCAAGTATTTATTGCTTAAATATATATTTTTTAATTTTTTAATGAATGGTTAGAGAGAGAGAACAACAGATAAATGTAAAGAACCGTGACTGTCAGGATCTCCTTTACCTCTATTTCCCAAGCATTTGAGTCAGCACAGGAGATATTTTTTCTTTTATTTGTTTGGTTTTATTTGTTATAAATAAAGCTTGAGATTAGGATATCTTTTTTTCTTTACATAATCATTCTATAACTTATTCTCACATTTCTCTAAGCAGTCCTCACCTTTCCTTGCCCTTTTCTTTAGCTGGTAAATTCTTATTCACCCTTAACAAACCACTTCGAATATCTTTTTATTCTTCTTTTATCTTTATTATGATTATTACTTTTTAACAATTCAATTTTATTGATACATATTAAAAAACATAAATCCATACAAAGTGTACAATCAATGGTAACTGGTATAATCAAATAGTTGTGCACTCATCACTTCAATCATTATTAGAGTATTTTCATTATTCCAATAATAATAATAATCAAACAAAAAAAGCTCATCTCAATTTGTATATGCTTCCCCTGCCATACATAGCTGCTATTCTGTTTCCATCTCTCTCTTTTGCTTGTATTTATATTTTATAAAAACAATATTATATATGTAATATTCATATTTTACATGAGGTTTCATTACATTATACAGTCCCATGTTACACTTTTTAGCTTTCTAGCTAATAATATACATGTCCTTAGACTTTCCCTTTCAAACACTGTGATACCAATATAATAGCTCTGCTAGTTAAAAAAAAAAAAGTATGATGTGATTTCACCATTTCTATTCATTTCCAAAGACTGAAATATTTTTCACTATGCTCACACAGGAAAAGTGATAGTTTGTGTTAATATAACACATGCAGGGTGTTATAAAATATTATCATACCACTTATAATGATCGATTTGTATTTGGTTGTTTCCCTCCTTTACTCCTTAGAAGTTTTCTTTAATAGCAGGCATTGCATTTCATTCTTATTGTATTCCTAGTATCATGAACATTTTTTTTCGGTTCCTGGTAAATAACATCACTGACATATTGAGTATTTGAAATGTGATGACATTTCGATTCGGAAAATGAGTTGAAGGAAGTGGAATATAAGAAGGAAAGTTAGAATTTCACAAAATTGAAAAATGAATAGAAGGAAATGTATATGTTCCCTTCCATTTTTATTATTAAAGTAATTCATATTTGTGTTTAGAAGAATAAGATATTTTTAAAAAACAAATAAGAGATACCATCAATAATCCCAGAAAATAGGGATATTGCTATCATTGTTTTTAAATAGGGACTTATTCATCTATTTAACAAAATACAAAAAAAACCCTCATATATTCTAATTTTTCCACATTTAAAAACTGATCATTTTCTATACATTCAAATATATTAAAATCTATTAACTTTTGTTATATTTAATACTGTGTATTCTAGATATATCATGCATATTTGATTATTACTTTTTTGTTTGATTATCATTTATTTTATTTTATTTTATTTTATTTTATTTTATTTTATTTTATTTTTAAAGATTTTATTTATTTATTCATTTATACCCCCCTTGCTGCTTGTGCTCGCTGGGTCAGCTAACCACGCCGTGCGGGCAGGCTTGCCTTCACCAGGAGGCCCCGGGAACCGAACCCAGGGCCTCCCATATGGTAAATGGGAGCCCTACTGATTGAGCCACAGCCACTTCCCCATTTATTTTAAATTTATACAATAATGTTGAAGGAAAATGTGCCTGCATTTCTGGTTATTCCTTGAAGAAATGTTCCTGCTAATGGAATTTTCAGATCAAGGGCTGTTTTATTTCCTTTTAGATTAAAAATCATATAAACTACATGTGAACTGTTCTCTGTGAAATTCCTATTATTATTTTATAGCCACAGCTTTTATTATAAAAGTATCATATTCCCTATTATAGATATTAAGAACAAGCATATTTTTCAAGGGAATATGTTATAATAAATGAATTAGACATGCTATACACATAAAATAAATGATTTAACTAGGCAAAAACATCAGACTTTTTATTGTTCATTTTCAAAATAGTTTAGCAATGATAACAGTGGTTTATAATTTCATTTATGAAAAACGTTGTTCAGCTTAAAGCAAATTTTGTTAATATATATTTACATATTTATATTAAATATGCATACATATTTATATTAACCAGTTTTCTCATCTCTCAAAAAATGTTTGCATCTGAGAGAAAAATTAATAGTAGAATATGATTATTGTAAGCAAACCAATTTTATTCTCAAAGAGAACTTTAAGGTAAAATCCAAATTATAGATCTACTTTAGAGAAGAAAAAAAAAAAAAGGAGAAAAGAATTAAGGCTCTTTAATTGTGTTATGGATTTTCCCATCTTTATACTACCTACTTCAAATAATTGGCAAGAATCTGGTAACTTATGACTCAACTGGGACACAACTCTCATTAATTTTGCCTGGCAATCTTGTCTTGTGTCCATTTCCCAGCACATATTTATCACAGAAGCAGTCCTGTGAGCCTTTCAAATTAAGGGCCTCATCTATTTTTATATACTTTTATTATTTGCAGGACCAAATAAATGAAGAAACTGAGCTGTTCTGAGGATCCACTTAACATATTTATCTGCAATTATTTCCCATACACTATAATTGGTGTATAATAGAAGTCATACCTGTTAATAACTCTACTCCATTAATAACAGAATGTCCTTTCATGTAAAATTATTCTAGAAGTCAGTAAGTTTAATAAAAAAAAAATAAAAAACACAGACTTCTAAAAAGAGGCTTGGAAAGGCAAATACCATATGAAAAATTGCTAAACCTTGCCCATGAGAAAAATGTAAACTGAAACTGCATTGAGATACTATTCTACCTTAGAATGACTATCATAAAAACAACAGGTTTTACCAAATTTTGGTAAGTATGTACAGTGGATGGAACTCTCACATATTGCTGGTAAAGTGTTTAAGTTGGTATAACCACTTTGAGAAACAGTTTGGCAGTATCTAATTTACCTGAACATATATTATGACTCAGCAATTCAATTTCTGGATATACGACAGAATTGAGCAGTTATACCCATCAAAAGATATCGATTTTGAGATCAAAATGTCAAAAATACAATAAAGAAGTTGTATGTTTACAGAAAATTCATGCATAAAATACAGAGTTGCCTCGTACCACCAAATTATTAACACAATATACTGAACAATATACTGAAATGAGTTGGCTATAGCAATGGGAATTATTAGTGTGCAAGCTTACATTTCTGAGGCCATGAAAGTTTCTTTATAAAGACATTTTACAACAGGTTTACACCCACAGAAATAGATTATCCCTAAAGACATGATTTTCTGGGGTCAATAAAATCCTCAAACTATCACACTCCATCCTCTGGGCTCCAAAATGATATGTTCCTTCCATATGGAAAAGACATATTCTTTCCATATGCAAAAAACAGTCATTCCATTTCAACATCTTAAGGTTTTAAATTCTTTTAGTAACAATATTAAGTACAAAGTTTCATTAAAATTTCTTATAGGTGTGGTCTGTCCTGAGGCAAAATTCCCCTCAGACTGTGGACCTGTGAAACTGAGAACAAGATATTTGCTTCCAATATTCAATAGGATAAACAATCTCATTGCCATTGCGAGAAATTGGAAGGAAAACAGGGGTCACAGGTTCAAACAGTTCTGAAACACTGTAGGTTTCAAGTTCAGAGAGTTACCTATGGAAACATGGCTTCTTGTCCTTGGGGCTTGGTGGAGTGGAGGCCCCACCCTTTCCAAGAGCTTGCCTGGTGGTCATTTTCTCAGCTCCATTCTCATCCCATCTTCTGAGACACTGGGGCAATGGCCAGACTCTTCCCAATCTCTGGGCCACAGGCTCAACCTCTTCAGGACAATGGGGTGGTGGCCAGACTTTCCCCAATCCCCTGGGAATGTGCTCCACTCTCTGAGGCCTGGGGTTGCAGTACTCTTCCTGAACAATGGAGCAGAAACTTGCTCTCTTCAATTGCTGGGGCATACTCAGCTCCTCCACACACATGGGTGGGTCTGCTATCCTGGCCCAAAGACCTCAACTTCCATGGTTATGTCTTGGTGATTTTTCCTTCAATCTCTCTCTTTTCTGTCTCTTTCCTGTCCCTTTAGGTCCAGGCTGGTAGTGGTTTGATTCATACAGATCTTGCACAAAACTTGTTGGTTACATGAAGCACACAAGGCTCCCAAATGTCAGATGCTTCCTGGATAAGTGCATTTCCAATCTTGACTTACACTGAAATGGCTGGGTGATTACAAGTTCGATTATATGCTCAAATGAGGTACTATTCTCTTGGGACTCATTTTCTAGGAGCTCAGAATTTTCTAAACCATCAATTTCTGGTTTATTTGTGCCCAGAAATTCAGTTCTCAGCTTCTCCCTTTCCTCTTGCATCTTACTAGAAGCCACAAGGAGAAACCAGGCGTCACTCTTCACATTTAGTTTGGAAATCTCCTTGGCTAAATATCCAAGTTTGTCAGTTTCAAATTCTGCCTTCCATCCAAAATCAGAACACAATTTTGCCAAATTCTCTAACAGTTTAAAGGAAGAGTTTCTTTCTTCCAGTTTTCAATGACACATCCATCATTTCTGTCTAAAACCTCTTTGGAAGTACCTTTAGTGTCCATATTTCTACCAGCCATCTCGTCAAAGCAAACTAGGCCTTTTTTAAAAAGAATATCACAATTCTTCCTGAATATATTCATTAGCCATTTAAGAAACAATTTTAGCATATTTTTGGTATATGCTGCCAAAGCACCTCATTTTCCTGGTACTGGAGGCATCTTCTGGTCTCTCTTTCTCTTCTGGGTTTTCTTGTTTCAGCTTTCTGGCTTCCACTCTCCTGGTTCTGTTTATTTCAGCTCCTTGCTCTCAAGGATCTCTGCTCTGCTCCTGTAGCTTTTTCTCTTGTGCCTCTCTCTATATTCAGCCCAGTAAGAAGATTCAGAACCACCCAGAGTCATGCCCCACTGAAATACCTAATAAAAAGAAGGTGTCACCTACAGTAGGTTACATCCTTGGAATGGATTAGCTCTAAGGACATGATTTTCTGGGGTCCATTAAAACCTCAAACTACCACACAGGGGATGGGTTGGGGGTAGGGAATGAGGAGTTAATGCAAAAAATATATATTTTACAACTTCATAGCAGCTTTATTTATAGTTATCTAGTGTTAATAAATGTAACGATATATTCATTACAGTTATTATTCTCAAAGTCATTGGGTTGAATGAGGAAAAATGTCACCTACAAAAAATTACATACTGAATATTTTCATTTATATCAAACTCAAGAACAGACAAAACTACGATGGTAATACAAATCAGAAGAGTGATTATCTTTGAGAAGAGCATTGCCAGTAAGTAATGTTTGTTATAATTTTATTGTCTTGGTAAACAGATATACTTAATTAATTAGCAATCATTTTAGTATTCTAGCTCCTAAAAACAAATACTGTGTAATGGGCTAATTTAACAATAAGAATTTATTAACTCACAGTTTCAAAAGCTAGAAGGCCTGCTGCTCCCCAAGGTCAGCTTTTTTTTCTGGTTGACCTGTACTCTTTGGGGTTCCTTGGGTTTTCTGTCACATGGCGATGAACATGGCCATGTCTTCTTCTTTCTCCTCCAGGTTTTGACTTCTTGCTTCCGACAGCCCTTCTGACTTTTCCCTCTATCTGATTTCATTCTGCTTATAAAGGGCACCAGTAAACAGGAGTAAAACCCAACCTGAAACACTTGGGCCACACTCTAATTGAAGTAACATCTTAAAGGGATCATCTTTCCAATGGGTCCTCATCCATTGGAATGAAGATGAAGACCAAGAGCACGCCCAATCGGGGATACACAATTCCATCACCACAGTAAAGAATTTATTAAATCTTTGCTCTTTGGAGAAACCTTGCAGCAGTTTGAAGTTCTTTTAAGAATCCCAAAAAGAAAAATATTATGTTCCTTTGAACTAACCCATTCTTGTTGTTTTGGGGACCTTTTGGTTAGACTACATCAGTGAGGCATCACTCAGGTTGGGTCTCTGCCCTCTTTCTGGAGCTTTCTTTAAATGGAGACACACATAGAAAGGAAGCCACCATTTTTGATCTCGCATGCAGGAGACAGGACAGCAGGAAAACAGAGAAGCCCTAAGAGACTGAAAGAGATACTGGAGTCTGGCATCAGCAGAGCACAGATGCATGGAAAGAGCTGGGCCCACATAGCAGCCCAAGGCTAAAGAGATGTACCACATGCCTGATAGCTCACAACTGAACTTGGGAAGAAAGTGGAGCAGCTGAGACTGAGAGAGGAAGCCAGGAAAGAGATAAGCCCTAGGCCTGGTTGCCCACAGCTGAGCTCCAGGAGATGGTAGGTTCTGGAAGAGAAGGTAGGGACCCCAGCAGAGACTGGCCACATCTTGCTTTACCACATGGCAGGCCCCAGGATCACCAGTAGCTGACTTTGTTGAGAAACCATCTCTGATGGTGCCTTGACTTGGACATTTCCCAGCCTTGGAGCTATAAGCTTTTACCCTAAATAAAATCTCATTATAAAAGATAAGCCATTTCTGGTACTTTATATCGACAGCTCTATGGCAAATTAAGACAAGGCATGTAAAAATTCAACAGGTAAAGTGGCCAAAAAAATATCCAGAGAACATAGTCCCTGCAACTATATAAACATTTCAGAAGAAAGGAGATCCATGAGATGAGAAATCATCACAGAGGAAAGATCTTAGGTACAACGTGAAGAGAAGCATTCAGATCCAAGTCTGTTTTGCTTATTTTTGTTATTTTTACCGTTAGAGGCAGAGCTACAAACTGTCAAGCACATTTGAGTCAAGAGTTGAACACATGTAGTCAAACTTCCTTAGTACATGTCTAGGTCTTGCTAGATGTAGTAACATGGATGATATTGTCATCAAAAGACAATCAAATATTTAAAAGCCCCTTACCTCACATACCCACCTCCTCCTGTGGGGAGGTAAAAGCAAACACTCAGTGGCCATTTTCCAGCCTTCTGAACTTCTGCTACCCCCACATCCTTTTCTACCTGGGGGAGAAGTTTAGTCTAATGGAAAAAAAACTGGCCAGACCATAAACCTGGAAACAGGGAACAAGCAGCCCCAAACGCTTATCAGAACAGGACTTCTCAGTGGCAGGACCCCATTCCCTGAGGTGAATAAAAAATTATACTCAAACATGGCCCGCTTCTCAGGTGCGAAGAGGGGCATGTGGCCTGCTGAGCTGCCATGTGCCTACCAGAACCTAAAAGTTTCATTCACCCCAGGAAACGGGCTGTGAAGGTACGTCTTCCCTTTTCTTTTGGACTCTTTGTACTGTGTAAGTAACAAGAAGATTATTTACCCTTTCTGGACTCTTTATATTGAGTAACTAATAAAGAGCTCATTTGCTGAAAGTTTCTGTTGTACCCTGAAAAGGTGCACTGTTGTAGCAACTAGCTCCACACCATGAAGATATCAACATGAGGAAAGAATGTTGAACCATGGGAAAGGAGCACTGAGGGCAGAGGTAGGTGATGGAAATAAAATTTTAGTTTTCTTTGGACATTTTGATTTGTGTTAAAGTTAAGACTGCATACTAATGCCAATGAAATAAGGTTAACTGATTTTTTAAAAATCAAGAATTCATTTTTCCCTCATGCAGGATTTTGGACTGCCTCTAATATTCTTAATAAAATTTTATTTGTAATACAGAATAAGAGCTACTGGGAGAGCAACGTTGAAAATATTATTTTCACTGTGTCAACCAAAATCTGTGGTTTCATATTGAAAATACATTGACGGTATATCAATAATTTTATAGATTTTTTTTCACATTTGATCAATAATTTTATACTATAAATATGTATAAGATTGAATTACATATTTGTTTTATTTTTCACTTTTAATCTTTCTTAGCTTCCTTGGCAATGCTTTTGTTCCACCTTTTATGACTATGTGGCATTATCACCAGGCTTTAAATTTTAAAATCATGTTTCATATTTAAACATTATTCTTTGCACTTTCAAACAGCCTTTATCCTTCCAAGTCAGTTGTAATCATTAGCTTTTTCTCAACTCGTTTTCCACAATTATTAAGTCCTTTTAATTACTGATGACTATTGTATATATTTGCTAGTTCAGCAAATCAATTCTTCTTGGCTCTTTCTTTGCCCAGCTGTGCTACACAAGCCTGACACCCAATGCTTTTCTGAACAAAGCCTGACAAATGATGTGTGAACAATGAACTTTCTTCCAACCTGAAACTGAGTGTTCAATGTTGCAGTCGCATTTCCTTCAGAAATAAGCACAAACACTGAAAGTGAGATGTCTGCCTTAAAAATTATCCTGAGGAAAATTAAAAGTAATAACATCACAAGCTTTACATGTTGTAAAATAGTTTTATTTAAAAGGAAGATTATAAGCATTGGAGGTTTAAAACAGACAAATTAAAGTGTTTCAGATTTTTTTAAATGCCTAAAATTTCTGATAATTTGTAATTTAAAGGAAGAAGGAAAATGAATGGAAAGGGGTCAAAATAGTATAAAGTAGCCTGTAGGGCCTCCAAAATTATTAATTTGAAAATTTTATATTAATTTAATGAAATTCAGGGGAGTATGTGTTCAAATGTGTGTGTTTAATTGTTTCACCACTATAATATCCTAATCTTTTTTAAAAATAACATATTTCAATCTTGTTTGAAGTCGTGTAGCATTGGTTAAAACATAAACTTGCCCTTCTATATTAAAACTTTGTGTATTACCACTTGGGTTTCATTTTTTCAAGGCTCCAAATCTAATGTGGTTATGCCACAATAGACATAAGTAAGAGTGGCCTATTACCTTGACATGTAATAGGAATTTGTTTAATATTCTAAATTATATTCATTTAGGGAATAAAATGTCTTATTACACTGACTAAAACCTCTAGTACAATGCTGAATGGAAGTGGTAAGACGACATCTTTCTTCTTTCCAAATCATCAGAAAAAACTTTCACCATTTTGTGTCAGTACTCTTCTCAATGCCAAAATCTAAATTATGACTCCATTGTCTTTTGCATTCCATATTTTCTTTTATAATATTGACTCTTACTCTTGCATTTTGATGCTTTGAAGTAAATAAATCTTTTGCTCCCCATGTATTTTTAATAGTTTCCCTTTTTCTATTTTTAAGCAGTTGTATTATGATGAATCTATTTCCTTAGTATCTTTTATCCATTTTGTCCATATATTTCATGAATCTGGAACTTAACATCTCTCCTATGGTTTAAAAAATTTCCTGCCATGATCTAAATAAAGTTTATGTCTTTCCATTCTTTATCTTCTAATTTTGATCATATTTTCTGTTTTATTTTGTTTTTGCTTTTTTATATTCCGTTTTTCTCCGTATCAGTTTTTCTTTCTTTAATGAAATCCCTGTTCACTCTTAATACTGGTCTTCCATTCTTTCAAAGTTTTGTGTTGACACATTTTTCAATTTAAACATTTTTTCCATTTAATTCTTTAAAGTGCAGAAAATAAACATACCCCCTATGTTAAAAATAAAGTCAGATATTAATCTGTGTATAGCTTTCTATAGCATTTTGCATTACCTTTGACTCTTTTGAATTGGTTTATATCATGTTAGTCAATTTTCCATTTAAAGTTAATTGGCAAAGATTTAAACATTTCTGGTTTAATATCATTGAAGTTATTTGAAAATTAGAGAAAAATATGTTTCAATACTTAATAAAATCCTTTATGTTTTTCTTTAGTAAAGTTTTTAAAATGCAGTAAGAAAAATAAATTGCATTTTTTACCATTTGTAAATTACTTTCAAATGTATTCATTCTTTTAATCAATAACCCTTGATTTGATACTTAATGTATATTACTGAAAAATGTATACTCAAAGGAATTCAAAGACTACAAGATGATGTAAATACATCAACAGAAAATTAGAGGATAATGATATTATACTGACAGCCTGAAATGTAGTTCATCTAATTTATAATTACTCAATATATATTTATTTGGAAGGGAAATCATTATTATCAATATTTTTAAATTTCAGAAATAGAAGGCATATAAAGTTAAGTGACATCTATAATAGCTATTAGAGAAAAAAAATCAACTCAGGAATTCTGATGGCAAATTAATTTTTTCTTTTATTCCCCTTGCAATATAATGCAAATAACTCATATTTATGGACTACTCACCTTCAAAATTCACTCAGTACTTTAAGACAGATTTCTTATAAAATGCAAAAATTCACTCTTGAGTATAATTTTTTTTGAAGTTGTTTTACTCTAGTAAATCGTAGAAGGGCATTTAATTCTTTTACCCATTAAACATGTATTAAATTAGTCTTACTACATGGTGATGCCTGTAAGACAACTCTATAAAGTATTTGACTCTCTTAGTGGCTAAATTAGTAATGTTAAAATTAATTTCAAAGTCAATATGGTTAAGTATGTATGTTTTATTACAATTTATTTGAAAGATATCATTGATTACAATTGACTTTTTGAGTGTTGGATGATATTCTAAGGATATCTTTTATTTTAAAATATTAAAACAATAAAGTTGCAATTTATTTAAAACAAAATAAGGGCCCTATTTTCTATGGTATTACAACTTCATTGTTTTAAAAACAGTGTTTGAAAATCCAAAATATTAATTCTGCAATGTAATGCTAACAATTTAATTTAATAAACTTGTCAATATTTTCTTTCATATTTCCTTTCCTTCTGTATTCTTATTTTTTAGCTTAATACAGTTCACATGATAAGGATTCAGGATATGTTTAAGTGTAAAAAAGAGTAAAGCAGTTCCTCAAAGAATTGGCCTGGTATTATAACCTTGGGCTTGATTTTTGTTTGTTTGTTTGTTCTTTTGTTTTTTGTGTTTTTTTTGTAATTCTATTTTTTATTAGAGAAGCTGTGAGCTTAAAAAACAATCATGTATAATGTACATAATTCCCATACATCACCCCTCCACCAGTACTTTACATTGTTGTGAAACTTTTGTCACAGATTCTGAAAGAACATGATTAGACTATTATCACTAACTGCGGTAGGACTTAGTTTTGCTATGAGACGACATGGGACTCACAGTTCAGCCTTGGTGTTCTCCTGTTGAAAATAAGTAATTTCACAAAACATGGACATCAGATAAGGCCTTTATGGTTTGGAAAGCTCAAGACAAAAACTAGATCATTCTGTAATCAAGTCTCAACACAAACAAAACTTGAAAATTGTCCAAAACAATGTGCCCACATTCTGGAAAGTATGAATAATTGAACCTTCTTCCATTTACAACATTACCTTTGGTCTAGTCTTCCCTCCTTCTAGAGTAAGACTTATTAATAAGATCCCCAACCATAAAATAATCTCTGCTTTTGACAGGATCCAAGCCAGAGCAAAGCCCTGCTTCCTTTATCATTTCCAAAATCCCATAATACAGGCCTAAATCCTATAATATGTCCTTTCTAATAGGATTTTACTGTGATGTCCCACGGTTCCCCAATGTAAGTGTCTCCCTCTATACAAAGAGAAATACACTCAACTTGTTCAGCCACAAGTGTGTTCTGAGTGTGGTTTGGTTTTGCTAGAGGCTATTGATAAATAGTGATAAAAGCGATTTTAGACACAAAGTACAAGCACACATTTTATTGATGCTCCTACTTTTTCTCTATTTACCTCTCTATCTGTCTGTCTCTCAATCAGTGTCTCTCACACGCACACTCAAATAAAAAAATACAAGCAGCATAAAATTAAAATCCTTAAAATTCGCATGTTTCTATGCCTTCTACCTTCATAACTACTATTTTTAAATGTAACTTCGTTCAAAGAGAAAGCTGTGAGAAACTTAAAAACAGTGAGTATTGACAGCAATGGATGTCTACAGTTTGGTGAGTTGCCAACTTCAACTCACTCACTAAAACAAAAAGTAATTTATGGATTATCTGACGGTAAAGGTCAATAAGAAAGTGTTCATCAAACAGGTTTTTGGTTCATGAAATCTATCAGGAAGTGAACCTTAGTGCAAAATAAACATTAGCCCCTTGGTTTAAAAATAATAATTAAAAATAGAAAAGAGAGACAATAGCACAATAGATATGTCATGAGGGAAAGAGAAATGTGAAAAACATCAAGAAGAGTTAACATTTTCTACCAAGGTCTCTGCCTTCTACTTTTAGTGCAAATATTACATGTAATGAGTTTTGATAACCTCAGGGATCATTGACATCTATGAAGATGATAAGTAGAGCTGCCTCTCTTTCTGCACCACCGCCAGTTCCCCTTCTACTTTTGATTTGCCTCTTGTGCAAACTTTTTTGGTGCATATAGCAAAAGTTGAGAGCAAAAGACAATGAAGGGGCTATCCAAGTATTTTGACTGTTACAAAAATGTGAGAAATACATCCAATAAATTTGCCAAGAATACAGCCAAGAATGAATTCTTAAATGTGTCACTCAATGGCATTTCATAAAAGAGAAAGTTATTTTTAACAGCTTTGATAAAAAAAAGTCTGTTAATAGTATAACAAGTCGATCAATGTTGATTTGATAATGAAAATCAGTATTTGATGATTAATCACTCAATACATATGATGAATACTGTCATGTGTAGAATCTTCTTCCTTGTTTAGTTTAAACATTAAACGGTCTGTCAGTGTATACTTTTATACTTTTACCTAATGGCTTACCTAAAGTTATTGTTTTTGGTTGGTTGTTTTTTTACAGCTGAGTAAATGACTTTGTGTAAAGACCCAGGGAGAAAAATGTCATAATAGAAGAGAATCTATTTTGTATATGTATTTTTCTTAAAGACCCATGTCTGTCTGGGAGTTCTCTGTGGAAGAATGTGCATTTTCTTCCAGTGATTTCTATTTATCATTGAGCTGAGGGACAACATTGACAATTTAGAGAAAACTAATGCCCTCCAGGTTAGAAATCAACAGCAGGAGTTGCTCCCATGAAGACAAATGTTCTGAAGATTTATCTGTTTACCTACATAATTTTTCCCTCTTTGAGATACCTAGGGATTTTTGGGCATCATCTGGTCTTGATTTGTAAGATATTGTTGTCTGGAGAGGGAAAAAAAGTGATTGTTAGACTTCCCTCATTGAAAATATTTCATTTTCTAGACATTAAGGGAGTAGCTGAGCCCATTTCCTCAAAAAAAAAAAAGTTTGTGCATTTGAAAATGAAACCACTAAATGCTAATTACCATTGAGAATCTAAGTGCATTAATGACTTTATTCTGAATGGAACTATAAGAGCAACCATCACACTTAATATTATTTCATTACTTATTCAAACATTTTTTAAGTTTTAGATTTTGTGTTTAGAAAAACTAACTAGTTTTGAAATACATACTATATAAAGTTAATATTTTAAAAAAATAGCTATATAATTGGCATCACATACACTAGACTTATTAAAGAAAAGCCTATTGTAAAAAATTGGCACTAAATCATGAATATTTGCTTCCAAAGGTCCTACATGATTAGCAAAAAGTTGAAATTCTTTTTGACAGGTTCATGGCATAAGCCATACCACATGTCAATAAGCACATTTCAATAAAATCACAAACAATTCTGCCATTTTTATTAACTGAGCATAATACTGAGATATCACTAAGAGCCAAGAATAGTATTCAGTGGTTTACTCAATCTTCAGAGAAGCAATGCTTAAAGGAATATTTGTCCTAGTGTCATAGATGAGGAACTGAGACTTGGATCGTTTATTTTGTGTCTACAGCTAATGCAGTTGTTTTAAAAAAAAAAAAAAGTCATTCCATAGTACCCCGCCCCCCCCCCCCGGAAAAAAACGGGAGAGTTTAAAACTTTTATGTGGAATCAGATAAGGGATTTCTCTATTTCCTTATGCATGTTTATTTTTGAGCCAATTAGGTATTGTTTCCATATTAAAATTGATCTATTTGAGAGTTCTTAGATGGAGGATCGAGCAGAAAATAAAGAAAAACAGAAATGATTTTTCTCTTTCTTTTCTGGTCTCATCCACTGAGGCTTTTAATATGGAAGAGACTATGTCAGCACAGTAGAGTGGCGTCCTCACTGAGTGAAACGCTGTTCTCGCGTCCGCCTTCCTAGCTTTGATGGCATTATGTGAGGCATTTTATGCTCCACGGAAGAAGCCTTGCACTGAAGGTAGCATTATTGTTATTATACCCAAGGCACTTGTTTAAGGATTTATCTTTAAACAACAACTACAAGGCCCATTTAAAACTCACTTTAGCTACAAAATAACTTGCAATTTAAGTTGAGAATACCCAAATCACCAGTGTACTCTATGCAGGCTGTAGCTCTGATTCAACCTGCACAGATCATCATGGGCACCTAAAAATAGCTAAAAGAGATGTAAAATCGAGTCTGTAGAAGGTTAAAGAATCAAAAGAGACTATCATAAAATAGAGAATCAATTATGTTATTCAGTTAAGTCCTTAAAGACAAGGAAAACTGTAGCCGAAGCTATCTGCCTTGTCTACTACAGCTATAAAAATTTTAAAACAAAATATGAAAATATTCCCTTTATTTCAGGCCAGGGTTATTAACTGGGAATCCATCACTAAGATTCAGGAAGTTCATGAACCATCCAATATAGCAAAATACAGTGGATAGGCATCTGTGCATTTTTAAAATGTTTGTTCTGTCTTCTTCTGGAAAGGATCTACAATTAAAGAAGAATTTCAGCAATAAACACAACTTCTAAAATGTTTATGTTTATTGATATAAGTGGCATATTTCCTCATTACTATTTTCTAAAATTAGCAGTTGTGAATTAACATCCCTAAAATAATTAATTAAAACATATTTTTGCTTTTCTATATTAAAACATTTGCCACATGTTTCCCTAACCCCAACCTACATGTGTTAAATCAGATTTGGAAAAGGGAGCACACAGGGATTTTTCATTTTTCTTGTGCATTCTTTTACTACCAGTTTGTGACCTACTTGATTATATGATTTTTAAGGTTTGGCTATTTGGTTACTTACAATTCTTTACATCTTTTCTTTTCTTAGAACAGTCTGCCCACATGCTATCTGTTATGTGTCAGATATCAGGGACACAGTATGAACCAGGCACAGATGGCCCCTAGGCACCTTGAAGAATATAGGCAAGAGGGAAGACAAATATTAAACAGATAATTACATAGATAATATTAAACACAGATGTAAAAATTGAAATAAAGGAGAAATACAGGGTTTTATATGAATCCATAATAGACTCTAATTAGACAAATAACAGAATCATATCAGAATATGAGAATCAGTTCATATGAGAAAGAGCTTAGCCTAATAAGTTAGGGTTGCTTGAAAAATTGTTCACATTCTCACTTCCTAACGTAGAATTTATTTATATTTATATAATCTGTATTTCAAATGACGTTCCAATATCACTTTATTGTTTGGTGGCTCTTTTCTATTGTGTCTTCTTTAGAGAATGGATTTTTCTATGTTTATGATTTCTAGAACACTGTAATTTATGATTATTAATTATTTCAGTTTCCTAAGTTTGCTATAACCAAGTACCAAAAATCGGGTGGCTTATCATAACAGAAATTCACTGTCTCACAGGTCTGGAGGCTAGAAGTCTGAAATCAAGAAGTCGGCAGAACCTGTCTCCTTCTGAAACCTACAGGGGAGAATCTGTTCTGTACCTTTCTCCTAGCTTCTTCCTATAGCTTGCCGGCCATTCATGGTGTTCTCTGTCTCCCTCTGTCTCCTTCCTGGTTCTGTGTCCAATTCTCTTTGTTTTCTTTCTTCTTTTTCTTTTTTTGGTCTGTTATTCTTGTTCCTTTCCTTTTATATATATATATATATTAAAATTTTTTTCTAGAAGATACTTAGATTACATAAACCATTACATAAAAAAAATATAAAAGATTCCCATATGTCCCACTCCCTACACCTCCCAATTTTCCCCACATTAACAACTTCTTTCATTAGTTTGGTATAATCATTGCAATTGATGAGCACATTTTGGTGCATTGCCACTAAGCATGGATTATAGTTTACACTCTCTCCCACTCAATTATATAGGTTATGGCTATGGCAGGATATATAATTGCCTGTATCTGTTGTTGCAATGTCATTCAGGACAATTCCAAGTCCCCAAAGTGCTCCCATATTACACCTCCTTTTCCCTCTCCCTGCCTTCATCACCTCCAGTGGCCACTGTCTCCACAACAACGATATAATGTCTTCCATTGCTAGAATCACAAGTCTATAGTAAAATATTAGTAAGTCCACATTTTATTCCCCAATCCTGAGGATCTGGGATGGTGCTGCTCCCCACTCCACCTCTAATTGAGAGGGGACTTCGATCCCATAAGGCTGATGGATGGTACTCTCTTGCTTGCATTTATATACTCTCTCGGTTCTTTGGTATGGTGGTTGTCCATCCTTACCTCCTTATTAGTTGTCCTGGGTGAGTCCAATGAACTGGAGAGTAGTTGTTGCAACTCCACTGAGGCTCAGGGCCCAGCTGGCACATGGACAGCCCAAAGATTCAAGTTTCTTGGACATACACCTACCAACTCCAGGATCAACTGTAGGTTCAAATAGAAGGGAAAGAAGAGGCATGTGAAAAGAAGTCAAAACATCTTTACACACACTCAGGAGCACAAATTCCAAAGTAGGGCCCACTGGCAAGGCACCAAACTCCAGAGCTATCTGCCATGACTGTAGGAACTGGGTGTCTCTAGAGCCCTCAGTAGCTCCACTATTTGGGGTAGTATCTACTTTGGCAGTCTATGCGATCCTGCTGAGACGTGCATAAGCGTTACTTCTGGGATGACCTCCTGACTCACTTGGAAGGTTCTTAGTCATATATTCAAGGTCTTGTTCTAGTTATATTGCTAGTTGGTGCTTGGTAGCAATCCCTCAGTGCCAGGAGGCTCATCCCCAGGAGTCATGTCCCATGCTGGGGAGAAAATAATGCATTTATATGCTGAATTTAGCTTAGAGAGGCCATATTTGAACAACATGGAGGATCCTAGGAGGTAACTCTCAGGCACCCTACAACACTAGGTTAAGGTGCAATTTCAAGAGCAAAGGCTTATAAGCATAGTCATCAATATCAAGGGCCCATCAATGGACCATCCTTCTTCAATAGCCATTGCTCCTGCACTTGGAGGACTGTTGCTGCTCCATTAGAGAATATGACAGAGCTCCCCAAGATGGGAATTCAATACTCTTTTGGTTATTGTGTGAATCTCTACACACTGTGACAATGTCCCATGAACATTTGAACACATTTATATACCTTATATGTATGCCCAGGTGAATTTCCTCCCATGTATCCCCCATCACTGACACACCACACCAATGATCCTCCCTTGCCACAATTGTAACCTCTCTGTGGTCCAAAATGTCTTCAAAAATGAAGTCTAGAATATTGCCAAATATAATTAATAGGAAAATGAAATAATGAAATGTTCAAACATAAGAAATAAAATGCATAATAACTTAGAAAAACTAGGACTAAATTAAAATAAAAATTGAGATATTAAAAAAATAATGAAAAATATTTTTAAAAAGTTTTTTGATGTTTTGCCTTTCATCACTGTAATATCTGTTGTCCTCTATGTACAGACTCAGAGAGCTAGTGTCTGGAAGATAGGTTTACAGGAAATAGAAAGGGAGAGCGTTGTGAGACAACGCCCAAAATGAAATCTACGATAAGGTGGAAGTGAGTAGTTGTGCAGTGAAGGGATATGACAGGGGTGTAATGATGCTATTGGGTTGGGCAGTGCAAGTTTGACGGGTAGAGTGGGGATGGTGGGTTGGAAGGTCCATGGAATTGGGGGGAGGGTTGGGGAGGGAGTAGGTGAACATTGGGGATTGCTGGATATATGGTTGAAACTACAATGATGGGAATGCTTTTCTGGCAATATGACAAGTTACTGGTTTAGGGTGTTAGATGGGGGTGGGGGGGTGGGCATTAGGGACAAGGTGCACCTGGGGCAGTCTTCTAGAGAATGTTCGAGTAATCATTTTGTCATAGTGTGTTGTATCAGTGGGTGGAGACCCCCACAATGAGTGGGAAGGAGGTGGACTCCCATCCTGGGGCAAACCGATATGTTTTCGATCAGAGGGGTGGTAGTCTCTCGAGAGCATGGGTGGTTTCTAATAGGGGAGGACAGAGCAATATGTCAACCCCTCAGAGTTGTTGCAAGTAACTATGATTCTTGTCCTTCAAGGAGTGAAGCCTGGTGGTTGCCAGTGGGGTAGTGGGATGGAGGAATAGAATAGATGAAAGAGGGGTGTATTTAGGGGGAGATGGAAATGGTCTGCATGATCTTGCAATGTTGGATACAGGCCATGTTAAATTTCAGCAAAAATTTATAAAAGTGTATGGCTTAAAATGTAACCATAATGTGAACTATTGACCATGGTTAGTAGCTATGTTTAAGTTTTTGTACATCAGTTTTAACAAAAGTACCATCCTCACATAAAAAACGTTATTAATATGGGAAAGGGCAAAAGAGGGAGGATGTTGGGTGTATAGAATTCCCCTGTACTCTGTATGTGAGTTTACTGTGACCTAAAACTTCTTTGAAGACAAAAAAAAAAAAAAAAAAAGTAAGTCACTGGGGAAGAAATGGAAGAAAATTCCCTCTTTATATAAGGACACCAAATCATACTGGATTAAGAACCACTCTAATCCAGTTTGGCTTCATTTTATCTAATAACATCCTCAAAGGTCCTATATCTAAAAAAAGTCACATTCACCACCTGGGGGTTAGGACTTGAACATATCTTTATGGGGAACACAATCCAATCCATAACTCTAGTCTTTGATAATCTTCTACCTCTTCCAATATTTGTCTAAAAATATAACTGTCCTTTTTACATTTCCCTTTTAATATAATTCCCATTTCATACTATCACTAAGAGAATCTAGTCAGATAATATTACATTTCTTAGGGGATAGAAGTCTCAAACTCTTTGACTTAGTGCCTCAGAATACAGTTAAACAATAATATCTGAAAATGTAATACCTGTCATTTTATATTTTAAAATGTTTAGATTGATTAGTGTTTGTTCCTGCTCTGTGTTGTGGGAATTGCATTGCCATTTTTAGTGAACTACATTGTTACAAAAGGCCACAAAATGATATTACTGGGAGGGAGATTGGTCAGTGATTGAGCACTTGCTTCACATGTACAAGGTCTCAGGTTCAAACCTCGGTGCCTCCTAAAAAAAAAACAAAACTGATATTACTTATTCCAAGAACACTATTGCCCTGGTTGCATCCAAACAAATGTGTTGGCATTGACAACTTCTCTAATCGCACAAAGCAACAGTGCATTATGCCTTAGTACTGAACATCTATTATGGCTTTGACATTTCTGCATGATACAGATACAGGGCAGTTTTTATATTTCTAATACACAATTTACAGCCAAGTAATTTAGTTCAAGTATTTAAAGGGAGTTGTGCTGTGCCAAAGACCTTTAAATACAAAAGAAATCCCAAATTCTGCAATGTATAAATATTTAAAAGACAATTTCAAATTATTAATCCTCTTGAAGAAAATTCATACTATTTTTCTATAGAAACAACTAACAAACTTTGACATATCTAAGGCTTCAATTACCACTTATGAATACTAACATGCAATTTTTTCCCTTCCAAATGTGCCTCTATAATCACCCTTTTTTTAAAAGAAAACATTAATAGTCCTCAAATTAATTTTAATCCAATGAAGGACAAGAGTAATCTTAGTATTTTAGTAATGGCATAATGTACATCAAATGAAATACCATGGAATTTTCCAAGGGCTGTGAACACAATGAAGTTGAAAAGTTAAGAAAGGACAAACGATTTTTGTCTTTGTTTTGCTCCCTCCTTGATTGGCCCTTCTGTGGCTGTTTCCCACTGTTTGTAAACTATTTTGTGAAATAATTAAGTCTTAACCTATTTGTCATGGGAGTTATGCATATTCTGTGCCCTTCATTCACTCATAATGATGCAGCATTGGTGATTCCACATGTATTCTTTTAATATTATTGAAAAATGTACTGGAAGTTTAGTATTATTGAAAAATGTATTAGGAGTGCAAACCCTGGAGTTTGAATGACAGAACCAAAATGTGTTTGTTAAATATTTATTTAACTAAGATATCTCATACTAGTTATTCAGGCCCCCAAATCTTCTTCTTTTAAAATGGAGATAATAATAGTGCCAGTTTCATAGAGTATATATGAAGTTTAAATGAGGAATACTATGTAAAGCAGTTACCATAATGATTGGCTTAGAGCTAGACCCTAATATATTATTTATTCTTTAATTTATTATTGTTGTTTGAGCTTACTTTCTGTTGACACCTGTATTAGTCAGCCAAAGGGGTGCTAATGTGTAATACCAAATATGGGTTGGTCTTTATAAAGGGTATTTATTAGGGGTAGAAGTCCACAGATATCGGGCCATAAAGCATTAAGTTTCTTCTTACCAAAGTTCATTGCCACTTGTTGGAGCAAGACAGCTGCCCACGTTTGCCAGGGTTCAGGCTTCTTGGGTTCCTCTCTTCCCGGGGTTGCATTTCTCTCTGGGCTTAGCTCTTCTGGTTCCTCCAAAAGGTCAGCTGAAGACTATCAGACGAATGGCTCACTTCTCTTCTTCTCGGGCCTTTTCTCCACCATCAAAACTGCTTCTCAAAAACTGCTTCCACTCTGTTCTTGCCATGCCTTTTATATTTGATTCCCCACCCACCAAGAGGTGGGGCTCAACGCCCTACTGACGTGACCCAGTCAACGCCCTAATCATAACTCAATCATGCCCAGATTAACAGATCAGTTTGCAAGCATGATCCAGTTATATTTTTGGAATTCATAATTACATTAAATTGCCCAACTGTGACAATACCTGACAACAACTTACCTTGAGGCTTTATTTACTTTATTAAATAAAGTCAACTAAATATCATCTGAAGCTACTGTGTATGCTATATGTAAACCAAATATTTTCAATATATTAAGTAACTATCAATTAAATTGTACAAAGTTGTAGAAAAATCATTTTAGATAAGAAAATATACTTTCTTTATCTATTCCAAAGTATACCTTAAGTATTTGGTATGGAAACACACTAAGATTGGTATTCAGAAAAACTGTAGTGAAAAGTAAATACTTTGTTTTTTCAGTCAGTGATTTTCACACAACCCTTTGTTGTTATCCAGGTTACCAGAAAATGTTGTTTGTTGGTATTTTTAACTCTTACTTTTCTATAAATTTCTGGATCCATTCTTTATTTTAGTTATTAAATTAGTTGCAGTTCAGTGATTTAAGATACCTAAAATTCATTCTACATTTGTGTAATGTATTAATTTCTGACTGGCTTTTTCCCGAAGAAGAGTTATGCTTGTACATTTACTTATATATGCATATACATGTATTGTTATTATATATCACTTGCCCATTGTGTGAAATACTAGATAAATTATGCCTTGATAAGGAGTGTTAACTTATGAAAAAGCACCTTATCTCTTGGTAAAACATCAAATTAAATAATTATAAACATAATAAATAAGATTGCAAATATCTTTTAAAATTACTTATGCTTTCTCCATGAATGAAATATATTGAATTAATCTCAAAAGTCCTCATATCACAGTGTAAGGCATTGCATCTAGCAATACTTAGGAAAGATTAAATGAATGAATCCCTATGCTGTAGGCCATTGCCTGACTCCATCATAGTATAAGTCCTTACATTCTCTTCCTTCTTATTCCCTTACCATATTCTCTCTTCCTGCCAATATAGCATTTCTGATAGTAAATCACAGTCTAAAACGTAATTCTGGTTATAGCACCTTAATAATTAAAAAATCCTTCATGATTTCCCCAAATTTTTCAGGATAATGTGATAGATCCCTTATAAAATAGTCCCAATTCATAGTTCTTTCTAATTACTCTTCCTCTGTAATTCTGACTTTCCATTCTCCAACACATTTGCTGCTCCTCCCCAGGCATTTCCCATTAGAGAACTGAAAAATCTATTTTTCCAGTTGGTTACACCAAAAAAATACTAGAAACAATTTTGACTCCTCTTTTTCTCTCACACCTGAAAAATCAGTCTATTCTAATATACTGTAGGTTTGACTTTCAAAGTACCTTCTGAATTCAAGCAATTTTACAATCTCCCCTGGCACCTTTATAGTCCAAGACATCATTGTGTTATTATAAAGAACGGAGTCCTGTGGTCCCCTCCTAAATAGTTCCATTCTTGCTCTTTTAGAGCCAATTTTCCCTACAGAAGTCAGAGGAATCCTTCTTTAATACAGAAATTATATTACACATTTCCAACATGCTCCTTCAATGCCTGCTAGCCCAATCAGAGTAAAATCCAAAGTTCTTGCTCTTGTAAAAAAAATCTTGTATTGACTTTCTCTGTAATCTCTTCTTTGACATCTCTTCCCCTACTCTGTGGTACTTTTCAACATGTTTTCTTTGCTTGAATACACCAAGGAAGTTCCTGGGCTAAAGGCATTGCTCATGTATCCCTTTATTTTGTGACAATCACCTCTCAGATACAACTAGTTTTCTCCCTTAATTTAAGTCTCACTGCCTTCCTGAAGACTACATACATGTAGTACTTATATCTATATTAGAATGTAAGATTCTTGAACTCGGGGACTTAATTGGAATTTTTCCATACATCTTTTATACCCCAAATCTAATGTTAGCTCCTTTGAGAAATACTTTTTAACAAGCTCAGTCACAGTCTAAATATCTCTCCCTCTATTTCCCACAACCACTGATCATTTCTTTATTGTACTGTACTGCATTTATTCATTAATAAGTGTTCTTTCTCCTTTAGAAAGTGGGCTTCAGAACAATCAGACACTTTACTCCTTCCATCTCATTCCTACCTGAAAAATCTCCCATTGAGAGTGACCAATTAATGGTTGGACATACCATGAGAGTTTAGGGTCCAGCTTATTCTTCTTATTAAAAAAAAAATGAATAGGGCCTGCATCTGCAGGCAGGATCATCCTACCCACCATATCCATGGGATATAAGCCCTCTCTCACTTGGAGGTGGAGTGGACATCAACATCCCAGTCCCCTCAGGATTGGGGGAAGAACTATGGACTAGAGTGGACTTGATGATATTCTGTTGTTCACATATGGTGATTCTAGCAATGGAAGAAATTAGAACAATGAGGTGGAGCCAGTGGCCACTTGACACTTTTGGGGCAGGGAGGGGACGAGCATTTGAAATACAGGGGCTTCATTGGTATTTGGAGGTTGTCTTGAGTACCGTTGTGGCAACGGATGTAGGCCATTTTAAATCAGCACACACAACTCAGAACTGTGTGGGAGAGAGTGTGGTCTACGGTGTGAACTGTGGTCTATGATTGGTGGCAAGGCCCCAGGATGTGTAAGTCCATTGAGGGTGGTGGGCCACACTTGTGGGAGATGTTTGTGTGGGATGTGGTGAGAGGTGTGGGAGGTGGGCAACATGGGAATCCCAGTGGGTTCCATGTAATATTTTAGGTAATCTAAGCACCTCTTAAAAAAAAAAAATATATATATATATATATATATAACATTTTTGTAAGTAAATGCACATATATGCATATATATTTATATATCATTTTGCAAATGTTGGTATGTATTGTGAAAATTTTGATTTTTACCCACAATAAAATAAATAAATAAATAAATAAATAAATAAACCATATGCTGAGAAAACTAAAAGAAGATGGAATTCTTAAAAATGTTGTTGAGCTATCATAACAGTCCTGGACTCCCTTATTCTAGACTTGTGAGGTGAGGATAAGTAAACCCTCAATTTTTTTAGCAAAAAAAAAAAAAAAAAAAAAAGAATAATGTTATTCCAGAACTGTTTTCGTAATGATCCTTTTATTACTTTACTTCATTGTAGAAGGGACACAAAGAGTAAATTCAATGAAACTCACATCAATTTATTATATATCTTGCTAGTCCCTAAGTTTAGATGTACTGTCAAAAATCTAAATATATGTTGTTGTTGTTGTTTTCCTGGTAAATTTCCTGAGAACATTTCATTTTAAAATATGGGCATTTAATTTTTATTTGAATAGACAGTACTTTTCTGTTTGTAAATCAATGAAAGTCATTATGGAAAGTTTGGAAAGCTTAGATGACTAATAAAAATGACTTCTTATTCAATGATCAAGTGATAATCTCCTTTACCCTGTGTGTGTTTATGCAAAAAATGTGATACTGATAAGAAATCCATTTCTATCAATTAAGAGTATACATTTGGTCTTTTTTGGTATAAATCTAGTTTATATTATGAGTTTTAATTACTACCTAGTATTCAATCAGATGGATCTATAAAAATATGGAACCATAAATCTTTTTGATTTTTGGTTCCATCACAACCAACAATTATTAATATAATCAACATTAATTTACCTTACCTATAATTTGGATGTTCTATAAATATGTTTTACTAAAATAGAATATTATTTCCTGGGTATCTCATTAAACACATTAGATTTTACTATTTATGCCCAGCTGTCAGCTGTATTTTAATATTTTTAATAAAATATTAAAAATATTTTTAATATTTTAAAAACATTAAATCATTGAATGTGCATAAGAACCATTTCAGATCTGTTCTATTATTGAGTTTTAGATGAGAAAAAACTAAAGTTAGTAGTTAAGTGTTTTACAAAAGTCATGGGCAATGGTAGTTTTAATAATGTAGCAAAAATTATTAAATTATGCTTAAACTAACTAATGTTAATTTGCCTGTGTACATAACTTCTGTGAAAAAAATAGCTTAAACACCTTGCTCTGTATACATAGACGCTAGAACAGTTTCTGGTTAAATATATAAAATTTTCAAAACTCCTCTAAAGCTTTAAATTATACCAATTTTTGCCCTCCTACCCTTGCTCTCAGCCCAAGGTACTGAATCAGAATCTTGGGTTTAGTGCTTGGGTTGAAAACAATGTTATTTATGATAAATTTGGAAATACTAATAAATAACATTCTGAAAGAGGTGGAATAAATGCTCACAAAAACGGAAAAAAATTTGCATCAGTCAATGAAATTAACAAAATTCAGTATTAAATATTTAATTTCTCCTTCCACTTGAGTGTTAGATTCTGGCTCCACACCCCTAACTGAAACTATTCTTTTGAATAATGAGGATGACATAAATAACCTAGAGCATTTACTTTAAGTGTAGTTATAAAGAATAAAAACAAAACAGCCAACAATTGGTTGTGCAGTTCATATCTGCCACAAATTGATTTATATAGATTTCCATATTTTCTATAAATGTCAAATGATAATGTCCACCATTGGTTTTCAAAGCATTGAGGTTTATAACATAAACAAATGGTAACCTTTCATAGTCTAATCTGCATTTTGTGTGTGTATGTGTGTGTGAGAGAGAGAGAGAGAAGCTGAGCACTAGATAGCATCGTATTTTCTGGCTGTTTAGCTAATGGGAGAGTGAAATAAACTATGCAGGCAGGTCACTTAACTTTTCTTGTTGGGAAAATGATAAATTTTGAAACTTGGATGATTGCTAAGGGTCCTTCTCCATTATTTTGAAATATGCTATTAAATTTCACTGAGTGTTTTGAAAGATTTCCAGAAAACAATTAGTGATATTACAATCACTACAGAGAATATACCCTGGCCTTCAAATGAATGAAAGAAAGAAAAAGAAAAAGGTGGCTTAAAGTCACAGAACTGTAAATAACATGGTCTTACCAGAAAAACCATCCATCCATCCTCTTTCTCATTTGTAAAGTGCTTAGTGCCACTATATTATATTACCATAAAAGCATGTCATATCAGACTTCTTCAAGAATAGTGGTCTAGACCTTTTACAGAGGCTTCAGTAATATAAGAATGCCTTATTTTGAGAACTGGTCCCTCAGTATAAACAGCAGACGTGTTTTGAGCACTACTTAATTAAGAGGGAATATAATATATGATTATACTACAAGGAATTAGAATGAACAAAGCCTTTAGGAACTCACTGCCCATAGATAGTGAAAAATCTGTAAAAGCGTAGTAAACAACAATATTAATAAGAGGTCTGATGAAGCATTTGGAGAGTTTTAAGGATAAAATATTGAAGACATTTTTAGTGAAGGCATCCTTTATCAAAAGTTTCTATTCAAATAGGCAAGGTCCAATTACTTCAGTTTTTCAATGTAAGCGTTGATAAGTGAGGTGTTGAATAAAGAAAAAATTAAATTCAATTATATTCTGTCTAATTACAATTCTATCCCAGGACATATAGATCTCTGTCAACAAAATTAAAAGAGAAAAAAATTAAAATATTATTAGTTGTCTCTAAACTTTATTAAGTAGGCAAAATTTACATATGATATCTGACTACTGGCCGTCTTAATATGCTTTGCCTTTTCTATCTAGATCAATAGAAATAGACAAAGGGAAGGGAAGGGAAAGGACAGGAAGGCAAGAGAAGGGAAAGGAATGGAAGGGAAGGGAAAATAAAAGAGAAATAGAACTAAGATGCAAATTATGCAAATGTTGATAATGCACAAGTTTATCACCACTTTTTAATGATAGCTTCAAATCCTTGAAGCCAGTTATAAACAAAACAAAACGTAACAAAACAAAAATGTTTTCTATGATCAGACTGAGGAAAACATACTTTCCCCTCTTTGTTAAATATGTCCGTTATTCAAGTATAAGTACACAGATCTCGTTTGAATTTTCACCAAATATACACACATGTATGACCAGCTCAAATCAAGCACACCAGAAGTCTCCCTGTCACTAAGCCCCAATGATAAACCACAATTCTTATTTCTAAGGCTATAAACTTGTAATCATGTGGAAAATACTGTGTATAGATTCTTTAATTTCAGTATTGTGTTTGTAAGATTCATCCTTGTCACATGGGTCATTCTATTTACCTCATTTTCATTGCTTTATGATTTTCCATTGAACTTTTGAGTTTTAATGAAACACAAACTTTTCCCAGTCTCAGAGCATTTTGTGAATCGATCTTAAAGGCAGAGATGAAACTATCTCTGTGGTCTTGAAACAGTTAACTCTTATTTTTTTTGGTCTAAGATTTTTTTCTTCTATAAAATGGGAATAGTAATATTTCTGCATTGGTTTTTCAGGAATAAAAATAATAATTAAAAAATAAAATTAACTAAACCTGCTATTTTTCCCATTCAGACTAGCTGTGTTACATTAACTGGGCCTCCAGAGCAAACTTAACCCAAAACCTCATTTTCTATCACTTTTAAGTGTGTTTTGTATGTGAAATATATTAATTAAAACTAAAATAATTTCCCCTTTTTTCCACCCTTTGATGGCTCCCTTATCTGTTTGCTAGGTTTTTTGCTCATTGTTTGTGCTCATTGTCTAATTTCCCTTCTTTATAAATTCTTTACTTTGATGTTTCCTCAAATTAAAAAAGATGTGTAAGTTCATTGAGGGTGGTGGGCCACACTGTGGGAGATGTTTGTGTGGGATGTGGTGGGAGGTGTGGGAGGTGGGCAACATGGGAATCCCAGTGGGTTCCGTGTAATATTTTAGGTAATCTAAGCACCTCTTAAAATATATGTGTATATATATATATATATATATATATATATAACATTTTTGTAAGCAAATACACATATATGCATATATATTTATATATCATTTTGCAAATGTTTGTATGAATTTTGATTTTTACCCATAATAAAAAAAAAAGAAAAAAAAAAAGTTAAAATACATAATCCAGTTCTCTAAAATCATAAATAAAAAAAAAAACATTAAAAAAGTACTTAGAAACATGCCATTCGGTACTCTCTTTTTCTTTAATTTTAATCTTCTAGTAATAATTTAATATATTACTGTCATAAAAGATTCAAATACTATATAACTGTGTAGAATAAATATGCCTAGTCTCAATTTTGTATGTTCTACCCTGGATGAGCATAACTGTTTATTTTTATAGAATAAGAATGTTTATCCTTATAGACCATTATTATATACATATAAGTGTAAAAACACACATTCCTTAAATACTTTAACATTACTAAATATATTTTTCCACTCCTTGCATTTTTTTATTTTAGTAAATAATGTAACTTGGAATATCACGTTTGTGTGACTTTGACTTATAAAACATTTGCTATATGTTAATAACAAAACTGAAAATATGTTCATTGTGGAAAACGTGTACATTGCATAGAAGTGGAGGGAACATTGCCTAACTAATTTTGTGATGACAACATCATCCTAATACCAAAGCCAAACAAAGACACCACAAGAAAGGAAAACTATAAACCAATTCTCTAATAAAACTAGATACTAAAATCCTCAACAAAATACTTGCTAAGCATATTCAACAACATATCAAACAAATTATACTCCATGGCCAAGTGGGTTTCAGCCCTGTTATGCAAGGATGGTTCAACATAAGAAAGCAATCAATGTAATACACCACATAAACAGATCAAAAGAAAAAAATCACATGATCATCTCTATAGACGCAGAAAAAGCACTCCACAAAATACAGCACACTTTCTTGATAAAAACCCTGCAAAAGATAGGAATAGAAGGAAACTTCCTCAACATGATGAAGAGTAAATATGAAAAACCTATAGCTAACATCATATTCAATGGTGAAATCCTAAAAACTTCCCCTCTAAGATCAGGAACAAGGCAAGAATGCCTACTTTCACCACTCTTATTTAACATTGTTTCTGAAGTACTTCCTCAAGCACTTAGGCAAGAAAAAGATATAAAAGGTATCCAAATTGGAAAGGAAGAAATAAAAATTTCACTATTTGCAGATGACATGATCTTATACACAGAAAGCCTGAGAAATCTGCAACAAGCTTCTAGAGCTTATGAAAGAGTTCAGTGGAGTGACAGGTAATAATATCAATGTGCAAAAATCAATAGCATTTGATTTAATGCAATCCTAATAAAAATCACCACAGCATTTTTTACTGAATTGGAAAAACTAACTATGAAATTTATTTGGAAGGGCAAGGGGCCCTTAATAGCCAAAGATATATTGAAAAGAAAAATGAAATTTGAGGCATCACACTCCCTGACTCTAAAGCATAAACAAGCCTAGAGTGGTCAAAACTGCATAGTATTGAGACAAGGATAGACATACTGACAAATGGAACTGAATTGAGAGTTCTGATATAGATCCCCACATATACAGTCACCTGATATTCAACAAGGTCACCAAGCCCACTCAACTGGGAGACAATGGTGTCATCAACAAATGGTGCTTGGAGAACTGGATATCCATATCCAAAAGAATGAGAAAGGAACATCATCTCACACCCTATACAAAAACAAACTCAAGATGGATCAAATATATAAATATAAAAGCTAACCATAAAGCTCTAGAAGATAATGTAGGGAAGCATCTACAGGATCTTGTATTAGGAAATGGTTTCATGAACTTTAAACCCAAAGAATGAGCAATAAAAGAAAAAAAATAGATAAATGGGAGCTCCTCAAAATAAAAACTTTTACACCTCAAAAGAGTTTGTCAAGAAAGTGAAAAGGCAGCCTACTCAATGGGAAAAAATATTTGGTAACCACATATCTGATAGTGGCCTATTAACCAGTATATATAAAGAAATCCTACACCTTGAAAATAAAAAGATGTGGAGAAATAGGAACCCTTATCCACTGCTGGTGGGAATGTAGAATGGTGCAGTCATTGTGGAGGACAGTTTGGCAGTTCCTCAGGAAGCAAACTGTAGAACTGCCATATGACCCAGAAATCCCACTGCTGGGTATATACCCAGAAGAACTGAAAGCAGGGGCACAAACAGATGTATGCACACCAATGTTCATAGCAGCATTATTTACTATCACCAAAACTTGGAAACAACCCAAATTTCCATCAACAGATGAATGGATAAGCAAATTATTGTACACATAAACAATGGGTTATTACTCATCTGTAAGAAGGAATGCAGAATTAACATACAGGATAACATGAGTGAATTTTGAAGACCTTATGTTGAGTGAAGCAATTTAGGCACTGAGGGAAAAATATTACATGACCTCACTGATATGAATTAAGCAACTTGAGCAGGCTCACAGAGCTAGTCTGGATGATAGGTTTACAAGAGAAAGAAAGGGGTAGGAAAGTTGTGAGTCAATTCCCATATGGGCAAAATCTAAAATAAGGTGGCAGGTGTAGTTGTGCAGTGGATGGGCATAACAGTGGTACAGTGATGTTATTGGACTGGGTGGTGCTGGTTTGTAAGGGGGATAGGGTAGGGAGGGTGGGTTAGACTGTCCATGGGATTAGGGGGAGAGTTGGGGGATGGAGCATGTGAAATCTGGGGATTTGCATGTATGTGGTTGAAACTACAATGTTGGGAATGATTTTTTTTTTTGGCAAATATGGCAGGGAAGGGTTACTGGTTTAAGGTGTTGGATATGGGGGGCATACAGGACAGGACGTACGTGGCTACAGGCTTCTAGTGAGTGTGTAGCATTCATCTTGTCATAGCGTGTTGCATCAGGGGTGGAGACTCACGTAATAAGTGGGAAAATGTTGGACTCCCATCCTAGGGAGTCCTGCTGTTATCTAAAATATAGAGGGGCAGGAGTGCCTTGAGAGCAAAGGCAGTGCCTAATAGGGGAAGACAGGCCAATATGTCAAGCCCTCAATGTTGTTACAAGTAACTATGAATCTGGTCGTTCAATGAGTTAATCTTAGTGTTTACCATGGGTCCTGAGGGGAGAGGAAAGGAGGCATAGAATAGATGGAACACTGGACATTTTTGGGGCAATGGAATTGTTCTATATGATTTTGCAAGGATGAATACAAACCATCTCAAATTTCATCAAAATCCATAAAAGTGTATGGTCCAAAATGTAAACCACAATGTAAATCATTGACCATGGTTAGTAGAAATGTTTCAATATTTGTACATCAATTGTAAAACATATAACATCCACATGTAAAATGTTATTAACAGGAAAAAGGGGGAAAGGTAGAGGACGTTGGGTATATGGGAATCATCTATATTCTGTACAAGACTTTTCTGTAACCTAAAGCCTATTTGAACAAAATGAAAAAAATTAGACTCTGGGTGAAAAAATGGAAACAAATGTCATTGTACAGGCAAAACAATAGATCTTACAGTGATGAAAGACAAAATGTTTAAAAAAATAAATTTTTATTATTTTTTTTTCATTATCTCAAACTTTAAAAAAAATTTTTGCCTTTTATTTGTTATTTTTAAAACTAACATTATCATATCATTTTCTTATTAATTGTATTTGATTATTATGTTGGTTTCAATTTTGAAGAAGTTTTGGACCACAGAAGAGTTACAACTGTGGCAGGGGAGGATCATTGGTGCAGGATATCAGAGAGGCGGGATGCATAGGAGGAAGTTCACCTGGGGCATACCTTTAAGGCATATGAATATGTTCAAATGTTCATGGGGCATTGTCACAGTGGGTGAAGATCCACACAATAACCAAAGAAATATTTAATTCCCATCCTAAGCTCTGCCACATTCTCTAATGGGATAGCAAGAATCCCCTGAGTACAGAGGCAGAGTGAAGGAGGATGGACCATTGACAGGCCCTTAATTGTGATGAATGTACTTATGAATCTTTACTTCTGAAGTTGAAACTTAGCATTGTATTATAGGGTGCCTAGCATTACCTACTGAAAGCTTCTTTGTTGCTTAAATGTGGCCTCTCTCTAAGACAAAACTCAGTGTATAAATTCATTACCTTCCCCGCAGCATGGGACATGACTCCCAGGGATAAGCTTCTTTGGCACTGAGGAATTACTGCCAAGCACCAACTAGCAGTGCAACTGGAAAAAGACATTGACGAAAAGGGGAAAAGGGTGAAGACAAATGAGTTTATATGGCTAGGAGTCTTCAAAGGAAATTGGGAGATCATTTCACAGGTTACGCTTATGCACATCTCAGCAGAAACACTTAGACTGCCACAGTAAATATTGCCTCAAATAGCAGGGCTCCTGAGGGCTCTAGAGACATCCAGACACTATAGGCAGGGCAGACAGCTCAGTAGTTTGGTGCCCTGCCAGTGGGCCCTACTTTGGAATTTGCACTCCCCAGTGTGATAGAGTTGGACTCAGTTGTGTTTTCCTTACACATGGCTCTGCTGTCCCCCTGTTTGAACCAACAGTTAGTATAGAGTTGAAGTTTTATGTTCAAGAGTCTTAAATCTTTGGGCTGTCCATGTGCCAGTTAGGTCCCAAATCTCAACAGACTTGCAACACTTACTCTCCAGTTCATTGGACTCACCCAGGACAACGAACAAGAATTTGACTGACAACAACCTTCTCAAGGAACAGAGAGAGTCTGCAACTACAAGCAAGAAAGCCACATCCATTTGCCCCATGAGACCTAAGCCCCCTCTCATTTAGAGGCAGAGTGGGAATCACCATCACAGTTTCCTCAGGACTGGGGAATGGACAATGGACCAGAGTAGACTTACAGTTACAGTTGTTCTACTGTAAACTTGTTGTGATCCTAGCAATGGAAAAGCTTTCATCATGGATATGGAGGCAGTGGCCACTGGGGGATCTGAGGGGAGGGAGAGGGAAAAATAGGTATAATTTGGGGATATTTTTTGGACTTGGGAAATATCCTGAATGACATTTCAATGACAGATACAGGCCATTGTATATCATGTAATCACTTGCAAAAATGTGCAGAAGAGAGTGTAAACTACAATTTAAACTATAATCACTGCTTAGTGGCAAATGTCCCAAGATGTGTTCATCAATTGTGACAAATGTACCACACTAATGAAGGATGTTTCTGATGTAGGAAAATGTGGAAAACTAGGGAGTGGGGCATATGGGAATCCCTTATAGTTTTTGCTTAACATTTATGTAATCTAAGTTTCTTTCAAAAAAAAATTAAAAATTAAAAAATTTCTATTAGCTATGATTATAGATTTTTTTTGTATTAACCTTTCTTTAGTGAGATTACTTTTTGCTGTTTTACCATAAAGTGTAATGCTTTATGAAGTTTTCTGATGTTCATCCTTGAAAAGGTTGTGGTATTAATCAATTAGCTAATTAGTTAATTGTGTTTCAACCTGTGTGTTGAATTTCATCACAGCTGTGGGGGCTGCTCCCATCTTCTTATCTTTCTCTTTTCTTATAATCCCTTAAAAGAATGGTTGAGTCCGAAGATTCCTTGATGTGTAGTGGTTTTTTGTGCGTTGGCATCCCTTTGCATGATTATTTACAAATACATTGCCTGATTTTATATGTATATCTGAAAATTTATTTAAAATTTATCCTAATATTCATGGTTGATACTGTTTTATAATAAGTTGATATTGTTATTTGCTATTATTTTGGAATATGTACTGCATTGGCTTTATTTAATGAGTTTGAGCCTTTTTATGTAGCATCTCTACACTTTGAAACATGTGAATGAAAATCACCCTCCAAAAAGCAAAACATGAATTGTTTAACTGTGAATATCTGACCAAATTTTGCATTTATTTCATGTTTGCATTTTCTATGTATTTGTATATTAATTTTGAAAATATTCTCAAAAAACATTCATTTCACTTGATTTTTAATACTTTTGCTATAAATTTCTATATACATCTTAGCATAAATATTTTTAAACCTCCCCTGTATATAGTGATCTCCAATTTATACTTCATGTTGAGTAATCTTGAATAGTTCTGAGTTCTAGGGCTTATCTACTGATTATTTCATTATAGAGAAGAGAACAAATAAGTTATCAGAACATGTATTAGTATTCTTTTTATACTTTTGCATCTCATTTAATTGCTTGTAGATTTAGAAGAGTGATTGCCTTATTAATATGCTATCCTGATACATAGATGAGAAAATCCAGATCCAGATTTGAGGCTCAGTTGGCATAGTTGTGTTCCTTTCTTCTAATTTTAGTTAAAAGCTAAGAAGTTATCCTAGGCATTGTTTTTAGTTGCTCATATTTTTTTAAAAGCACTCCTTCTTTTAATTAGGTAGGTATTAAATTATATTAGTTTGACAAAATAATTTAATTCAGAGTAAATTTAAAATGTGAATTAAAATTACCATAAAATTTTTTATCAGTAATGGTAAGCTAATCTGTGTTAACTGTTTATTCTCTCTATTCAAAGATTTGTCTCTTATCATTTAATGTTTGTAATAAAGGTAAAAAGATCTTAAGCATCTATCCAGTTTTTATATACTTTTCTATTATAATACAAATAGGATAATCAATGATAAAAGGGAAACAGTGTAAATTTTATCAGAATCAATAATCCAACTCCTTCTCCTAATCCTCAGTCTGTACAAAGTTTCACTAACTAAAAACAAATGTTAAGTAAGCGTGACTGGTAGACATAATTTCCTTTTCTCATCACACATTTTTGAAGGCAGGTATTTTTAAAATGTTACCAATGAATTTTTTAAAAATCCCTCTGGAGTTTTAAAAGGAATGGCATATAACTAAATTGTTTGGAATTTTCTGTTATTTTCTCATTGCTTCCTAAATCCAAAGGCCCATATGACAAGAAAATTACTGAGCTCTGCCAAGTTGTGTAAAAGTATTTCTCTATGCACTTCATTATCTGTATGTGCTTCATATATTTCTTCCCTCTAATGCTTCCTGAACCCCTTTAACATAAAGTCACTGCTGCTTTCTTTAAAGAAAAGTATCCATCCCTGTCCTTGGAAAGAAAATTGTTCACTAATACTATATTTTTTCTTTTCAAATGAATGATAGGTGAGGATGATTTCTCCTTTACTTCTTTCTGAAACACGTAGGCACAGGTTCAATATTTCTATCAATTCCTTGGAGGTTCTGTTTGACAAAGTCAGAGGAAGCATTTGCCTCCTCCCTCAGGCTTACAGGTTGTACATTTCTCAGAGACATCCACTGCATCTTTCATGGAATTCTTCTCATTTTTAGCTTTTTATTTTGAAACAATTTCAAATGTACAGGACAGTTGCAAAAATAATGCAAACTCCATACAGAGAGCTCCAACATCACTCCACATCCCCCAGATACCAAAATGAATTATTTTCTGGGAAAAAAAGTAAGGAAATACAAAGTGTAGCAACCAACCTGTGTCTACAAACATCATAATCTGTTCCCACAAGGTACAGTCTGATATCTTTTAATTAATGTTTTCCTCTAAATATTACAATTGATCAGAATATTTAAATTCCTAGTACGGTGACACAACAAGATTTTTAAAAAATACAATTTCTAGATACTTCTACATCTAGATATGACTCAGTCATACCTCTAGTTATTCAACATCATCTTCCTTAAGCCATGTTTACATCCACTGTTAAATTTGGTCATCAGTTTTATTAACATGCTTCTTTGTGAAGATATTCATTTTTCATTTTATAAATACTGATTGTTGAATAATATAAAATGTTTTGATTTGGATGACTTTAATATTACTTTTTCATTATTTATTTTATGCATCCTTTGGGTATGACCATCTTTCATATAAATTCCTATTAATTCAAAACTGTCTCAGGACCTGTGCAAACCATCAGACATTAAATCCTTACTTTGTTCCCCCCTGCCCCCGCTCCTTTTATACTGCTATCTCTGTTTTTTTAATTTTTAAATTTTTTTTTTTTTTTTTTTTGTGGAGAGCGCGAACGCCGTCCCCCACTACCACAAATTATGCAGTCGAGTTCCCCACATTTGGGGAATTCGCAGGGGTCAGCACATCAGGAGTGCAATGGATCAGCCTCACCCTGGGAAAACCAGCCTCGTGATCATGGTATCTCCCCTGCCAGGTAAGTATTATCTCTGGTTTTAATTGAGCATGTTATGTCACTGCATTTCATTTCCTCTCATGGTGTATAATTTTTACTTCTTTTTTTAACCTTTTTAGTAGTGGCACTAAGGTTTATAACACATATTTTTCAGTAAGCTAAGACCACCTTCAAATAACACTATACCACATCAAGCATAGAAGATAACTTATAACAGAGTATTCCCAATTCCTGCCTCCCATCCTTTGTGATTTTTCTGCATTCATATCACTTATACACGTTCTAGAATCACCCAATAATTGCTACTATTATTGTATATTTTAACAGTTACATTTTCGATCAACTAAAGATAAGAAAAACAAAATGTCATTTTTATGCTAATGTTTTCTTTTACTGATGTGCTTCTTTTCTTTATGTAGATCAAATTGTTTGGCTTGTATCATTTCCCTTCACCCTGAAGAACTTTACTATTTCTTGCAGGGTAATTCTGCTGCTCTCAATGAATTCTCTCAGTGTTTGTTTATCTGAAAAACTCTTTTTTTCTTCTTCACTCTTGAAGGATAATTTTGGGAGATGTAGAATTCCAGGTTGCCCTGTTTTTGTTTTTGTTTTTTTCTTTCAAAAACCTGCTCTCTCTTTACTCCATTATCTTCTTGCTTACACAATATCTAATGAGAGGTCTAATGTAATTATTACCCTAGTCCCTCGGTACTTAAGTTGTTTTGGTCCTCCCTTTGGTTTCCTTCAAGATTTTCTTTCTTGAATCTGATACTCCTGGGATTGTGGGTGTATTTATGTATGTGTTTTATATTCATTATGCTTGCTGTTCTCTGAACTCCCTGGATCTGAAGTTTGGCATCTGTCAATTATGGAAGGTTCTCAGCCATTATTTCTTTTTTTGAATAAATATATACATTTCTCAATTAAATGTAATGGATACATGTAAATTTTTTTTTTAATCAAACAATATATTACACAATATATTTGGTTCATAGTAATGCATTCATACAGTATTTGTACTTTTGTGTCTGGCTTGCTTCACTCAACATAATGTCCTCCAGGTTCATCCATGTTGCCATATGCTTTATGACTACATTTCTTCTTACAGCTGTATAATATTCCATCGTGTGAATAGACCACAGTTTGTTTATCCATTCATCTGTTGATGGACACCTGGGTTGTTTCCAGCTTTTGGCAATGGTGAATAATGTGACTATGAACATCGGTGTGCAGATGTCTGTTCGTGTCACTGCTCTCAGTTCTTCTAGGTATATACCCAGTAGTGGTATTGCAGGGTCACGTGGCAAGTCTATATTCAATTTCCTTAGGAACTGCCAAACAGTCCTCCATAGCGGTTGTAGCATCCTGCATTCCCACCAACAATGAAGAAGTGTTCCTATCTTTCCACATCCTCTCCAACACTTGTAGTTCTCTGTCTTTTTAATAGTGGCCATTCTGATAGGTGTGAAATGATATCTCATTGTAGTTTTGATTTGCATTTCCCTAATCATGAGTGATGTTGAGCATTTCTTAATGTGTTTTTTTGCCATTTGTATTTCTTCTTTGGAGAAATGTCTATTCAAGTCTTTGGCCCATTTTATAATTGGGTCATTTGTCTTTTTATTGTTGAGTTGTAACATCTCTTTATATATACTGGATATTAAACCCTTATCAGATATTTGATTTCCAAATATTTTTTCCCATTGAGTCGGCTGCCTTTTCACCCTTCTGACAAAGTCCTGTGAGGTGCAAAAGTGTTTAATTTTGAGGAGGTCCCATTTATCTACTATTTCTTTTGTTGCATGTGCTTTGGGTGTGAGGTCCAGGAAACCACCACCTACTACAAGGTCTTGAAGATGTTTCCTACATTTTCTTCTAGTAGTTTTATGGGTCTGGCTTTTATATTTAGATCTTTGATCCATTTTGAGTTGATTCTTGTATAGGGGGTGAGATAGGGGTCCTCTTTCATTCTTTTGGTTATAGATATCCAGTTCTCCCAACACCATTTGTTGAAGAGACTGTTTTTCCCATCAGCGTGGGCTTGGTAGGTTTGTCAAAAACCAGTTGACTGTATAGGTGAGGGTTTATTTCTGGATTCTCAATTCTATTCCACTGATTGATATGTCTATCTTTATGCCAGTACCATGCTGTTTTGACCACTGTAGCTTTGTAATATGTTTCAAGGTCAGGCAGTGAAATTCCTCCCACATTGCTCTTCTTTTTTAGAATACTTTTGGCTATTGGGGTGCACTTACCCTTCCAGATGAATTTGGTAATTGCCTTCTCCAATTCTGTAAAGTAGGCTTTTGGGATTTTGATTGGTATTGCATTGAATCTATAAATCAGTTTGGGCAAGATTGACATCGACACGATATTTATTCTCCCAATCCATGAACACGGAATGTCTTTCCATTTGTTTAGGTCTTTTAAAATTTCTTTTAGCATTGTTTTATAGTTTTCTGCATATAGGTCCTGTACTTCCTTGGTTAAATTAACTCCTAGGTATTTGAGTCTTTTTGTTGCTATGGGAAATGGAATTTTCCTCCTGATTTCCTCCTCAGATTGTTCAGTACTAGTGTACAAAAGCATTACTGATTTTTGCATGTTGATCTTATATCCTGCCACTTTGCTGAACTCATTTATTATTTCAAGTAGCTTTGTTGTGGATACTTCAGGATTTTCTAAATACAGGATCATGTCATCCGCAAACAGTGAGAGTTTTATTTCCTCTTTTCCTATTTGGACGCCTTTAATTTTTTTGTCTTGTCTAATTGCCCTCGCTAGATCTTCCAGTACAATGTTGAATAACTATGGTGACAGTGGGCATCCTTGTCTTGTTCCTGATCTTAGGGGGAAAGCTTTCAACCTTTCCCCATTGAATATGATGTTGGCTGTGGGTTTTTCATATATGCCTTTTATCATATTGAGGAATTTTCCTTTTATTCCTATCTTTTGAAGTATTTTTATCAAAAAAGTATGTTGGATTTTTTCGAATGCCTTTTCTGCATCTATTGAGATGATCATGTGGTTTTTTTCCTTCAATTTGTTAATGTGGTGTATTACATTGATTGATTTTCTTATGTTGAACCAGCCTTGCATGCCAGGAATAAATCCCACTTGGTCGTGATGTATAAGTCTTTTGATATGCTGTTGGATTCGATTTGCAAGTATTTTGTTGAGAATTTTTGCATCTATGTTCATGAGAGAGATTGGTCTGTAATTTTCTTTTCTTGTGGAATCTTTATCTGGCTTTGGTATTAGGGTGATGTTGGCTTCATAAAATGTGTTGGGTAATTTTCCTTCCTCTTCAATTTTTTGGAAGAGTTTAAACAGGATTGGTGTTAATTTTTTTAGAAATGCTTGGTAGAATTCACCTGTGAAGCCATCTGGTCCTGGACTTTTCTTTGCTGGGAGATTTTTGATGACGGATTCAATCTCTTTAATTGTGATTGGTTTGTTAAGTTCTTGTATTTCTTGTTGTGTCAGTGTAGGTTGGTTATGAGTTTCTAGAAATTTGTCCATTTCATCCAGGTTGTCTAGTTTGTTGGCATATAGTTTCTCATAATAGCCTCTTATGATTCTTTTTATTTCTGTGAGATCATTTGTAATTTCCCCCCTTTCATTTCTGATTGTATTTATTTGCATCTTCTCTCTTTTTTTCTTTGTTAGTCTAGCGAGGGGTTTGTCAATTTTATTGATCTCAAAGAACCAGCTTTTGGTTTTGTTGATTTTCTCTATTGCTTTTATGTTCTCATTTTCATTTATTTCCGCTTTAATCTTTATTATTTCTTTCCTTCTTTTTGCTTTGGGATTGGTTTGCTGTTCTTTTTCTAGTTTCTCAAGTTGTTCAGTTAAATCTTTGAGTTTAGCTCTTTCTTGTCTCTTAATATAGGCATTTAGGGCTATAAACTTCCCTCTCAAGACTGCCTTTGCTGTATCCCATAAGTTTTGATATGTTGTGTTCTCATTTTCATTTGTCTCAATATATTTTCTGATTTCACTTGCAATTTCTTCTTTGACCCACTGAATATTTAGGAGTGTGTTGTTCAGTCTCCACATTTTTGCAAATTTACTTTTTTCCTGTCTGTTATTGATTTCTAGTTTCATTCCATTATGATCTGAGAAGGTTCTTTGTATAATTTCAATCTTTTTATATTTATTGAGAGCTGTATTGTGACCTAACATGTGGTCTATCCTGGAGAAAGATCCATGGGCACTTGAAAAGAATGTATAACCGGCTGAGTTTGGATGCAGTGTTCTGTAAATGTCTGTTAGGTCTAACTTGTTTATCATATTGTTCAAGTTCTCTGTTTCCTTGTTGATCTCCTGTCTAGTTGTTCTATCTAATGATGTGAGAGGGGTGTTGAAGTCTCCGACAATTATTGTAGAAATGTCTGTTTCTCCCTTCAGTTTTGCCAGAGTTTGTCTCATATATTTTGGGGCACCCTGGTTAGGTGCGTAGATATTTATGACTGTTATGTCTTCCTGAAGGATCGTCCCTTTTATTAATATATAATGGCCTTCTGCATCTCTTATCACTTTTTTGCATTTGAAGTCTGTTTTGTCTGATATTAGTATAGCTACACCTGCTCTTTTCTGTTTACTATTTGTATGGAGTATCTTTTTCCAACCTTTTACTTTCAGCCGGCTTGTATCCTTGGTTCTGAGGTGAGTTTCTTGTAAGCAGCATATGGATGGTTCATGTTTTTTTTATCCATTCTATCAGCCTGTGTCTTTTGATTGGGGAATTTAATCCATTCACATTCAATGATATTACTGAAAATGCACTATTTATTTCCTCCATTTTATTCTTTGGTTTTCATATGTCATCTTATTTTTGTCTCTCTTTTTACTCTTTTGGTTATCCTTTCTGCTTTTCTTTCTTCTATACTCTCCTCCAAGCCTCTCTCTCCTGTCTTTTTCTTTCAGGTTCTAAGGCTTCCTTTAATATTTCCTGCAAAGGTGGATTCTTTTTTGCAAACTCTCTTTGTTTCGTTTGTTTGTGAATACTTTATATTCACCTTCATATTTGAAGGACAGTTTTGCTGGATAAAGAATTCTCGGCTGGCAGTTTTTCTCTTTCAGTTTCCTAATTGTATCATACCACTGTCTTCTTGCCTCCATGGTTTCTGAAGAGAAATCTGCACTAAGTCTTACTGGACGTCCTTTGTCATTTGCTTCTCTCTTGCTGCTCTGAGAATTTTCTCTTTATCTTTTACATTTGACATTCTGAATAATATGTGTCTTGGCATAGGTCTATTTGGATTTATTCTTATTGGGGTACGGTGTGCTTCTTGGACATGTAAGTTCATTTCTTTCGTGAGAGTTGGGAAATTTTCAGCTATTATTTCCTCAAATACTCTTTCTGCCCCTTTTCCTTTCTCTTCTCCTTCTGGAACTCCCATGACACGTATGTTCTTGCATTTTGTGTTGTTATTCAACTCTCTGAGCCCCTGCTTAATTTTTTCCATTCTTTTCTCTCTCTGTTCTTTTCTTTCTTCAATTTTAGCTGCTCTGTCTTCAGTATCACTTATTCTTTCTTCTATCATTTCAAGTCTGCTGTTGTATGCTTCAAATATATTTTTGACTTCACCTATTGTGTCTTTCATTCCTATGAGCTCCATTACTTTTCTGTTCAGGATTTCAAATTCTTCTTTACGTTCGCACAATGACTTCTTGATGTCATTGATCTCTTTAACTATTTTCTCTTTCATCTCATTATTTTGATTTTGGAAATGTGTGCTCATCTCACTGATTAGTTCTCTCAAATTCTGCATCTCTTCTGGGACTTTGCTGTATTCCTTTTCTTGGGCCATGTCTTCTATTTTCTTAGTATGGCTCGTAATTTTTTGCTGGTGCTTAGGCATCTGGTTAGTTTGTATTTTACTTAGATGCTCTATCTCTTTCTCTTTTATGGGGTTTTAGTGGCAGGAGGCTGTGAGTTACCACAGCTCTTTGATTTTTGGCTTAACCTTAATTGTTAGGATTGTTCTGCTGGTTGCTCAAAACTGGGCACTGGGCCCAGTAATTGGTTGTAGAGTCTTTTCCTAGGGCCTTGGACAGGAAGGCTATAGAGAACAGGAAAAGACTCTCTTACTTATTAATTTTCTTATGTGCACTTCCTTGGTCTGCCAGGAGATGGCGCTTGTTGGCAGCTCTCAATTCAATGCCTGGGCAGAGTGTATTTGTTGTGACACAGGCCAGATCAATGTGATAGACCTTCCTGTCTGGGGCCTAAGAGCCTTATGATTCAAACTTTCTGAGACAGTTTTCCAGACTTCTCTCATAGCGCCCCCCTTTTTCCAGCTAGGAAATATTTCTACTCCCTTCTGAATCCTCAACAATAAGTCCCTGTTAGTAGAGGAGGAGATTGGGAGGTTTGTATATCTTTAACCCCTTGCAGAATCCAAGGCAAACAATGGCACAGCCCCACCCAGCCTGGAAGGGCTCTCGGGACAGGATAGACCAAACCTGGGAGTCGAAATCAGGGTCAGCCCCAGGCTCTCTCTCCCCTCTCCCGTGGAGTCCTCAAAAATTAGTCCACGCTAGAAGAGAGGGAGGTTGGGAGGGTCGGATTTCTCCAGGCCTTTCTAGGTTCCCAGGGCAAACCGCTGTGTGGAAGGGTCCGTGGGGCTCTGCAGCCCAAATTTCAGGTCAGAACCTGCGTCAGCCTAAGGCTGTGTCCCTCTCTCTCCCCTTTCTGGGAGTGGCAGATCTCTGAATCCCCCTTTGTCTGTGTTCGCAGGCCCAGAGGCCGGAGAATTCTGAAGAGTGTGGGGGAGGGTGCCGGCAGCAGCAGAAGCTGCTGTTTCCAACTCACAGTTCTGTTGTCGCGATTTCCCTCTTCTGTCTCCCTCTCTCCTCTGGGTGGTGTGTAGCCTTCACCTGCTGTCCTAAACCCTAGAAGATCTTTTTTGGGGCTGTTTCCACTTGTCCTCTATCTATTTTTCTGGAGAAGAGATTCCCGTGTCCTCCTAGTCCGCCATCTTCCTGGAAGTCCTCCATTATTTCTTGAAATATTTCTTCTGCTATATTCTTTCTTTCTCCTCTCATTATTCCAATTATCTATATAGTACAATATTTGATATTTTTTCATAATTCTGGGATATTCCATTCTCGTTTTTTTTATTCCTTTTTTTTCTTGGAGTTTCAGCTTGGAAAGTTTCTATTGATCTCTCTACAAGCTCACTGATACTTTCCTCAGCTGTTGAGTTTACTTATTAGCATATTGAAGATGCTATTTCTGCTTTATTATTCCAGAGTTCTAGGAATTATTTTAGATTTTTTTCCTTGTAATTTCCATCTCTCTGCCAACATTAAACATGTGGTACTATATATTGTCTATTTTGTCTATTGGTTCCTTAACATATGAATCACACTTATTAAAATTTTCTTGCCTGATGATTACAACAACTGTGTCATATCTCAGTTTTTCCTTCCCTTCTTGGCTCTAGGTTTCCTTTTGTGCTGTTCCTCAAAAAGAGTTTGTATCTTGTAGGCAATTCAGATGTAATACACTGTTAGTATCTTGGCTTCTGTTGCTGTGTTGGTAGGAATATTCTATATTCCTCTGATTAATCATATCTTTTAATGGGGTTGTGTCTCTGGGCTAGACCTTCACAAGTGTTTCTGCCAATTCTCCGAGGATCTGGGAGGATTTCATGTTGGCCACATTTCCCCTCACTGCCAGGACCAGGAGCTCTTTCTCAAATATTTACTGTGATGACCAGTTGGGGTTCCTGGAGGGAACTTGAATTTTCCTCTTTTTATTTTCATAGACATTCACTTGGCTCACAATCAATTATTTTACTAACAGTTTTGACAAACTAGCATGATTCCTAAATTTTGAATTAGTTGATTTAAATGTAATCACAAGTACAGTTTGCCCTAAACATATTTACATTTATAGTATAACATTTGGTGTGGCAGAAAAACACTGGGAACTGGAAATTTGGGTATGACTTTCTTCCAGTTGACAATCTAGAAGTATTTTTGTGAGCTCATTCTTTAAAAATTGTGATCTCATTTCTTATTTGTATTATTTAGGTATTGGAATTTGATTGTATGAAGAACATAAGATCACTTTGCAGAAAGTAAAAAGAAAACATGTTCACACACATATGCACAAAAGAGCTTTACAACTTTAGCCATTTTATTATTTACTATTGTATTTATTTTATACATTTCTTTTCCCTTTTTGCAGGTTATACTTCAGTAGAGTTTATAGAGTGAATTAAAATGCATATGCAACTCATATCATTGCTCTCCAAACCTTTTTTCTGCTTCTCAATGAAAAAGTGCTTCATAGAAAATTTTGAATCCAGGGTTTAAAAAATGAAAAGAAGCAAAATAATATCAGGGGAAAAGAGGTTTCCTTAAAACATTAAAAGAATAAATATGGAATATAGCAAACCACTTTGTATTACAAATCTGACAACTTAGATTGAATGTATCAATTCATAGAAAGGTACAGACTTCAAAACTCACACACAAAAAAATACATATGGTGAATATTCTTGAAATTCAAGTTAAAACCTCACAAAATTGACCAAAATGGAAAATTCTAAACTTAGATATAGTCACAGGCAAACACTTAAAGTATATATATGGAAGAATTATTATTCATTATGCATAATATCTTCCAGAAAATAGAGGGCAGGGGCATTCCTAAGTCTATTATGAAGACAATTATTGCATTATTATATTACAATATTACTAACCAGACAAGAAAAATATAAGAAAAATAAAATAAACACCAATATCCCTCATGAACCAAGATATAAAATGCTTCAACAAAATTATAAATATATATATTTATAATATATATGTAATTATATATAAATACATATGAATATATAATATATATAATATAAAATGATTGCAAAAAACATATAAGAAAGATAAAGCATTATGAATGGCCACTATTAAAAAGTTGGCAAACAAGTGTTGGAGGAAATGGAGAGAATGGCACGCATATTCTCTGTTAGTGGGAAGGTAGAATGGTAAAGCCAACTGTGGAGGACGGTCAGGCAGTTCCTAAGGAGTTTGAATATAAACTTGCCATGTGACCCAGCAATACCACTACTAGGTATATACCCAAAAGAACTGAAAGAAGTGATGTGAACAGACATCTGCACACCAATATTTATAGCAGTGTTATTCACAGTTGCCAAAATATGGGAAGTCTATAGGGGTCCACCAAGTGATGAATGGATAAACAAATTATGGTGTATACACATGATGGAATATTATGCAGCAGTAAGAAGAAATGAAGTCATGAAGCATATGACAACGTGGATGAACCCTGAGGACATTATGTTGAGTGAAGCAAGTCAGACACAAAAGGAAAAATACTGTATGATTGCACTATTGTCAACTAAATGCATTGTGTAAACTCATAGAGTTAATAATTAGAATATAGTTCACCAGAGAATAGAATGAGTAGAGAATGGAAAGCTAAGTTTTAGTCTGTGCAGAATTGGTAAAAATGTTTTTTGTAAATCTTTGGAAATGAATAGAAATGATGAAAGTGCATCATAGTATTTGTAACTAGCAGACCTATTGTATCATTATGTCTATGGTTGAGACGGAAAGTCTAAGGACATGTATATTGCTAAAAGGAAAGCTAAAGACTGTAACATGTGACTGTAAGGCATAGTGAAACCTCATGTGAAATAAGAGGATGGGTAATTTTGCTTATATAAGACTATTTTTACAAATATAAATACAAATAAACTAGAAAGATGAAAACAAAATAGCAGCTGTGTATGGCAGGGTAAGCATAAAGAGTTTGAGACATGATGACTTTTATTTTGTTTTTGTTTTTTTGTCTTCATTTGTTTTATTATTATTATTATTATTGGAATAATGAAAATGCCCTTATAATGACTGAAGTGATGAATATACAACTATGTGATTATACCAAATACCACTGATTATACACTTTGGATGGATTTATGTTTTATTATTATGTATCAATCAAATTGATTTGTTAAAAAAAGTAATCAGCACTATTAACCATAGTGACACTACATAAGGGAATCTACATAATCATTTTTATAGATGCATAAAATGCATTCAGCTAAATTCAACATCCATTCTTTAAAAAATAAAATAAACCTCTGCAAACTAGGAATAGAAAGAAACATCTTTAAACTAATAAAATGTAATTAACTGGCAGTTAACATAATAGGAAATGGTGAAAGACTGAGAGCTTTCTAAGATCAGGAACAAGCCAAGGATGTCATCTCTTAGCACTTCCATTTAATGTTGTTATGGAAGACCTATGCTATGCAATATTGCAAGAAAAATAATTACAATTTTTAGAAAAATAAACATACATGTCTATGTTTATTCACTAATGGTATGATTTCATTTGTAAAAAATCTCAAAGGATCACGGGTAAGTATCTCAAATAGTAAGTCAATTAAGTGAGGTCAATAAAAGTCAATTGCTTCCTATACAAAAGCAATGAGCAATTTGAATTTGAAATAAAAATACACCAAAATATATTTCAGCATATATCTACAAATATGCACAGTATATATATGCTGAAAAGTACAAAATACTGATGAAAAATTTAAGGTCTAAATAAAAAAGGGTGATATAAATATTCATGAATTGAATGTCAAATTCTCCCCAATTTGATATCTAGGTTCAAAACAATCCCATTCAAAATCACAGCAAGCATTTGTGAATATTGACAAGCTGTTTCTAAAATCTATATGGAAAACAAAGGAAATAGAAGAGCAAAACATTTTGAAAAACAATTCTGAAAAAGTAGAACAAAGTAAGAGAAATAATTCTATCTCATTTCACATCTTACTATGAAGCTACATTATATTCTGCAGGTTTTGATGAAACAAAAGACAAATATATAAAGGACACAAAAGATTGAGTGTAGAAAAATGTAAATATTAATAAAGTCAAATCAATTGTTTCCAGAGTTGCAAAGGATATTGAATGGAGAATGAATAATCTTCAAAAAATTATGCTGTTTTTTTATAACAGTGCAAAGACCACTCATTTGGGAAAGAGCAGTCTCTTCGACAAATGGTGCTGGGAAAACTGTATCTCCACTAGCAAACAAAAATAAAGGAGGACTACTACCTTATATATTATACAAAAATCAACACAGAATGGATCAAATACCTAAATATAAGAGCTAGAACTATCAAACTCCTAAAGAAAACATAGGGAAGCATCTTCACTACCTTGTGTTAAAAATTCTTATACTTTACATCCAAAGGACAAGCAACAACAACAACAAAATAGATTAATGGGACCTCATCAAAATTAAAAACCTCTGCAACTCAAAAGATTTTATCATGAAAGTAAAATGATAACCAACATAATGGGAGAAAATATTTGGAAACCACATATCCTATAAAGGTTTACTATCCAGAATATACTGAGAAATGCTACTGCTTTACAACAAAAAGTCAACCCACCCAAATATAAAATGGGCAAAAGATGTGAATAGACATCTCTCCAAAGAAAATATACAAATGGCCAGAAAACATATGAAATGATGCTGAATATCATTATCAGGGAAATGCAAATGAAAACCACAATGAGATACGATTTCACACACATTAGAATGGCTGTATTTTTTTTTTTAATGGAAAATAACAAGTATTAGAGTTACAAGTATTGGTGCTACATGTTCATGGATGTGGTAAAATAAGAATACACATTCATTGCTGGTGGCAATGTAAAATGAGGTGCAGCACTGTGGAAGACATTTTACCATTCCTCAGAAAGCTAAATATGGAACAACCACAAGACCCAGCAATCCTACTACTAGATATGTACCCAAAAGAATTGAAAGCAGGAGCTCAACTAGATATTTGCACTCCAATGTTCATAGCAACATTATTCACAATTGCCAAAAGATGAAAGCAACCCAAGTGTCTATCAACAGATGAATGGATAAATAATATATTATATACACATACAATGGAATATTATTCAATCATAAAGAGGAATGAAGCCCTGATATATGTGACAACATGGATCAGTCTTAAAGACATCACGTTGAGTGAAATAAGGCAGAGCCAAAAGTACAAATGTTGTATGGTCTCATTGATTTGAAACAATTAGAATAATCAAAGTTATAGAGTCAATATTTAGAATATAAGTTACCAGGAAATGGAGTGTGTAAAGGGAATGGGATGTTAAGGCTTAAGATGTACAGGGTATCTACTTGGAATGATGGAAATATTTTGGTAATAGATGGTGATGATGGTACACAACATTGGGAACATAATTAACAACATTGAAATAAAAATCTGAATGTGATTAAAAGGGGAAATGGTAGTTTTTATATATAGTAACAGAGAATAAAAACTTTAAAAAAATGCCTGGAACTACACTACACAAACAGTGAACCTTTTTAAAGCCATTAAAAAGGGATGTGGGAAGATGACATCGGACTAACAGGCAGGGCTAAATGCTCTCTCAAAAGCAATGTAGAAAGAGCCAAAAGCTGTCTAAGGGAACTGCTTTAGGAGTAAGCAGACCAGAACAGTGCTACACAACTCTTAGGAAGGTTAAAGACAGTGAGACAAAGAATCTCAAACAACAAACATGAGTTAACAAGCCCCTGTGGTGGCCAGGAAGGTGCCCCCTCCCCTACTCCCAACATATTAAGCCAGGATAAAACCCCTGGCTCACTGCAGCTAACTGAGAGGGGAACAGACATCTTAGTCACTGTCAGCTGTTTCAAGGGAAAAGGGAGGGGGAGTTGGTGAGATATTCATGAGTGAATTTTGGCCAGCAGAGACTACTTTGAGTCTCCACTCTGGATATTCAACACAGGAGCACAGGAAAGAGCAGACCTAAACACCTCCATGGAAAGGTCCACAGATGAGCATCATCTGCTGGCCAATCTGGATATTGCATGGACAAAAACTGTTTTCAGATAAATATTGCACCCCAATAGTGAGTCTCAGATCCAATTTTGATAGCTTAAGCTGGACAATTTCAAAGACTTAGAAAAAGTTGAACCAAATGCCAAAGAAGAGCTGTGAAAAAAAAAATAGGCAAGAGCAATTAGCAATCAGAGTAATTTCACCAAGATATTCAGATGTCTAGACCACAGCAAAAAATTACAAGCCATACTAGGAAACAGTAATAGGTGGCCCAGCCAAAGGAACAAACCAAATATACTAAAAAGATAGAAGATTTAAGACAATTAATCAGTAATAATCATATAACTCTGCTAAATCAATTCAAAGAATTGAAAGAAAATATGACTAAAGATATAAAGGATATTAAGAAGACACTGGGTGAGCAGAAACAGACCTTATGAGAATTAAAGGCATGATTGATGACATTAAAAATACATTAGACACACATAAGAGCAGATTTTAATTGCTTGAAGAGAGAATTAGCGATTTCAAAGAATATCTGAACTGAAAAAGACAGATAAGCAGAGAGAGAAGAGAATGGAAAAAATGGAACAGAGTCTCAGAGAATGGAAAAAATGGAACAGTCTCAAGAAATTGAAAGACAACATAAAATGCACAAACATTCACATTATCAGTATCCCAGAAGGAGAAGAGAATGGAAAAGAGGAAGAAAGAATATTTGAAGAAATAATTACTGAAAACTTCCAGACCCAATATCCAAGAAGGACAATGCAACCAAAGAGAATAAATTCAAATAGACCTAACCTGATATACATACTATTCAGAATAACAAATATCAGAGATAAAGAAAGGATATGAAAGCAGCAAGAGAAAAGCAAAGCATCACATACAAGGGACCCTTGATAAGATTAAGTGCCAAGCCCTCATCACAAACCACGAAGGTGAGAAGTAGGTGGTACGATGTCTTTAAGATACCGTAAGACAAAAACTGCCAGCCAAGAATTCTGTATCCAGCAAAACTGTCCTTTAAAAATGAAGGTGAGTTCCAAGACTTCACAACAAACAAAAACAGAGAATATGTTACCAAAAGACCATAATTACAAAAGATGCTAAAGGAAGTTCTGCAGGCTGAAATTAAAAAAAAAAAAAAATGCCAAGAGACTTGGAGAAGAGTTTAGAAATAAAGATTATTATTATACAGGGAAAATTAAAGGGTTAAAAATAGACAATAGCACAACATGACAACAGAGAGCCAAAGGAAAAAAATTGATGCAGGAAGTAATGCCTTTGCAGTAATAACACTGAATGTTAATGGATTGAACCCCCCAATCAAAAGAAATAGACTGATAGAATGAATTTAAAAAATATGAGCCATATTTATGTTGTCTATAAGAGACCCAACTCATATGTAAGGAAAGAACCAGGTTAAAAGTGAAAGATTGGAAAAAAGATATTCCATGCAAGTAGTAACCAACAAAGAGCTGGAGTAGCAATACTAATATCAGACAAAATTTATTTCAATTGAAAAACTTTATAATGTATGAAGAAGAGAAGAAGGCAATTATGTATTAATAAAAGGGACACTCCACCAAGAAGAAATAATCATAAATATTTGTGCACCTAACCTGAGTGGCACATACTAATAAAACTGAAAGGAGAATAAGATGACTCTACAATAATGGTTGGAGACTTCAATACAACACTCTCAGTATTGGACAGAACATCTGGACAGAGAATAAAGAACCAGAGAAGTTGAATAATATGATAAAGGAACGAGACCTAAAAGACATCTACAAAACAGTGTGACCCAAAACAGCAGGATATACATTCTTTTCAAATGCTCATGGATCCTTCTCTAAGATAGATCATGTTGGGTCAGAAGACAAGTCTCAATACATTGAAAAAGATTGAAATTATACAAAATACTTTTCCTGAGCATAATAGAATGAAGATGGAATTTAATAATGGATGGGAAAATTGAATATTCTTAAATATATGGAGATTAAACAACACGCTGTATTATAATCAGTAGGTCCAAGAAGAAATTGGAAAAGAATTCAGCAAATATCTTGAGACAAATGAAAATGAGAAGACAACATATCAAAACTTATGGGACACTGTAAAGGCAGTGCTGAGAGGGAAATTTATAACCTCAATGCTTACATTAAAGAAGAGATAAAATTGAAGATCTAACCACACATCAGGAGGAGCTAGAGAAAGTACAGCAAACTAATCCCAAAACCAAACTGAAGGAAAGCTATAGTAAAGATCAGAGGAGAAATAAATGAAATCAGAGAACAAAAAAACAATAGAGAAGATCAACAAAACGAAAATTTGGTTCTTTATGAAGAGCAACAAAATTGGCAAATCATTAGCTAAACTGAGAAAGAAAAAAAGAGAGAAGAGCAAATAAAATCACCTCTGACCCTGCAGAAATAAGAGAAATCATAAGAGGATTCTACGAACAACTGTATGCCAAAAAACTAGACAATGTAGAGGACATGGACTAATCCCTAGACACACATGAACCACTACACTGACCCTGGAAGAAATAGAAGACCTTCACAAACCAACCACAAATGAAGAGGTCGAAACAGTCATCAAAAACCTCCCAAAGATGAAGAGCCAGGGACCAGATGGCTTCATACGTGAATTTTACCAGTCGTTCAAAGATGATCTAATATCAATTCTGCTCAAACTGTTCCAAAAAAATTCAACAGGAAAAATCACTGCCAAACTCATTCTATGGAGTCAACATCACCCTAATACCAAAATCAGATAAAGATACTACAAAAAAAGAAAATTACAGATCAATACTTTGTTTGTCTTATTTAGGAGGCACTGGGAACTAAACCCGGGACCTCCCATGTGAGATGTGGGTGCCCAACTGCTTAAGCCACATCTATTCCCCCAGAGATAGCATTTTCACTGTTAAAGACATTAAAAATAAGCAAGAGGACAAGGCTAGAATTAACCTTATGGTGATGGATTAGACTGAACCTTATCAGAAAAAAACTCAAGATATATATGAAATAGAGAGAGAGAGTGGAGATGGGGGAGAGGAAGAGGGAGAAAAATAAGTGCACCTACACATGTTAATAAGCACATATATTTTCTAATTCTTTCCTTTGAGAAGGACCTGAAACTATCACCCAGTAGCAATGACTATACCTATCAACGAAATATTTATTTCAGCATACATTTATCAAACAAAAAGGAAGCAGGACTCTGGACGAATGGCTGATTCTAGAACTGGGACAGGGAAAATACAATGTGCACTTGTAGACTCTTACAGTATCAAAAGGCAAGGAATGGCTAAGAAAAAATATTGGGGACATGCCAAAAGGCTACAGGAGCCAACCTGAAAGAGCTCTCAGTGACCAAAGCTGGAACATTTTCAACAACAAATAAAGAGTGACAATTCTGGTTTAGAAAACAATAAATATATATCCATGAATTCATGTGCATATGAATAAGAAATCAGTAAATAAATAAATGGTAGAGAAGAGACTAATCATCCTTATAGAAGAAACTTGATGACAAATGTAGCAATAATGAGACAAGTTTAAAAACTATTGGAACACAACAACAAAATCTGATTGAAAATTGGTTATTTTAAAAGTACAATTTGAAGTAGCATGAAATATTAGGCATAACTTTAACAAGAAATGTGCAAAATCTCTCTTTTGAAACTAAATAATATTGCTGAGTGTTTTAGTTTCCTGGGCTGATGAACTCACTTATATTTCAGTAAAAAGAATCCATCATATTGAATATATAAGATTAGTACCATAAAGATTATTTCTATAATCATTTACAGATAAGGAAACTATAGGCCTATTTGTTTGAATTCTTCAGTCACATATTTAGAAGCTAGATCTACTAACTGCTAGCTCATCACTACTTATGCCTGACATTTATAAAAATATTCATTTTCAAGTCATTGATCTTTTAATCCATAATTAATAATAGTATTTGTGATCAAACATTTAAAGCTAATTAATTGTTTGGTTTGAGACATAAAAAAATAACTTACAACTATATTTTCAAAATTAATTCTACAGCTAAAATGTCTTTTCCCACTTTGCAACAGTTTTACCTTAGATGCCATTTTTTTCCCTGGAGCTTTTGGAACCCTTAGAGACAAATGATGCCTGACGAAACCACTTACAAAAAAAAGAGACTCTCCTAATAAAGACTTTCCCACATCAAAATTCTAGAAGATCACTTTTTTATATTTTTAGGCAATTTCAGTCAACAACTAAAGGAAACAATCTTCCGTCCTCCAGGCAAGACAAGATAGAATTCTTCTTCTTTGCCATCAATTATTATTGACTTGTATCCTTACTCTCTGTTGACATTTCTTGAGGGTTTCATTTTGCTCATCTAATCACTTTCCTTACTAAAATGGGTTGGCTGACCCTGAAAACATTTCTCTAACATTTTGCCTGATGAAACCATGCACAGTCTTCAAAAAAGTGCCCATTCTATACCGAGATAAAAGATAAAAAGCACAAACGGACGGATGGATATAGTGCCTATCAGAGGAGCAAGAATAACATTTATATGGTGCTTCAAGTTCAGACTTTTGATCAAACCTCTGCATTATGCTATGGATCCGCTCACAGAGACAAACACAGAATTGAAAGAAGCTTTTCATCATGCTGCTTTCCATTTAAATCCTAAATGATTACATTGTCTTGTGCACCATGAGTTGCTAATTTTACACATCCTAAAACCATAGTTTGAATAATGAATAAGCTGTATTTTATTTTCATGTGTAAAAGGTGTAATTTGTTCTATGTAATCTTTCAAAAGTCCCAAACTTCAGTATTTCCCACTTGTCAAATCTTCATCTCATAATACACTGTAAATGTCTATAAATTGAAGTAGGTAAAAATCTCTCAACTCTTGATAATCTCAGGTTGATGAAGACAAGAAGAAATCCCCAGACTCGCTTTATTAAAATATGTATGAGGCCATTGGGAGCAGGTGTAGCTCAGTGGTTGAGTGCCTGCTTCACACATATGAGGTCCCAGTTTAATCCCAAGTACCTCCTAATATAAATATATATATATATATATATATATACACACATATATGTCAGGCTAATCAAAAATAAATATGTTTAGGTAATTACACCAGCAAAAATTCAGTAATCCAATTTAGGGTTAAAAAACGTAGACTTAATGTCCTGTCATTATTTATTTAATTTAACTTTCCATAATTTAATATTATTTATTCAGGAACAACTGACAAATGGAGGCTATCTAGCTAAAATTCACTTGAATAGCAAACTGCCGTTTTCTGAGACAAAAATAAAGGAGAAATACATAAAAAAATGCATTGAGTCAGATCCTTTGAAACTCAAAAGGAAAATAATATTGTTAAAGAGAAAAGGAAAACACAATTAAAATCAAAACATTAACCCTTAAGTTGAGTCCATAAAATGACTAAACAACAGCCAAGCCACTTGTATTTTAAAGCAGTATTCCTAGAGGTGTGTGTGTTGTGATTTTGCAGAAATTGGGACAGATCTACATGTAAAACAATAATTGTTTGATTACTAATAGAGAAAACAAAGACTAAGTGATTGTTTTCAATTTAAAATTATTTCATAAATATGGAATAGCTTCATATTCTCTCATATTTTCTATTTGTTGTAACGATTCCTTTTTTCCTAATAGAAGATACTTCTGCTTCCAACAATAGTAGATTGAAAAAAAAAAAAGGCCACACATTTCACTTCTTTCTTGTGTATACCCTTTACAATGGGACACTGCACTTCCATTAGAGGCAGGTCTATATCTCCTCCCCTTGAACTGGTACCTCCTTGTGGTTTTCTTTGTCTAATAAAATGTAGCAGAAATGACACTGTTCTGGTTTCTGAGCCTCTTGTACTTCAGCTCTGTCTCCATGGACTCCTGGCTTCTTTGAGTAAGCGGGGCTAACCTGCTGCAGAGTGAGAGATTATGCAGACCAGAACCACTTCATCCCAGTTAACTCAGCCAAGGTCTCAGATGTGTAAGACAGACAAGTAAAGATTAATAAAGCCAACCGAGAGTTAACATGCATCTAATAACAGATGCATGAGAAAACCCAGCTGCAACCAGAACCACTCAACTAACCCATCCTAAATTGGCAAGTCACAGCATCATAAGTTAAATAAATCATAAGACACCAAATTTGGGGAGGCTGTGTTATACAGCAACAACTAACTGATGCACCAAACCATACTGAAATGTATTGACTTAAATGCCAGAATTTTCTCCACATTATTTTTTAATCAGTATGACTCATTTCATTTTACCTCAAAGAAGTTAGATAAGAAGATAAGTGTTATTAGAAAATGTGCAAATTCTTGTCTCATTTACCTTGCATTAATAATATTAGAATTTGTATTTTTATGAGGTGTTTATATTTATAGAAAAAATTATTTGAATCATATGGTTAAGCATGAAAGTATTCCACACACTGGAAATAAATAAATCATTGCTTATTTCATACAAAGTATTAAGTGAACAAAACATCATTTCATATGAATGCTCAATATTTTATAATTACTTTTGCATTTTTATCATGAAAGTGCTCTATTAGTTACATAATTTATCTTTGCTTAGCTCTAAATAGACTATGGAAAGATAAATGACACAAATTTAATAAAGCCGCAGTGAGAATTCAACTGTTACAAATTAATGTGTGCTTTGTATAATTATTAAATAATTAACTTTTAGAATGTTGCATAGCCTGTTCTAAGGGTAAAACACAATAAAACATAGTCAAATAAAATGTAACATTAGGTATTGGCTATTCATGAATTTTTAGACCCTCGGAAAACCTGAAAACTTATAAACTTACACAACTGAATGAAGCTGTTCTTGTTCTGAAAACTTAGATTTTTCCTCATATTTTATTTCAGTTACAGAGATCTTGTGGAGCATTTACATTATTTAAGCTTTCTATGTCATCTAAAATATTATATGTTTAAAATCTTTACTGAGAAATGCTTCTTAGTAGGGCACACAGATACACATGTATCAGTTTCTACGTGTGTTTGTGTACAAGTATACAGTTTAAGCAGTTTTTAAAAAATGCATTACGTTTTTGGTAATTTGAAGCTGCAGGTACCTCAGAAAACCATGTTATTAAACTTAATCCATTCCTGTGGGTATAAACCCACGGTAAGTAGGACCTTTTGATGAGGTTACTTCAGGTAAGGCATGACCCAGTGCAGTAAGGATGGTCTTAATCCTATTAGAGTCTTTTATAAAAGGAATGAAGTTCAGACAGAAATAAGAGGCTGGGCATCACCAGAACCTGGAAAAGAAAGGAGAGAACAGGAAACATGGCCACATGCCTTGCCAGGTGAAAGAGTCAGCCAGACTCAGAACATCAGTCTTTGTCAAGAAAGCATGGCCTCAGTGACACCTTGATTTGGACTTTCCTTTAGCCTCAAAACTGTGAGCAAATAAATTCCCGTTGCTTAACCTCACCCATTTAATGGTATTTTCTTAAACAGCCTAGAAAACTAAAACAATAGTGTAACATATTCTCCTTTAACAAAGACTGTAATTCATACAGTTCCTATAAAAGTAATTTAATTTGCCTTTAGGTTCATAAAGCATCTCTGGTGTTATGTATAAATGTAATGAGCTCAAATAACATGAAAAGGTGTTTACTTGTGTGTAAGCTTATTATAAACTTCCCCATGGTAGATTGTCTCTGAGTAGAGTGATTTCCTGGTATATATTCTTTGTATTATTTTTTACCTTTTAAAAAATTTCCTTGATTTGTTTGAGTTTGTGAAATATTTGGTGTAAAATGGTATTTGATTTAGCATGAAGAGGGATGTTAGAGCACAAAATTAAAATACTAGGATCCTGAAGTTTTAGCCTATAGTTAAAAAAGTGTTCTAAAAATAAACTTAAATTCATTTTCTTATAAAACATATAAGATATAAATTTATCTTGCTTGTGAAAGACTTAATAACCTTCCCAAATCAATGTGTAATTTTGTCAAACACTGATTTTTATTGTATACAAATGAACCAAGATATTAAGGATAAGAGTGGTAGATATCTAACAATAGAGAAAGATCACAAAGTATTGTTTTATATGAATAGACACTAAAAATTTTGTCAGTGAACATCATTGAAAAGCATTTTTAAAGTTTATTGTTCAGATAAATAACTACTATATTTCCAATTTTGTTTATATATAGTTGATGATTATATTGATATAATATGGGTAGTTATATTTAAAAGATATGTGATCAATAGTCTTTTGGTCATTAGGTACTAACTAAAGTGCTGAGATTGTTGATGCTTGTAATGATTAAATGTAATTAATTATTCAGAGATAATTAAATACAAAAGAATTACAGGTTGAGATTGAAAAGAATATTGTACCATAAGTATTTTTCTAGTCCCATCCCTTATTATTACTAATTTTAAATGTCAACTATATTCCAGGCATATATTAAAAAATAATTATACATACACATATATACATATATGCAATTAAAAGTTTATAAAATTTAATTTATAACATTCAGTCATAGTAACATAATAAGGCTCTGCATCGCTCTGCAATTTTCTTTAAAAATCTCAAATTGGTAGTTGAAGGAGACCATAGTGATCATCTAGTTAAACCATCACATTTCACAAAAGAAATTAAGCAAATTTACTGGAATAAGTGAAACATTATCTAGATTCTGTTTTGAAACTTTGGATATGGGTACCCATGCTAATTTCAGGGGGCAATTCTTTTTATAGATTATTTAAATTTAAAATCAGCTAAAATAAATCCTCAATTAACTACATGAATATTTTCATGTTTAAAGTTTAATGTTAACTTTAAATATGTTTGCTTTGCTAATGTTGTATCTTTAGAAACAAACATGATTAATAAATGCAAAACTCAATGATAAACCTTGAGTATGAAACAAAGTGTATATTCTATGAAACCAAACATCACTTATGGTGGATTTATAATCTACAATGGCATTATGTAAGATTAAACATATCAAAGGGTAGCTACAAGTGAGGAGAGAAATATTAATTAGTCAGTAATAACAAAGACATAAGGCCAATGAATATGATTCATTTTGCTGTTAATACAATTCTGAAAATGAGTAGGGCCCTAAAACATAGAGTTTTACATATACCAACTTCTGATAGTTAAATCAGCATCCAATTTAGTCAACTGATATTGCAAAGCCTATTAGTCTGTTTTACCAATTTTTTCTTACATGATTGAACATATATGTACATTTATATATATATATATATATATATATATATATATGTTTTCTTGATACTTTATAAAGAATGTAGAAATAAGAAAATTGAATCTGAATGACTTGGGAGTCTAAATGATTATTCATTATGTTTAACATTTCAGAAACATATATATTAACTGAGTGTACAAGTTATGATTTTTAGATCCCAGGCTGCTCTATGGCATGTTCAGTGTTATGTTACTTAATATCAATTGACTAACTCACTCAATCAACTGATTCAAGTCAATCAACAAAGACACTAAGGGCAGTGGACAAAAAGGACCAAGATGCTGCTCTTAAGTGTGTATTTAAGTGGGAGATGCAAACAATTAATAAGTATACTAAATATAAAATCTGATTCAATGACGTGTATTATGAAGGCAATGAATAATGTACGTGTGAATCAGTTAAGTTAGATTTTGAATTTGGGTTAAGAGGACAAGGGTGACACAATGGGAGACAGAAAATACTGCATGAAAAAGAATTTATTACTCACGGGTCCCAGGAAGAGAGAGGTGCTGCCAAGAGTCAATGTGAAACTTTATCTGCTCAGGTTGCTCAGAGTTTGGGGTGGAAAGCATACAAGTAGAGCATGTTGGGCCCATGGACTTGTGTCTTTGTTTAGCCCAGGGATGGATGTTAGTAGACTTGTTTATCCTGGGAGGCAAGGATTGGTTAATTTAAAGCAAATGCACATATTAAGGGAATGGGACTGGGCATTGTTAATTTATCATTTGCAGGCAGTTGTAGGTTATGGTTGGCATGCGTGATGGTTTCAGATGTGGGTTGAGCGCTAGGGAAGTTTATGCCACAGAGGGTGGAAAACTGTTTATTAAGCCAAAGGTCAGTGTTGAGGCTAGCAGCTCAGCTGAAGTCTGGTGGATGTGAGGTGGGTGCTGAGGAATCATACAAAATTTTGAGGTTGGGACAATAAGGTGATAGAAAATGCTCTGGTGGTTCAATTTAAATGTTAACCTGCTGGGGAAGTCAGGGACACCCCTAAGGGTCATCTCCATCCCTGGCCCCCATCCCACCCCTCCTTTTCTATTGTGTGCACATGGTCACAGACACTAACTCTAATGAAAAGGCTTGACCACACCTTAAACCCAGAAACCAGAAAGAAGTTGCCCCAGCTCTTTACTAAGGCAGGAACTCCCTGTGGCATTATTCAACACTAATGAATTATTTCTTTCCTTAAAATTGAGTTTTGAGAACTTTTTATTTAATATGGAAAAAAGTTCTTTATCTGATACAAGTTTTGCAAATATTTTCTCCCAGTCTATGGCTTATCCTTTAATTACCCTAAGTCCTAAAGAGAAGCCATTTTAAATTTTGATGAAGTCAAATGTATCATGTTTTTCTTTTATAGATCATATTTTTGGTGTTATTGATAAGGAATTTTGCTTAACACAAGGTCAAAAATATTTTTGTCAATATTTTATTCCAGAAGTTTTATAGTTTGTTTTATATTTACGTCTACAGTCCTTTATGAACTCAATGTTGTATGTGGTATGAGGTATGAATGGAAGTTTTTGTTTGTTTGTTTGTTTTAATGGATATTCAATTGTTAGAAGGCCATTTATGAAAAAGTCTACTCCATCTTCAAAGAATGACACTTTGTCCAAAATCAGTTGTACATACATGGATCTATTTCTGGAGCCTTTATTCTGGTCCATTGTTCTAATTGTTCTATCTTTAGGTCAATAACACATTGTCTTGAATACTACAGTTTTTTAATAACTTTGAAAATAAAATAGTATTAGCCTACCAACTTTGTTCCATTTTAACGTTATTTGGGGCTGTTGTATTGCAAAACACATTTTAAAAAGAGGTCATCAATTTCTACAGAAAAAAATGCCTGTTGAAATTTTGATTGAGATTTCATCAAATGTATCACATCAATTTGGAGAGAACTGACATTTTAACAATATCTTCTTTTCAACCCATGAATACAATATATGTCTCCATTTATTTAGATGTTCTTTGATTTCTCAAAGAATGTGTGTTATCATTTTTTAGTTTCATCTGAATAGTTCTTCCATGTAGTTTGTCTGATTGAACTTAAAATAGTACATATATTTTTATTCTTTTGTAAGTGGTATTTTTAAAATAGATACTACTTTTAGAGCAAATTCAGGTTTATGGAAAATTGAGCATATAGTACAAATAGTTCCCAGGTACTCTGTCTCTCTCAGGATCACAGTTTCCCCTCTTACTAACATTGTGCATTAGTGTGATATATTTGTTACAATTGATGAACCAATATTGACACATTATTATTAACACAAGTCCGTATTTTACATTAGGGCTTACTCCCTGTATTACATAGTTGTATGGGTTTTGACAAATGCATAATATCATGCACCCAACATACAGCATACAGTATAGTTCATTCCCTAAAAAATCCCTTGTGCCCCACCTACACATCCATCCCCATCTACACCCAAACCACTGACAACCACTGATCATCTTTCTGACCCCATAATTTTGCTTTTTTCAGAATGGAATATAGTTGGAATCATATAGTAAGTATTTTTTCAGACTGGCTTCTTTCATTAAGCAATATGCATTTAAGATTCCTCCATGTTTTTCGTGGCTTGGTAGCACATTTCTTTTTTTCACTCAATAATCCATTATATGGTATACCCCAGTTTTTTAGCCATTCACCATTTGAAGGACATCTTGAATGTTTCCGTTTTGGGCAATAATAAAGTCACTACAAGCAATTATTATTATTATTATTATTATTATTATTATTATTATTTTGGTAAAGACATGTTTTTCATCTCATTTAGGTAAATATATGGGATTGCAGTGGCTGAATTGTTTTTAAGATTATGTTTAGTTTGTAAAAATATAATTCCATAACTATCCCAAAGTGTTTTCTAAATTGACTGTTCCATTCTGCATTCCCACAAGGAATGACTGACAGTTACTGCTGTTCCACATCCTTGTCAGCACTTGGTATTTTATGGTTTTATGGATTTTAGCCATTCTAATAGGTATATAGTGGTATTTCATCGTTGCCATTTGTAGTTATCTAAAGGCATATAATGTTGGAAATCATTTCATATGCTCACTTGCCTTTTATATACCTTCTTTGGTAAGGTATCTGTTCAGTTATTTTGCCTATTTTTAATTGAATTGTTTATTTTCTTGTTGTTGAGCTTTAAGCATTCTATGGATATTTTGGATAGAAATTCTTTACCAGATATATGTTTTGAAAATATTTTCTTCCAGTCTGTGGCTTGTCTTTTTTATTCTCTTAATAGTGTCTTTCACAGTACAGAAGTTTTTAATTTTAATGACATCAAACATCAATTTTTTTTTCGTTCATGGATCATGATTCTGGTATTGTATCTAAAAATCTCATCACCAAACCCAAGGTCACTTAGATTTTCTCCTATATCATGCACTAGAAATTTTATGGTTTTGTGTTTTACTTTTAGACCTAAGATGCATTTTGAATCAGTGTCTAGATTCATTGAATTGCATGCACATGCCTAATTGCCCCAGAATCTTTGTTGAAAAGACAATTTTTTCTCCATTAAATTGCCTTTCTCCTTTGTCAAATATCATTTGATTATATTAGTGCGTCTGTTCCTGGGCCCTCCATTCTGGTCCACTGATTTATTTGACTAGTCTTTCACCAATACCATACTGTCTTAGTTAGTGGTGCTTTATAGTAAGTCTTAGAGTCAAGTAATCTCGTTCCCTCTGCTCTACTTATTCAGTATTGTATGGGCTAGCCTGAGTCTTTTGCTCTTTCATATAAGCTTTAAAATCAATTTGTTGATATCTTCACAATAACTTACTGTGATTTTGACTGGGATTACATTAAATGTATAAATCAAGTTTATAAAAATTCAAATATTTGTAATATTGAGTCTTTCTATTTGTGCACAAGGAGTTATCTCCATTTACTTAGATCTTCTTTGACTTGTTAATCAGTTTTCCATCATATTGTAAAAGTTTTGTTCTATTTCAATTCCAGATTGGTCATTGCTAGTATATAAAAAATAATTTGTTTTTGTAGCTCGATATTGAACTTTGCAAACTTGCTAAACCCACTCCTTAGTGCTAGCAGTATTTTTGTAAATTTGATCTGATTTTCTACACAGGCAATAATGCCATCTGCAAATAAAGACACTGTTACTTATTCGTTTCCAGTCTGGATGCTTTTTTATCCTCTTATCCAGGTAATTTAACTAAAATATGCCAGTTTCCTAGATGACAATCACTACCTATGGTTTTAAAATAACTGTTTTCTATGAGTCATAGCTGGGGTTTGGAACTATGTATTCCACTATTGATCCTTCTCATATATTTACATCTTTAAGAAATTTGAGTTTAGTTTGTTTGGGTAGTTATAACAAAGTACCACAGACTAGTTGGCTTCAACAAGAGGAATTTATTTCCTCACAGTTTTGGAAGTAAGAAGTACAAAATCAAGGTGTCAGCATGATCATGATTTCTTTGAAGTCTGTTGTGTTCTGGTGGTGGCTTGGTGCAATCCCTAACTCAACTGACGCTTCTATCACATGCCTGCTATCTCTTCCTGTTTCTTACTATTGTGTCCACCTTTCCTCTGCTTATAAAGGACTCAGTCATCCTGGATTAATCCCAAGCCTGATTCAGTTTGGCTTTACCTAAATGAAACATCTTCAAAAATAGGTTCCCATCCAAAGGACCCAGGATTAGGACTTGAACATGGCTTTGTGGGGGATATAATCCAATCATTGACAATTAATAAGATTAATCAATTTAAAAGCCTCCCAAAATGTATATATTTAAGTAGCTAACTTCTTCAAAGTATGCCTAGTGAAAAAGCAAGGCATTTCTTTACCAAATGTGTCACCTTCATTGTGAAACTTTTGGAATCACCTTGTCATGATTCACAGAAGAAAATCAATGTCATTATCTTGTTTTTGAAAAAATTGAATTAGTCATATGCACTATTCATCTACTTAAAAAATAAATCATATTATATTCCAGTAATGATGAAGATACACCAATGCAAAAAAATATTTTAGGGATGTCTAAAATAAACATGTGAAAACAGACTGTATTCACAATACTTATTTCTGGTTAATATTATTGTACCCACTGATAACAATTCTGTAGAATTACTTATTTAATTATGCTTGTTAAAAATTCCTGCTACATTTTTATAGTATCATCAAAGTTAACAAAATAACTATTTCTATGAGATACTTTAAGAAAACATAGATTAATACTGACAAAGCTTTGGTTGACAAAAATAGTCTTTATATTAAATAAGAAGAGATCCTTCTCTTGTTAATACAGTTAATTTTAAATAAATTTCAAATACTAAGACTTCTTGTATTGGTTTAGATAGACAGTGTATTTCTTATATACTTAGTTATATAAGTATTTTTTATATTTAAAATATTAAAAGATTTTGCAGAACTCGTGACATTTGTTCACTTAGATCTTGCTAAATACTATAGTTGTATGTATAAGCTTTTGTGAAATGAAATTGTTTAAATTAATTTATATGCATAGAATAAATTTTTCCCATGAATTCACATTTAGGTAAGAATGCAATCCCCCTTCCACCTTCATAAATGTACAGTAGCCATTACTGCTTTCAATTTTTAGAGAAAGAAGAATGAAAATGATTTCTAGTCTTTTATATAAGCATTGTCCATCAGGTTTGCATTTAGAATGGTAAGAAAAATTCACCAGAGGAAAAATCCATGTCTGTCAGTCAGACTAAAATGGATACATTGGATTTCAAAGAGCAACAAAATGAAACAATTGCCCAGCTGATTGTTGGGCAAATCTGTGCAGCCTCTTAGAACATCTGCTCCAAGTTGTGAAGTGTTTGCTGATATGACGCTTGCCTTCTATTCCCAACCAGCATTTTGAGAAGTCCTGACCAATATAAAATTCAGTGTTCATAGCTGCATACAAATCACTGGAGAAAATAGTGTCATATTTTCAAGCAGCTGTTGTTGTTTTTTTTTTCCTGCACCTCTTAAAGTTAGCAAACAACACACATACACACCCACGGACAGACACACAGACACACATATCTATACATTTGTATGTATATATGTATACATGTATATGTATGCATGTATAGTATATAATGATAATTACATTTGCTTAATAATCCATAACGTCCTGGATTCCTTTAAGTTAAAGAATAGAAAAATTAAAGAAAATTAAGGAGGAAAGAGTGAGAGAAACATCACCATTTTTGCTGAATATGTCAGTGTGGTTGGTCTTTGCCCAAAGGGTCAAGAGTTATCCATTCAATTTAGGGCCCCCTAATGCCACTAAAATCTTCTCGGGCCTTTAAATTTGACTCTATACCTGTCCTTATTCTATCACCTAGAACAAAAAGTCATTTTTAGGGGGGAAGTTAAAAAATCATCTTCAAGATTTACATACCCTGATAATACATATCCTGATAAATAATATCTACTTAGAGGGTTGCTGTTTATATAGGAAATGTACATAGAGCAGTTTCTAACCCATAGTAAGAAGTGAATAAATGTTTCTTATCATCATCATCACCCTCATCATCATTATCAGAGGAGTAATTTGGTTAGCAAAAATGAATCTTAGACATCTACTTTGCTATAGAAATTATTTTAAAAAAAACCAAGACACTCTAAAAAGATTTTCCATAATGTAATAGCTTCTTACTCAGTTGGATAATCCAAAGTGTCATTCCTGATTGATCGGAGACCATGATGGTCCTGACCATCAAGAACTCAGTGGAATCATTAGTGGGTGCCCTAGAGAACTCTCTAAGATCCAGCCACCTTTCCTTTTGGACCTAAATTTATCAGTATCCCTATTTCCATTGATAATAAGATTAATCACTTCAACCAACAAGATAACTGTTGAAGTTACTTGCTAGTCCAATAAAAACCTTATCTTCCAATTAAACAAAGGAAACCAAGTTTTACCCAATGAAGCATTTCTCACTTGGAGAGCAGAAATTATAAATCAGATGATCTTAGTAGGCCTGGGGAAAATGCAGCTATATGTATATTTTTTTGCTATAGGATTTAATAATAAAAGATCTGATTCATTTTTAAATTATTTTTTGTTTGTTGTTTTACTTTGCCTTTTGGCTAAGGGAGAGGAAACATCATGCATTGCTAATGCATATCTATAAGTTCTCAAACTAATCACCAAATATATTACCACCCAACTGGCTTCATTGCTAAATTTTCAATACATGATTCCATGTTATAAAAACTACTCTTCCAATGTAATGGGGAATAAAATAAGTCCAATGAAAGAGGTATTTTCACTTTTGTCAATTTATCATATAAATAGAGACACTGTTGAGAATTTGGAGAGGGAAATGGTAAAATTTAATAAAGGACCCCCAAAATAGGTCTAGTCCAAGACTGCCCCAGAAAATCTGAATTTAAGGTCATCCCATGAATGAATGTCCTGGGCCTCAAACCATTCTTTGAAATGTAAGTTTGTAAAGTGTTTTATTTAGATAGAGGCAATACCATTACAGGGACCTCATGATATTATTAAGGGATTTTGCAAACCCCAGTGTTACAGGGTGTGACTACTAGGTACTTGGCTACATCATGAGAAAGAATTCAAGGACATACCACAAATTAAGCAAGCGTGTATGGAGTTCATTGTAAAGTGAAAGAAACGTGAAAGTGCACACTCTGCACTGAGAGATCGCTCTTACTAGTGAAGAGGAGGGCCTGGTGACTTGCGGATGGGGTTAAAGTAGCGATGAAACCGGAAAGTCTTCTTGCTTTGTGACTTTAAATTTGTAAGGTAGCGGTTAGGAACAATGTCTCTGTCCCCAAAGATAGGGCGGAGCAGGATGTAATTATTTGTTTACACCAGATGTTCTGTACAAGATGTTTAATGTTGCAAGACTTTCCCTGTGTTCTGCACACAATAGCTTAGGCTTGATGCCCACAATCGCTGGGGTCTGGCAGCCTGTAGTACTTTTAGTTGCCTCTGAGTTATTGTGCTCACTGCCCCCCTCCTTCCCCTTTCCCAGTTCCCTCTTCTGATCTGCCCCACTAGTACTGGCAATAATTTGGTGGGTAAAAGAAAGAAACACAAATCTAAAATAATTATCGGTAATCAACCTACTGTGACTGGCTGCTTTGCTGTGACAATGCGTGGTAAAATATTATGCTGAGGAATCAAGTTGTTTAATATTCGGCAAGTTTTTCCCTCAACAAGAGCATATCCTCATCACCTTTTGTGAGAGCATGTCATTGGGTCTAGGATTTGTTCCATCTCTAACAACATTGTCACTGTGTTAATAAACTGACCTAGCAGGAAAGGGGGAGAAGAGGTGAAGTGAAGACAGACATTGGAGAACAGAGCTCAGTGACGTTCCAGGGTGGAACATCTTGTGCATCTTATTACTGAGATACTACACTGCAATGAAGCCATGTTAATGAGGGATGATGTGCTACGCAAATATCTGATTTGGGGCCAATTCTGAGCAATCTGTCCACATACCTTTTCACCAAATTTCCTTATCACCAATCCTCCTAGTCCTATTCCATTTGAGTCTCTTAATATTGTGCTAAACATTTAACCCCTGCCGTTAATCAATGTACATCTGCACCATAGACCAACTCTAATTCCTGACAAAGGAAACAGCATGTGCTTTTTGAAATTTAGGTATAAGATGACTTCCTTGCTTCACTTAATTTCTGGACCATTCCTGAAAGGGATATTATGCCACAGATACCCACTTTGGATTAGTGTCATATTAGCTGTTACAGATGCAATTGAAGGTGTTTTCCCAAAGAGAGCAAGTATTTTATTGGATACACAAGCAATGGAGCACAATGGCCGTCTGGCCCAAAACTGCCTCCTGGATTTTCAGAACTTCTGGTATTTTATAACATCGGGATCCTAATGAGTAATTGGGGTGGAGTTTGCACAGGTTCTTTCCTTAATAAACATTACAGGGCTGAACCAGGATGGGGGTGGGTACTGAGGGGGATGGTGAATTTGTTACAAGGTTACAACCATTATCAGAGATCAAGGCATCCAGGAGAGGGGGATACTGAAAGGAAAAGTCAGTTGCAAGTTCTTTTTCCATATGTGTATCAAACAGAGGAAGGTGGAGCTGGTCATCTTTTCAACAGAAATTATATACAAAGGTAAGATCTATCTGTGGTAATCATTGTAATGGCAGGGTTTTAGTTGGAAATGGGCACATACAAAGGGTGAAGTTAGTCTAGTGAATTTCAGTAATTTTGTATATTAGCTATTTTGGGCTAATTTAAAAAGCATCTATATAATATTTCACTAATCACCATTATTTAATTATTAAACCTTGGTTACAACACTGTTGACAATGAGAACCCGGGTTATCAGTCCAATTGCTGAGCTTTCTCGCGGGGAGTGAGGTCCTGTTCCCAGGTAAGAAGGAGGTTGAGCCCTTCTTTGCTTTCACCTGGTTCTGCCATCCACTGCTCCGCCTAGCCCCAGGTCAGCATTGGGGTAGTCTCAATGCAGGGATGAATTGCTGTGTTCACATTTCCCCAGATGGACACTGCCTATTCACATTACTTGCTAAGTTGACATCTGATTGTCCCTATCTACTCCAACTTTGCTGTCAGAACAGATGAAATAGCCTCAAAACAGCAAGCTTGCTCTGGGAAATGTAGTAGAGAGGGGTTCTCAGATTTAGTTCTCACTTCTTATATCTGCATAAAGATCTTTGTGGGTTGAGAGAGCTACTGGGGATTGGAAAGGAGTGCATGTCTGTGCTCTTGAGGTGTGCCTCATAACGGTTTTGCCCCTTAAAACAGCTTTGCATTTAAAGCTGTTCATTCCAGAGGTTATGCTTATGCATGTCTTAAAGGATCTCATGGACTGCCAAAGTAGATACTACCCCAAATAACAGGGCTTCTGAGGACTCTTGAGACATGCAGACACTATAGTCAAGGCAGATAATTCAGGAGTTTGGTGCCTTAACAGTGGGCCATACTTTGGAATTTATGCTCCCCAGGGTGACAGAGCTGGACTCAGTTGTCCTACACATAGCTCTTCCCTACACATAGCTCTTCTGTCCTTTTATTTGAACCAATAATTAGGACTAGAGTTGGTATGTGTATGTCCAAGTCCAAGAGACTTAAATTTTTGGGCTGTCCATGTGTCAGCAGGGCCCTGATTTTCAACAGAGTTGCAACACCTACTCTCCAGTTCATTGGTCTCACCCAAGACAACAAGGAGGTGATGATGGACAACAACCATACCAAGGAACCAAGAGAGTCTACAACTGGAAACAAGAAAGTCCCACCCATTGGCACCATGGGATCACAGCCCCTTCTCAATGAGAGGTGGAGTGGACATCACCATCCTAGAATCCTCAGGATTAGGGAATGAACTATGGACTAGAGTAGACTTACTGGTGTTTTATTATAGACTTATTGTGATTCAGGCAATGGAAGAAATTATGCCTTTCATGTGGAGGCAGTGGCCACTGGAGTTTCTGAGGGCAGGAAGAGGGAAATACAGGTGAAATATGGGGGCATTTTGGAGACTTAGGAATTGTTCTGAATGATATTGCAATGACAGATTCAGGCCATTATATATCTTGCTGTAACTTACAGAATTGAGTGGTAGAGAGTGTAAACTACAATGTAAACTTTAATTCACACTTAGTGGCAATGCTCCAAAATGTGTTCATCACTTGCAATGAATGTACCTCACTAATGAAAGATGTTGTTAATGTGGGAAAATGTGAGAGGTGTGGGAAGTGGAGCAAATGGGAACCTCCTATATTTTTTATTTGATGTTTGTGTAATCTAAGAACCACCAAAATTTTTTTTAATTAAAAAAATAATAAAGATTATTTTGCCCAATTTTAGTATAGCTGCCTCAGCTTTCTTTTTGTAGTTTGCATGGTACAGCCTTTTACTTTCAACCTTTGTATCCATAGGTCTAAGGTGATTCTTTTGTAGACAGCATACAGATGGTTCACGTTTTACAAATTCATTCTGCCTGTGTCTGTGTCTCTTGATTTGATAGTTTAATCCATTAACATTCAATGTTACTACTGTAAAGGCAGTACATATTTCAACTATTTTATTCTTCAGCTTTCATAGTTATATTTTATTTTTTACTCTTTTTAGCCTTTTACTTACCTTTATTGATAATCTTCATTTCTCTGCTCTCCTCTAAGCCTCTCTATTTCTTATCTTTTCCTTTCAGCCTGCAGAAATTCCTTTCATATTTTGTTAGTGAATGACCTCGGATTCTATTTTTCTGTGAATATCTTAAACACCCCATCATTTTTGAAGGACAGTTTTGCTGAATAGAGAATTCTTGACTGGCAGTTTTCTTTTTCAGTATCTTAAATATATCATACCATACTTTCTTGCCTCCATGGTTTCTGATGAGAAATCAGCACTTGGTCTTACTGGGCAACCCTTGTATATGATGAGTCACTTTTATCTTGCTGCTTTCAGTAATCTCTCTTTATCTTTGATATTTGACAATCTTATTAGTATTCACCTTGAGTAGGTCTATTAGGATTTCTTCGGTTTAGAGTATTTTGTGCTTCTTGGACATCGATATCTATGTCTTTCATAAAGGTTGGGAAGTTTTTATTCATTATTTCCTCAGATATTCTTTTTGCCCCTTTTCCCTTATCTTCTTCTAGGATATCTATGATATGTAAGGTTGTGTACTTTGTCTTTGCATTCAATTCCCTGAGACCCTGCTCAATTTTTTTCCCATTGTTTTCTCTATTTGTTCAGACTGTACAATTTTGGATGCTCTGTCTTCTAGCTCACTGATCCTTTCTTCTGCCTCTTGAAATCTTCTTTCGTATACTTCTAGTCTATTTTTAATATCCTCTTTTGTGCTTTTCATTTCTGTAAAATCTGTTTGTTTTTTCTCATGTTTCATATTCTTCTTTATGCTCACCCAGTGTCATCTTTATAACCTTTATCTCTTTAGCCATCTCCTTGAATTTATTTAGGTGATTTGTTCGAACATCTTTGATTATTTTTTTCCAAATACTGTATCTCCTCCAACTTTATAATTTGCTCCTTCAACTCATCTTTATCTTTCTGTTCCTTAATATGACTTGTAAATTTTGCTGATGTCTTGGAATCTGATTATCTTGATGAGTTTACTCTGAAAGTCAGATTCTCTCTCTTGTCTAGAATCTTGTTATTGATTGGCTTTGTGTTAATGCTCTTGTTTGACACTTGGTTTGTCAGTATTACCCAACCAAAACAGAACCAGAGACCCACAAAGTGGTCACACACCAATTTCAAAGGACCCTCAACAGGGTGAGGAAAGATGTCAAAAAGCCATTAATCCCATTCTCCAGGACTGCACTTTCCTGGACAGCCTAGCAGATGACGTTTTTGACCAAAAACATTCTTGACATCATCCCAAATGTGTGCTTTCTGGGCATTCTTAGAAGATGGCACTCTTCTGCAGCCTGTTCCCAACAGCTCTCATAAGGCAGAGTTGTTTGTTTGTTTGTTTTCAGCTCTCTGCTGGCTTCACCTGAAGCCAGTTGCATCAATGGCCAGAAGTGCCTGGCCATATGAGGTTGAAACTGTGGGACCCAGTATACTAAATTCGTCAGCCAATAGCTGGAACAGTGATGGGCCTGATTGTGGAAACATGGATTTCCACAGCCCTCTCAGTCCACAGCCATTTGCCCAAGAGTCAGGAACTATGTATTTTATGCATGATTTTTCTGTAAAGCTACATCTTCCCTAATTAAAAGACAAAGAAATAAGAAATAATTCTGAAAGTAGAGAGACAAATAATAATGGTCATCTACAACAGGAAAATGTCAACCTTACATCCTGCTTCTCTGTTGCTACATTTAATGGCAGAAAACAGTGACAGAATGAGATGATGATATAAGAAATTTTGTAGTGAATAAATTGCAGGTCAAGGAAAACAGTAGCAGAAAGCTTGTTTTAACATGTAAGAATAACTTTCCATAAATGCTTCCTTTACAAAGTATTAAATGTTGATCTTCAGGCAAGCGAGAAATTAATCGAGTAACTTTGTCAAAAAGCCTAGTGTTGAAAATTAAGCCAGTAACTAAGAATAACACCAGAATAAATGTGATTAGCCACAAAAGTATTAATGATATAAAAGCTGCATTTGTGGAAATGATAGGAAAAATATGTATATGGAATTTGTATGTGAAAAACTACAAAACATTTATGAAAAATTCAAAGACGATCCAAATAAATTTAGAGATATTCCATGTACATGGATTGGCAGACTTAAAATTGATAAAATATCAATTCTTTGAGCTCATTCTATTCAACACAATCTTATTGTTAATCAACACAATCCAAATCAAACTCCCAGCAAACTAAATTTTTATATATTGGCAAAGTGATCTAAAATTTATATGGAAAGATGAAAACATAGAACAACTGACACAATCCTGAAGAAGAAGAAGCATGCAGGAGAACTCACATCCCCTGATTTAAGTACTTACTACAAGTTCATAGTAAAATTAACTCAAAATGGATGATAGAACAAAATGTAAAATGCATAAACATAACCTTTTTGACAAAATCTGTGTGATGATGAGTTTTTTAAATAAAAAAAAAAGAGCATAGTCTATGAAAGAACAAAAAATGATAAGTTGGATATTATTAAAATTACAAAACCTCTGTTCTGCAAAACTTCTTGTTAAAATAATTAAAAGTCAGCACAAAGATTAGGACAAATATTTGTAAAACACATATCAGATAGAGGACTTGTAGTCAACATATTCAAAGAACACTTACACTCAACAATGTGAAAATATTAAAAATAGACAAAATATCTAAAAATCAAAATATACAAATAGATTGCAAATTAGCATGTGAAAAGATGTACAGTATCATTTGTTATTAGGGAATTGTAAATTGAAACAACAAAGAGATACCACTACATACCTAATAGAATAGCTAAAATAAGAAAATAAACTGATGGTACCAACTGTTGATGGGAATATCAAACAAGAGGAACTCTCATTCACTACTTATGGTAAAGCAAAAATGTAAATCACTCTAGAAGATTCATTGGTAGTTTTATACAAATGTATACATAGTATTAGCATACAATTAATTTTTTGTAATGCTTATGTCCACACAAAAAAATAATGTGCAAATGTTTGTAGTGGCTTTATTCGTGATCTCTCCAAACTGGAAGCAACTGTGATCCTTTTCAATAGAAGAAGAATGGATAAAAACTGTTACATGCATATAATGGAAGATTATTCAATGATGAAATTACATGAGATATCAGCCACAAGAAGATATAGGTGAATTCAAAATGAATATTGTTTATCAAAGAAAGATATTCAAATAAGGCTACGTAGTCTATGAGTCAATTATATAACATTCTGGAAAAGACAAAACTATAAAGATGTGAGTAAATCAGTCAAGTGAAGGGTTGAATAGATGAAGCATAGGGGATTTTTAGGGTGGTGAAATTATTCTGTATAATACTATAAGATGTATATACTGTAAGGTGACTAATACTGTAAGGTTTATAATACTGTAAGGTGAATATAAGATACTAGACATTTGTCAACACCCATAGAACTTTACAGCACAAAGAATGAACTTCAATGCATGCGATTTTAAAATAAAAATCATTAAGAATGTTGGATGATAATAGTATAGAATGCAGGATGTGACAAAAATCATCTAAATGTATTATAGGGATCGGAAATAACCTCACAGAAGGGAATGGAGAAAATATTGTTGACCTAATTAGCTTAGGAAATGCACCATAAGAGTATAGTAAAAAGAACTGTACATAAACATTGCACACTAGTTGATAAAGTTGCTTCCCTTTTGGGTACAAGTTAACAATTTGACTTCTGACTACCAAGTATACATATAAGAATTGAAAAATAAATAACTGGCTGGTCAGTAATAGAAGCCAAGTTTCTCATTATTGGAATGGGAATTTAGAGATAAGCGAGGGAAGGAAACAAGAATGATTCATGTCATAATGGATTAGAGTTGGATACATCAATAAGAACTCATGCTTAGCTTTCTATAGAGACATATGATATCATATAGAAATATTTATAGATATACATGTACAAAGAGCATTAAATCTCTTCTGTCAACTAAGATGACCTAGAAGCAGCAACACTCAAATAACAATAAGCACACATAGTATCCAGAACTTGAACTATTTGGGTTATTTTGAGAAATGATTGATTCTAACCCTGGGGTAATATGAACCTAGAGCACCTCATAGAAACTACAAAAGTTCTCAAAAAAAAAAAAAAAAAAAAAAAAAAAAAAAAAAGCCTTCTGGCAGTTTAATATGGTTTATGAATTCCAAAAATAGATATTGGATTATGTTTGCAAACTGGTCTGTCCCTCAGGGCATATTAGATTGCATTGGATTCAGAGATTTCACTTTTCCTTGATTAAATAATGATTGAGACTTTGCTTGAACCACATCAGTAGGATGTTGAGTTCCCACCTTGTTGATGAGTGGGGACACACAGAAAAACCGTGCTGCAGAGAAGGGAGGTGAGAGTTTTGGATGCTGGAGCCTGGGAAGTAAGGACACAGAGGAGCAGAGAGAAGGGTCAATTAGACCTGTTAGAGCCCTGGGGAAGAAATCACCTGATTGTCTACATCTGGCCTTGTGGAGAGACTAGAGCAGCTGAGCCCAGAGAGAAATGAGCCCTGGGAAGAGAGGAACCCAGAAAACTGAACTCTTACAGAGGTCAGCAGCCATCTTGCTCCAACACGTGGCAACAGTCTTTGGTGAGGGAAGTAACTTACACTTTATTGCCTGGTAACTGTAACCTTCTACTCCAAATAAGTATCCCTTATAAGAGCCAACAGATGTCTGGTATTTTGCATCAACAGCCCTTTGGCTGACTAATACAGGCCTCATGATGGGGATATGACAAAGAGAACAGGTCCCAACTGAAAGTACTCCCAAACACCAAAGCTAGAGAAATTTGACCAGAAAAACAAATAAGGAAGTATGGGATCATGCCTCTGTTTTCTAGGGTTGTTGTAATAATGAAGCACAAACGGGATGGCTTAAAACTAGTTATGGAGGCTGGAAGTCAAAAATCAAGGTATCAGAAGAGCTTTGCTCCCTCTGAAGTCTTAGGGAAGACTCTTTCCCATGACTCTTCTGGTTTTTCACAGTGGCCAGAAATGCTTGGCATTCTTTGGCTTGTAGCATATTCAGTCTCTGACTGCATTACTACATGGCTGTCTTCCCTTTCTGTGTATGAGTCCCCTCTCTTCTTATAAGCACCCCAATCATATTGGATTAAGGGCCCAGCCTACTCCAGGAATGATACACTTTCCTAATTCTATGTGTAACAATTCTATTTCCAAATAAGGACACAGTCTGAGGGATTAGGACTGCAACATATATTTTCAGAGGAAAAAATTCAACTCCTACCAGATTATCATGCAAAATTTAAAACAAATATCCATGAGTCCATACTGATATAATGAATGAATAAACAAATACATTGGTGAGAATAATCAAATCTCCCCTAAAAAGACAAATTTCAAATAATTTAAGTAAATAATTCACCCTTAGGGAGGTGGGGCATGACTCCTTAAGTTTGTACTGGGCATATTGGCTTTCTTCCAGGGAGTATAGTATGAGAAGTAAAAGGGACAAAAGAGGAACTTTAAAGTGGAGAAACATAGCAAAGAGTCCCTCAGCCAGATGATCAAAGTTAACAACAAAGGTGCTTAGTTATATGGGTAAAATGTATCCTAGATATGGTGGCATGAGAATGACACTTTGCCTGTGGTCTTCCTCCCAAAAGCTCATGACTCCTGTCTACTCATGAGAAAACACCAGACAATTTCCAGTTGAGGAAAATCTTATAAAATACCCAACCAAAAATTGTTAACATTTACAAGGTCATCAAAACAAGGAAAGTCTGAGAAACGTTCACAACCAAGAGAAACCTAAGGAGAATTAACAACTGAATATAATGTGTTGGGAAACGGATGTGTCTCAAGTGATTGGGCTCCCATCTACCATATGGGGGGCTCAGTGTTTGCTTCCAGGGGCCTCCTAGTGAAGGCAATCTGGCTTGCACCGTGGAGAGCTGATGGCCCGTGCCGCGGAGAGCTGTCACAGCAAGATGATGCAACAAAGCGAAACACAGAGGAGAGGCAGTGAGAGATGCAGCAGATCAGGGAGATGGGGTGACTCAGGCTATTGATTTCATCTCTCCTACACCAGAGGTCCTGGGATCGGTTCCTGGTACCTCCTAAAGAGAAAACAGCAGACACGGAAACACATGGTGAATGGACACAGAGGGCAAGAAAGTCAGAGCAAAAATAACCACCAACAAAAACGGGGAGGGGGGGGAAGGGAGTTAATAAATTTTAAAAAATCATAAATGTAATGTGTTTTCTTGGATGAAATCCAAGTACAGAAAAAAGGATATTAGGTAAATACTGAGGAAATCTGAAAAAAAGAAAGTATAGATTTCCGTTAAAAATAATGTGTCAATATTGGCTCATCAATTTTCAGAAAAATATACTACTAAAATAATTGTTAATAATAGGGGAAGTTGGGTGTGGGGTATAGGTAAACTGTCAGTACTATCTTTACAATAACTTAGTAAATCTAAAACTGATGTAAAATGAAAATTGAAAAATACTTATGTAACATCACTTGAAATGGTAAGGGGAAGAAATAGTTGTAGCTAGGTAACCTAAATATATGGATTTCTTCATCATTTCCAGTAGAAGGTTAAAAAAAATGTATTTAAAATTGACTAAAATTTGTCAATTATTTAAATAAGAATTATACAGAAATATTAAAATATAAATGTGAATGTTAGAAAAATATTAAAAGCAATTAAAGTCAAGGGAGAGGAGATATTGAGGGAATATATATTTACAGTTTTATTATATCTCATATTAAGGTGTCCAAAACAAATTAAATGTGTAGTATAAAATTTTGGTTATAAGCGTGACCTGCAGAGCAAATCACTGGGAAAAATTTTTCCTAAGACTGAGGAAAGAAAACATATATAGAATAATAGATTAATAATGTATCTTAGAATATTATAATAGCAGCAAACATTATATGAAGCAAAAGGACTGAATTAAGAAATATATATCTTACCTCACAAGAAATGTCAACAGGTTAAACTCAATATTAAAAGCAAAATGCCAGCAGATTGGATCACAAAACCAAATCAAAATTATTGCAGTGTACATGATCCAAACCTGACACGAATAATTTCAAAAGGTTGAAAGCAAAAGAATGGAAAATGCCACACCTAACAACAACATCAACAACAAAAAACACATCATAGGTCTTAAGAAAGGTTTACTTCTGCAGAGGTAATCACTAAACCAAATTAAAAACTGCCCTCTATAAACAGAAATGACTCAGGAGATATAAAAGCTATTATTTCATGGTACCAAATCATTTGGTATCAATGTTCCCAAAGCATTAATTCATACATTACATTAAGAAGTATTCAGAAACAAGTATTAGGAGACTATAATTCATGCTCAGTAAATATAAGAACATATGCCTCTACTTCTGCACCCTGTAAAGAGACAATACTCTTTCTATCTAAGAGTCCAGAAGAGCCACCAGATTTACTGTACTTTATACCACAAAGAATATTTCAATGCATTTCATTAAGTAGAAGGAATAGATTCTGATCACAGATTATGCTAACAATGTGTTACAATGATAAATTAATAACAATATTAAAACAAATCCTGAAAAACCTGGAAATGTAAAACAAATTATCTTAAGTGCTTTTAAGAAACTTGTACATAGAGGATATTAAAGCTGAAATTTTATGCATCGTTTGGAAGTTTGAAAATTGTGGGAAAGCAAATGTTTTAGAGCATAAGGAACTGGGGTTTTATCTAAGGATAATAAAAAATTTAAAAGAAAATAAGTTCCTTCTCTTTCTATTTATTGATAAAAAAGAATACCTTTTATTGTTCTGGGTGAAAAATAAGAATTCTTTGTGAAAAAGGCAGGTTTGATCCAGATACAAAAGTATTGCTCTAAATAGGAAGTCTAATATTTTAGGTAATTTAGAGAATCATATGAATTCTCTCACAGATACTGAAGGGCATTTGATCAAACTCCACATTTCTTGGTGTTAAAATTCTTAATACATTAGTTATTTGAATGTTTCCTTTCTGAAAAAAATATGTCATCTCAAACCAACATCAGCATTATGCTCAATGGAGAAATTTGTGTTTCTGTTACAATTAGGAATAAGACAACAATGTTCACTCTTACCTCCTTTGCTTAATTTTCTTCTAGAAATCTATAGCCATCAACGTTAGCCAAGAGAAAAAACTCAAATTATATGTATTTGTAAATACACATGTATATATTTGTATATTAGTATTACCATTATTTGCAGATCTTTTGATTAGATACATAGGGGAAAAAAGGAATTAACTGAAAAATTACTATACCTAATAAAATAATTGAGTAAACTGGCTTGCTTTTACTAAATCAACCTAAAGAAATCAAGAAATATTTTAAAATATGGGCAGTAATATAGCCCTATATTGTAGCATAAAATATTGAAGAAACTTTTAAAATGATGTTTGAATTTTTAAAAAAAAATTTCCACATTACAAACTCATCAATCAGATTTTTGTATAATTTCCATTTTATTCCTACATGATGTGGTAAGAGAAGGTGTGTAAGAGTTCTATTTACACGGTCTTCTACAGAAATAGAATTTGCCAATGTGGAGAAGTTTTTCTGTAATAAATTTAAAGTCTTATTGAATGTGTTAGTCACTATATTTTCTCATGTTTACTTTCGTTTTTGAAGGTTTTAAACATCTAACATGCTAGTTAAATATTTTGATGAGACATGTGAAAGTCATATATCTTCAAATCTTTAAGATATTCTATGGAATAATAATAATAGTGAGGCTCTTCATTAAGTTGTAGTTCAACATCAGTATCACATGATTTATTTCAATTGATCTATTCTTTAATTCTGAACAAATATCAAAGAATATACAATAAGAATTTTTAAAAACATAATAGTTTCCATAAGTAAAACTATAATCATAAATTTAAGAGGAAAATAGTATCTCACACACTGAGAGAATTCAGAAAATGGCTGTGTAAAAAATGCTTAGAATTCAATGGTCTTTTCATATAGAAACAAACATTAGTTAGTTGATAAAATGCAGACCTTAAACCAATTTGAATCATGTGCAAGTTCATCTGATCCTGACTAATTTTTTCATGAGCTCATTCAGTACATTCTCAGAGACTCTTAAATGGTTTGGATTTTAAAGAATATTTGCAAGTTATTATATTACCAAATAAATAACGATCTGAAACCTAGGCCATTTTTATCTTTTATTAGAGATCCTCTTGCAACACATCAAGGAATCCTCTACCCATTCAGAAGCCAAAGGTTTGTAAATGCTCTGCTAGATGCTAAGCAACCACAAATGACTTGCTCACCGTTGCTTAGCATGGTCCCTGTAAGATACTGAATCAAGGTACAAGCAATACATGAAGAAGATAAGGAAAGAATAAAGAGACGAAGCCTCATCATTGTGGCTTGATGCAGAATAAGCTCCAATTATTTACAACCTAAGCAATGACCTAATAAATAGTAAGTTGTCCTAAGTAGAATTTTATATCAGTTATAGAGTTTTAAATACTAACATGTTTCTTAAAGATTCTCTTTTTAGGTCCAAACTTCTCAGTGTAGTAATGAGGCAAATGGCCTGAACTTTTAAGAAATTTGCTGTATGCCTTAAAACTTATGTTTGACAGTGACAGGTGCATGACCAAAGTTTTCATAATATTTTTATTAAATTAAAATATTTCATAGTTTTAAGCATAATTATGAAACATATATTTTAATATGTTTGCATTTTCTATGATGCAAGTTATTTTATTTAGTACAATTTATTTATATCTATTTCTATTGTCTTGTCCCCATCATTGCATTTTGAAAATGATGCACAAAATTCTATGTTTTATCCCTGCTTTCCTTGGTCATTCTTTATAACAAAATATTTAAGATTAAAATGCAGAACAATGTAGTAACACATTTCTCCCAAACATTGATTCATAGTATTGATTACATCAAGGTCTATACTTTGTGGAATAAAAAGTATAAAAGGAATTTTGTTCTGTATTCCCAGTTATCTTGCATGATGGATACAGTGTCAAATTTTATCGGTAAACACAGGCCTTAATAAAAATTCATATGGTGCTTTGTTGATATGTACTCAAATATTCTACTTAAAATTATCTGTTACATAGTTTTAAGTTATTTACTGAACATTGTTATCCAGAGTAAAGTGTGTTTTCTTTATTTTGTAACACACCCTCAGTAGTTCAAAGGGAAAGTTTTATATAGACATGTCTTCTCATAAGAAGCTAATTGTCAGAAGTAGCATGAATTAATGACTGGATACTTTTGAATAGGATTATCTAATTTTCTGCTGGGACATTTTTAATGCAGGTGGTATGAAATCCATAATAGTAATTATATCTCAAAGAAATTTCTGTTGTTAGCCCAAAACTCGGCAAGAAAGAAGAATCAACATAATACCAAAGAAATGAAATAAAATGATATCAAAATAATTTCCAAATTGTCCATAGAATTCCTTCATTTGGCTGTCATATAATTATAAAACTGGATATTGTACCTAACATAATTGCAAGTCCAAGCATAAATGGAAACACATTGGCATGAATAGACCAATTGAAATACAAATTCTAGCTTAATCCTTATGAGAGACTTTTAATTTTCTACATGTGTTACATTAGAATGTATAAAATTGTACCTATAGCATTAGGAAAGTAGATGCCCATCTAAAATTAGAATATTCCTCACAAGGTAAGCTATCAAAATCAAAATTTTAAATTGCTTTCATTTCTTTATCATTTGCATTGCATTTCTACTGTTCAATATTACAGAAAAGAATCATGTTGATTTCATTAAAGTAACTATAACATATACAATTTGTACAGAGAAATAATTATCATATATCTTTTTTTAAAAAGTGCAAACCAGATATCAACTGATGACTTCACTCTTCTTCCTGCTTAGGAAAATTTGGCTCAATGCTCCAAATTCGAATCCATGTAGAGATCCGAAATTCATCCTCAAAATTTCTTCAGATTCTCAAAGATCTTTGTTCTCTTGCTCATCTTTACCTTTGGATTCCTTCTTCTATGAATATTATCTCTGTTCTCTATATTATTGGTATGATCCATAATTCAGCTTTTTAATTATTTTTCTCACTTACTATAGTCACATAAATATTCATCCATTAAGTAGAATATATTAAAGATGGGAGATGAATTGTGAACAGATATCAATAACATGTCAAACTAGTAAGGATTTCATATCTAGATATGCAAGAAAACTCTTTGAAGTCAACAAAGAAAAGGAAATTATTTTTAATCGGAGAAATTCAAATTATAAATGTGTCTTGCTTTACTGTTACTAGGATAGCTAAACACAGACAGCTGTATAAAGTCACATATTGATTGAAGTTTGCTACAGGAACTTTTATATATTGCTAGACAGACAATTTTGGGGACCATTTTAGTGAAGTTGCCCCCCATTAGAAATCTAGTGAACGTGCCCCCCATAAGAAATAATTGAAATTTAATTGGAAAGAAAGAGAAAGAGTGAAAAGAGAGAAGGAGAGAGAGAGAGCTTGCATATAAATATTGCTATCACTTGGAATTTGAGTTCTAGGAGAAGATAAGGGAAGTAAATAAGAATAGATTTTTATGGCTGAATATAAACTAAACAGATATCTAGTCAAGAGATCCTGTGGTTCCTCTATATATTAGGTCCATTTCCCTTCACTTCATACTTAAATTAAAGAACTATAGATAGCTACTGAATTAGAAATTAACGCTAGAGAGGCTTCTTCCTTCAAGGATAGGAATGAAGAGTAAAGTAAAGCATAAATTCTATCAGTATACTGCTTACAGTCTGCAGATCAATCAGCTTAACCCAGCTTGGTCTCCAGTGCCATCCAGGGTTCTTAGTAAAGCAGTAATAGACTAATTGAAAGGATTAGAGGTTTTCAAAACTCACTGTGACTTTGAGTAAACTTTTAAGATATCATCTTTTTATATTACTGCTACTCAAACTGTAATGAGTATTGAAATCCTTTAATCTTGTCAAAAATGTAGATTCTGACTCAGTAGAAATGGATTAGGACCTCATGTTCGTTCTGCAATTGTAACGATCTGTTATGTGATATTGACACTGGTGTTCCATGGACCACAGCTGAATACAAAGGTTTTAGTAAAAGCAAGGTAGATGCAAATATAAGGTAAAATTTGAAATTGTGTATATGTGCCTAGAATTTACTTTGGTTTAAAATCATGGTCTTTTTTATGCTCTTTTTTTCAGTTAATTAATGTTTTATATTTATGTTATTTACTTAGTTTTCAAGTTTATTATACTTTTTATTTTGAAATAATTAAATTCAGAGGAGGCCTCAAAGGTAGCACAGAAAGTACCCATGTAATCTTTACCTGGTTCCCCCTAAATGTTGTATCTTACATAATTGTAACAAAACCCGAACTTTGACGTTGGTACAATGTGCGTATGTAGTTATATGTTATTTATCACATAAGCAGATTCACGTAACTGGGAATTCATGATATAGAATTATTCCATCACCACAAAGATTATGGTATCCACTCCCAACCTCTACCATCACTAACCCGCACATCTCTATAATTTTGTCATTTAAAGAATGTTATATAAAAGAATTCAAATCGTATGTAACATTTTATAATTTCCTTTTCTCACTCAACATAATTGTTTGGAGGTTTATCCATTTTGTGGGTATATCAATAATTCTTTTTTGTTGAGAAGTAGTATTCCTTGGTGTGGTTGTACCATAGTTATTATTGTTTTTGTTTTTTAAAATTTTCTACAGTGTAAAGAGTGTTTTTATATAAGTAGCATATTATAGTTAATAAATTTTTATTTACGGAATTCAACATGTGGTATTGCACTGCCCAAGTCATCTTAGTTCCTCTGAAACTTGAAACAAGATTTATCTTCAAGATAGCCCTTTTAACAAGGATCCACAACTCTTTTCAGTCACCCTTGTCACAATTCTTTTATATGGGTTTCTTTTCCTCTCTACTTGTGTATGGAAAAACTGATGTATAATTCAGAAAGTCCACTCCTATTTTACTAGAATTCTTGAATTCTAATTTCTTCAAATTATTCACTATAGGCCCCTAGAAAGATACATTTGTATTTTGGCAAGTCATCTAAAATGTACTAGCCTTTAATCTGTCTATATTAAAATGTCTTGTTACATCCATTTTTCACTCATGACCTTAGCAAAAAAAATGTTACAGGTCTCACTGTCACAACTGCAATAAATTTACTGTGATGGAAGCATAACCTGTGTCTTAGTTTAGCCACATTATCAGTTCTGGACACCATGATCAACTGTCTCTATTCTCATATGGAATTTGTTGTTGTTTTAAATCATCTACCTATTGAGGGGCATTTTGGTTGTTTCCAATATTGGGCTTTTATAAATAAATCTGCTATAAATAACTATATACTGGTTATGTAAGTTTTCATTTCATAGAAATAAATTCCTAGAGGTACAATCATGGGGTCACAAGGTAATTTTGTGTTTAGTGAAAAAAAAAATGCTAAGTTGTTTTCTAGGATGTCTATATAATTTTACCTTCCCATCAGCAAAGTATGAGTGACGCTCTTTCATTGCATCCATGCCAGCATTTTTTATAGTCATTATTTTTCTTTAATTTTCACTCTTCTAAATATTCTTTTTCAAAATTGACTCATCAGTTCTAGTTCCTTTGTCTTTTTGTACAAATTTTAAACTAATCTTATCCATATCTACAAAAATTCTTGCTGGGATTTTGAAAGGAACTGGATTAAACCTGTCTCAACTTGGAAATAATTTCAAGCACATGGACACAGTTCTTTCAGAAAACAATTACTGGTGCATCTCACCCAGTATCACACCTGCACCTGTTACTGGGGCTGTGTGTACTATCTCTTGTTTCTTAATAAACTCTTTACTCCCTCGCCTACCCTATGGTGTGTCCTTAAATTCCTTTATGTGACATAGCTGAGAACCTAGAACCCAGAACCCAGAGCATTCCGCTAACATATTTGGCAAGCCAAGCTTGGAGACAGAGAGGCAAGTAAGGCTCCCCGATACCTGATGAAGACTGGTGAATCTAGGCTTTATAATTAGAGCCTGTCTGTGCCCTCCTTTCTTTTCTTAATAACCAATTTAACTGCAAAACTCTGCCCCTGGCTGTGGCTACAAATAGAGCCCTCTCTCATGGCCACTTCATAAGACCTCTGCAAGAGTAGGCCAAAAGAAAGTTCCCTAGCCAGCCTCTCTTCTAGAGAGAAAGTTTGGCTTGGTAGTTTCAGTCTGGAACCTGGGTCCAGATGTCTCCCAAGAGCTAGGCTGCCACGGGGAAGCCCCACAACAAGGCCTCTATGTTCTCAGGATGCCAGAAACCGGAGTAGTAACGCCAAATGTCTCCCAAGACCTAAGCAACTTGGGAGCTTCAGTCTGGAGACTAAAAGTTCAGTCAGGCCAGGGTCTGGGACACTGGATCAGCTGACAGACTTTTCTTTTTTCCACTTCTCCCTAGAACAATGGACACAGCTTCTCCAACATTCCAGCAGACTCCTCACTGGGTTGTCTTCTCAGGAATTGGGACAACTTGACTACTGATGGTCTGAAAAAGAAGAGGCTAACCTTTTCCTGTCATACCACATGGCTACAGTACAGCCATGAGTGGCCCCTGTATGGGACTCTGAATCCAGTTAGGCCTGTATAAAAAGGAAGAAGCGGTCAGGCAGATCTGAGGGCCAGAGACCATGTGGTCACTTATCTTCTCAAAAGGATAAGGAAATATACTACCAAACTGGTCAATTTTAATAAGCTCAGGGAATTATTCAGAGGCAGGATGAAAATCCAGCCTTATTTCAATGCAAGCTGGTAGAGGCAATAAAAATACCCTCTGGTAGTTCCTGACTCTAGGGAAGAACAGATCCTCCTAGGAACTCACTTTATTAGCCAGTCTACCTCAGATATCTGTAGAAAGCTATAAAAACTTTCCCTGGGTCCCCAAACTTCCATTAACTCCCTTTTAGAAACAGCTTCTCACTTTTCAACAATTGAGATGGTGCTTCTGAGGAGAAAACAGATGTGGAGGAGCAGACCTGGGGATAAGTTCACCTTTTCGCTGCTGTCATTAAAGGGAATACCCAAATCCAGGCTCTACATCTGCAGGAACCTGCTTCCAGTATGAAGAGGCAAGCCCTTGATCCAAGCTGCCTCCCAGCCAGGACTCACCAGGGCCTTGCCACAGAGCAGGATGGAGGCCTGGCATAGTTCCCTAGATGATACTGTGAACCATCAACCAGAAGAAGCCTCCTGTGTTGGATGAACCTTGACATGGCAGGTAAGATTCTTAATTTCTTAATTAACATGGGAGCCACTTACCCAGTCCTAACCTGCCACTCTGGACTTCTCTAGCTTCAGTTGTACCTACCAAAGGGAATGAATGGAAATCAAGATCTAAACCATTGTTAAACCTCTCCCCTGTAGAAAAAGAAACCTCCTCATAAATCATCAATTAAGTGGTATCCCCTCAAGAAAGAAGTTGTTACTCTGGCTAAGTAAGTGTGTAAAATTCTCTCTTCTGTTCTAATCTGAGTTTACTTTTACTTTGTCAGTCTGCTCATGCCTAGGAACTCATTAACCAGATTTGGGGTTCGCCTGTTACAAATAAAATAACGGTGAAAATAACCTAAAAATGAGTCTTTAAATGTCAATACTACCTTGCATTTGGATTTGGTGTATAAAAGAAATCACAAGTAGAATTAGTTGCTGGAAAAGTAGAAAAACTTAGCAAGGTTAAGGTTACTAATAAAACAATTTTAGTTAAGAAAGTGCCCAACTTTTTTTTAATTAAACACTTTCTAGAAACTGTAACTAAGAGTTAAGATCATTATATAGATGCTTTTATAATATACAACAGCAAAAGGATAATATCTGAAATTGCTATAACTAGTTGGATTTAGCCTAGACCTTCTATTGTGATGGTTATTTTAGACTAATTTACCTTTTTTCATGGTTACTGCAGATCTAGCCTTACCCTTTTGAATACTTGCTACAGCAAAGGTAATTATAAACTGAATTTACCTTTGATTATGTTTATTTTGGGACTAGATTCTTACCTAGACCTACTATTATGATGGTAATTCTGAATTAAACTTACCTTTGTTTATGGTTACTTCAAGTCAAGCTTCACACTCCTGTATGCTTGCTATTTTAATGGCAATTCTAAACCCAGTATTCCTTTGCTTATGGTTATTTCAGGACTGCCCTCACCTTTGGATGTACTTCCTCACCAATTGTGATGGTAACTACTCTATTCTTCCTTGTTTGTAACCATGGTAACTTCTGCTCCCCATGGATCAGGGGAAGGCAAATTTGAAACACTCCTGTCTCTTGTCCTTCCACTAACATTAATAACCCTGTTTTCTCTCATGACTATCTAGGTGAGAATTTCAATTTGCCTACTCTGAGCAAAGACCCAGAAGGACCCCACAGCTTAAACTGCTGCCTGATGGAGTCCTTATCTCTCTGGGTTGGACATCCATTCTTCCAGTGCAGCAGCTTCTGGAGTCCATTATCTCTGAGGAATGGGGAGTGGGGTGTCCTCCCACCTTGAGCATCAAAGGTCCTAAAAGCAGCAGGTCATGAGAGAAAACAGTTTTCCCTGAGACTTCATGACTTTATTGAGTATATACTGGAACTGGTATTGCTCATCTGAGGTCTGTCAAAGTCAAAATGGTAAATAAACGAAGCTGTGAAGTAAAGGAAAATGTTAAAGCATTGGGGGCAGTTTGCTTATAAGACAATAACTTAAAAGAATGAAATTCTTGCTCAAAACTGCACAACCACAGTGCAGATTAATCAGAAATAGTCTTCAAAGGGACTTTTGAAAGTTATTTTACAATTAAATTTATTTTGTAAGAGAATGAAAATTATAAGTAACATTAATGAGTTGTGTTTTCCTATCTAACTATTTGCATCTGTCTATTTGCTCAGTGTATATTTTTTCATACATCAGTATGGTAATATCAAATTAACAATTGAAAATTCTAAAAAGAGCTCGAATCAAACTGATAAAAATTAAATAAGCACTTGTATAAGTAAATGCTTATATAACCAAATTAGAGGCTAAGTGAGATGAAAAGGGCATATAGAAATCTGAATACTGAAACTATTGTGAGACAAAAAAGTTTTTCCTAAGCTCTTTGACCTACCCAGCCCCCCAGGGCCTCCTTCTCTTAGCAAAAATTATGGGGGAATGGCTAAGTGTGACAAGATAGGGAAATATAAGTTTAGCTTAAAACTCGATCTTCTAGGCTGGGGAATTAAGAACCATAGTATATCCTGTAATTCCCCATTTTAAACCTTTTAACAGCCTTAAACTGAGAGTAATTAATGATCCACTTACCAAATTTCAGTAAAGAAAAATTACTTGAAAGCTTTGGAAAGATCTTTTCTAAATTGTGATTAAAACAAACTAAACAATTATAATATATTCCAGAACCCAGCCATCGGTATGCTTTTAAGATTTTTCACAATATTAGAATTTTATTAAAGAAAAAAGAAGTTTTAGCCTGTAAAGAAAGGGAAAAAGAAAATTTCTGGCAAACTATAGTTGTTTCCATTTTATTTGGCTTGGATGTAATCTCTCTAGGTTTATTGGATACTAATAAAATAAATTAAAATGATATGTATTAAATCATGAAGATGATAAAAATTATATGTTTGTGTTTAATGAAATTAAGTTAAAATAGGAAATGTAAATGTATACTAGAGTGAAATGACTACTTTTCACAGAACAGAATGAGGAATGTAAGACAAAACTTAAATGGATAAAGTAATTTTCAATGGTTGCTAAGTATAAAATAATAAGCTTATTTAAAGGTAAAAGTAACTAGTCTGTGTGGTTTCAGTTGGTTATAGTAAGGTTGAAAAAGCATCTTCTAAACTGAAGTATTTAAATGGCTAACTCCAGGAAACTATTATTAAATAGAAACCTAAATTGACATAGATAACAAAAAAAGTAGCTTAGTAACAGTGAAACCTGTTGAGGCTATCTCAATCTGCATATTAAAGTGGCAGTAAGGGGAAGATTATCTTGATTCCATTGGAAGTCTTAGGTTTTCATTAAATAATGGAGAACATGGTTTTTCTTGTAGTGCTAAAGTAAAATACCTGTTAATTAATGTAATCATGATAAAGGTGTAAAAGTAAAAAGTAACATACTAAAATGGGTAGGTTCATTTAATATATTATAAATTGCATTGGAAGGATTTAGAAAGTGGATAAAAATTAAGAGAGATAGACTTCAGTATTATCAAACTGTCTTATGCATTCAAACTAGGCTCCAGTACCCTGCATGGTGCCTCTCCATTTGAATTATTGGCTAGGTCAGTCACTACAAACTGTAAAATAATAAAAATATCTTCCACATCTCTGGATATGTTCCTGAAGTGGATGGAAAGTATGTTGCTGTTTTGAACTCCTAAGGCAGTTGGCAATAGATTGATATGGCCAGATTTACAATGAACATGGCCTCCAGACTGGCTCTGTTTTATAGTGCCAAAGGGTGCTATAAATCAGGCTGGTGAAACACTGGAGCCTCTCTCTAGGACCAACAGCCTGCTGGCTGTGTGAAGGACATACCAAGTGTAGCAATAATTACCAAAGAAATGTGAGTAGAATTTAAACAAACACAATTGACATTATGGACTGCTACTACGGAGAGACACCATGTATGGTGTCACAAACCTGGAGCTTAGTTCTATTAACTGCAGCTCAAAGAGGAACTTGATTAAGGCACTGATCAATATTAAATGCTGTACCTATATACCTGGTGAATATGATAATATGTCTTTTACTCTAGATCATATGCAGAGGGTTATTGAACATGATAAAAATCTTGGTAAACTTAACTCATTTTCTAAGTAGTTAATGAGTGTGCCTGTAAGATAAAAGAATGGCTCTCTAAAGTACTGTCTTTTTTTGCTTGCTATAAACTTGTCTTGTTGGTGCCAATACTGTCTATATGATTTTATGGCTAGGGCAGTGCCTCTTATACCTCCCATAGCTGTCATAGGCATAATCACCACCATGTGAATTGGCAGTTTATACCAAACCCAGCAGGTCTACCACAATCTCTCCCTAGAGTAAACCAACAGCATCAAATAAACTAGTCATTCCTTAGAAGCCCTTAGATTGCAAACAGACTCCCTTGGCACCATGGTATTACAAAATTGCAGAGTCCTAAACATGTTAACACTGGCACAGGGAGGGATCTGCATATTCCTCAAGGAGGAATGCTCTTTCTATGTAAATCACTCTGGAACAGTCCTAGACAGCATTTGAAACCTACAAGATTAACACCATCAACTTTGGATGTTGTAGCCTCTGGAGGCACCTGGCCTTTCTTGCTCCCATGGTCCAGTATGTCATGGCTGGCTCCCTTTTTGTGACTGCTTACCCTCATCATTTTTATCCTTTAGTAGGACCATGTTTCTTCAAAGTTTTAACTTGAGTTTATTTCTTCCAGAAACTTCCAGAACAAGGTATTAGTCATGCAGGAATTTTATCCAGTTTCAACCATGGTGCCAGACCCACCCTCCCTCAATATCAATAGAAGAGTCAGAGTTTCACACCCTTTCAAGAAGGGACTTCTGCCCCTAACCAGCAGGAAGCAGCTACAGAAGAATAACCATTGCCCTTCAGCTCCCCCTTAAGAATAAAGGTACAAACTTTCTAAGGGGGAAGTTGATGCAGGTTAGTACAGGGAAAGAGGCTGAGTCATAACTTGGACCCAGCAGAGAACATGGTCATGAGACCCCACCTAGAAACCCCCTGAAGGAAGGCTGGTACAAGAAAAAAGCTGGAAAGACCTCACTGAGACCCTGGGCTCAAGAGTTAGCCTTGAATAATTCAAAACAAGTCTAATTGGTCCTGGATAACTCCAAACCAAAGGACTCCTCATTGGTCTCTGGAGACCTGACAGGGGAGGATTATAAGGCAACCAATCAATACAGCAAACAGCTGGGGCTCCTCCCCAATATTAGGGAAAGGGAGGAGGAATGGTCTTAAAAAGGCCTAACCAGCAGCTCCATGCACACATCTCACCCTGTAGCACACCCACACCTGTGTCTGGGGTTGTGTCCTATCTCTTTTCTTATTTCTTAATAAACTCTTTACTCCTTTGCTTATCTCCCAAAAAACAAAAACCAATTACAATTACTAATGTAAGCATCAGCATTTAACATTTCCCATTACATTGATTCTCGGGTGGTTAAAGTGAACTTTGATCCACAGTGGCAGAGGGAATTTTGTCTTGAGATTGCCTTTTAGACAGAAAGTATCCAAAACAAATACTCTACTAGAGTGATTTATGGATTTGTAAATCCTTCCATAGTTACAGAATCTCATGCACTCAAATGCCACCCCTCCATTACCAAGGCATCTGAAATATTAGCTCTCTGTCATCACTGCTCTTGATGCTGACCTACTCTAAAATAGTCATATTGCCTTCTCCATTGATTTAACAGAATGACTTGCCCTCATTTATTTATGGTCTGTTTTTTTCTGTGCTGGTTCCCTTCTCTTGACCTCACTTTGTAATGGGACATATTTCTTTCTAAAAGTTAAACTCTGAGATCTTGTCCCCCTACCAGACCAAAGCTCTCATCAACTGTGTACCTCTTTGATAATTCTTTTAATTTACCTCCATAACTACAATCTAAAAAGAAAATATAAGTCAGTTTTCTGCTTCCCTTGCTATAAATGCTTCATCAAATTACAGAATTTGAGGGGTTGGTATGTAGAAGCTAATGGAGCTGGTACCACTTTTTAATGGGCCCTTAAATTTCTAAGAAGCAGATCTTTCTCCCTGCTACTCACAGCAGTTTTATTCCTTGGAATTTTGTTTGCAGATTGAAATTCAGTTTTTTTTTGTTTTTTTTTGTTTTGTTTTTTTGCTTCTCCTCCACTTGACCTAATATGTAGTACCTATTGCTTTTTCATCCATTCATTTATATTTGAAATAATACCTTCAGTGAAGAGGTTACATATTATTGAGAATACAAAGATAAGCCCTGGTACCAAGATGAGTTTTCTTAATAATGAAGAAGAAAAAAATAATCTTTTGCACAATTAAAGACACAGGCTAATATAGGTGGTTTTAAATTGGGATAATAATCCTAAAACAGTGTTCCTTGAATTTAAGGTAGGTGTGTTGTTAAACAGAGTCTGACTCATTGAGTGAAACTTGCTGCCTGAGACCAAATTTCTTGTAAGCTGCTCAGAGTGCTACAATTTGAGTAGCAAGGTCTTAAGTAACTGGGGTTGAATACATCACATTGGGGCACTCTGTGTTAATATAGTTTTGGGACATGAACATACCTTAATAAAAATGATTGAAAATAATATAAAACAAATAAAATGCAAACCTGGAAAAAGAGTACACTATAAAAACAGATAAAGAGTTTTAAAAACTTATTGTCACCATTATTCCTTTTATTTTAATTTGCAATTAGTGCTACTCAACTTGAATTGAGAATCCATGGTTTCCCCTACTGCAAATATATATCTGTCAGAAAGTGATTAAAGTAACAAAATTTGTTTAGGTAGTAGACATTCCTTTAAAGAAGTTTTTCTCTAATGTATTTAATATATTTATATTTATATAAAATGTAAAATTCAAAACATACATTAATGTGTATATAGAAGTATATGATTTGTGTTAAATACTTGAGATATATTAACTCTTTAGAAAGTGCTTCATATAATTTTTTATAATTTAGTGAAATTCAGTTTTCTTTGGGTCATTCAAGTGTTCATATTTTTACTTTTCTAGTAATCTATTAATATTTAGATCATGTAACATTATTTTAATCATTTCATATAATTTTATTCATAATATATAATTGCATTGCAATACTATAAATTATCTGTGCTAAGTTAAAAACAACAAAACAACACACAGCACACTGTAGGTTTCCTTATGGCATTGCAGAACTAATTACACTTCATAAATGACTGGGCCACTTAGAAATCCAAATAAGCATATTGAATATGACTCTGTAGTCTAGTGATCCAAAGTAGGAAGTTACTCTATATTGAATAACTCTGCATTCTGCTAGATATGGAAAGAGAGAATCATCTTTAAAAAACAAAATATTTAAAGTTATTTATAAGATCCAAGTAATATAATAATTTAGCTCCCAAGAAGAAACTGATGTCCTCTTTCCTGCCAAAGTTTTCATGACACTTGATTCTCAGATGGCTTATGACCTTTACATGAATTTGCATCACTATTATACTAGCTCCTTTCAATATTAACCAGGCAGAAAAAGTTTCCTATATTTTTGACCACTTCTACTCAAAATATTCCCCTAGGTGGCAAATTTATGAAATGCAGTTACATAATAATATAATTTAAATACAGGCACTTATTGAAATAGTTCACTTTGGGAAGCTGCCCATTAATTTCAGAGAAGGTTTCCTTTGTCTGGTTGCCATAGGAGTCAGAACTATGTCCTGCATGCAAATACAATTCTTAGTTCATTCAGATTTTCATTTACAGCTACTTTTAAATTTTTTAATATAATATGCAAATATAACTCCCTTAACTCTGTAACTCTTATATAATGGTGTCTTGATGGGCAGTAGAATTTTGTTGTAGTTTTAAGTAATAAAAGAAAACCAAATTATTTATTTAAAAAATATTTTTCACATTTCTTGAGCATTTCTTTCTGAATTAATCTCAGGGATTAATAAGAACCACATGATAAAGGCATCTCCTTTTTCATAGTTTCACATCTATGTTAATATTTCACACTGAATAAACTAAAAGTAGCTGGTCAAGAGTCTAAGGAGTTAGGGGAGTTCAAAACTCAGTAGCAAAATCTCAAAAGTCCATGCAAGTAAGAATCCAAAAAGACTTTATGAGGAAGAAACAAGAAACTGAACAAGGAATATTTTCTAGTGAAGAAAATAAAGATGGTCAAAATTCAGGAACCAGGGTTGATGCTCTTATAGTATATCTCAGGCATATTGGTGCCCATGCGGTTTTTATATTGTGGATTCTTTTTACTTGAATTGCCTTCTATCTTTGATTATGTAGATGCTGTACCTTCTTTAAGGTTTGCTGAAGTGTCATCACTTACTCCCAGGACCCTGATCCATCCTTTCAAAACATTTAATCCATAGTTTATTAAAAATTTCAAACAGTATATTGTCATTTAATAATTATTGCCTAAAAATGTCATGTGTTAGCATTCTTTTCACAACTAGATTTTCTGTCAATTTAATTTTCAATACTTCATAACATAGACCTCAGTATGGTAGACATAACATTTAAATCCATATGATCCATACAATATATAAAGAAGCAATTTAAAGCAATGCTCTGGTGGCCAAATTATCTGGGTTTGAATTCCAACTTGAACATGTTTTAGCTACTACTTAAACTCTCTTTGTTTCAGTTATCTTATCAATAAAAATGAGAACAATGTTACCTGACTTTTGGGATTCTTGTGAGGATTAATGAGCTAATACATGTAAGTACTTATGCCTGTGCCATGAAAATAATAAAGCTCAATAAACGTTAGTCATTATTATTCAACAACAGCAAATGTATTGATGCTATTTTCTTCATTTCAAAATATATTGCTTATTTAAAATACAAAGACAGTCATTGGGTGAATTATCTTTACGATATTCAGATATCAATTTCAATTCTCTGCATAATCATATTTTTATGAATAGGAAATGATAAAATATTCAAATAATGCCTTGACATTTTGGTTCAGATTTACTTTGTTTCAAAATAACCTATACAGATTTTTTTAAAAAGCTTTCTTTATTTCTATAGTATGAATTTGTATTTGAGTTGGATGAACTTCTTCTCTGTCATTTGGTTAGGACAAGCTTCTTGCCCTTGAGTATCAATGGTCTGTTGCCAAATTTGCTCTTTCAAACCGTAGCATAGAGCAAATGGTGATTTTTAACAAGTTAGTGAATTAGCATTGCCCTTGGAGATAAGACAATTATGGATATATATTTTCTTCATCCTTTGGATGATAGGAGGCAAGTTGATTGTCTCAGATATGAGTAACCCAACACCCAGTATTACACTTAAAGCAGCTCTTGTACCTTTGAACTTCAGATTTGCATACCAGTCCACAGAGCAAACACAGTAGAATATAGCAATGGTAAGAAAATATAAACAACTCTTTGTGCCATGTTAAATATATAAGCAGAGTAAGCAGGTAATAAACTTAATTCAAATAGTAATATGAAAGAAACCACTCAGTTACCTGAAGATTACAAGCAAAAAATTCAAGAATAACTTCATACATTAATCCTGTGTGTGTGTGTGTGTGTGTGTGTGTGCCTTTTCCAAACCAGGATTTCCTTAACTTAATGAAGGGCTAAAACAACTTCTGTTGAATAACTGTTCATGAAGCATCTATGCATGATCAAAACAAACAAGGATGCTAAATTAGGAAGTTGTTTGTGGTATGATTGCTTGAGTAACCCAAATAATTGATAGAAATTAAAAAAAAAAAAACAAAAAAAACCTCTGTCTTGTGTTTCTCTCCATAGAGTGGATTGTACAGGTGGCTGATACCAAAAGAAAAGAAATTTGTGATTGGGGAATAATTTTCTGAGATTATACAGAAAAATAATAGAACTTTACATTGTATAGAGTGGTTTCTGTCTAAATTTAGAATGTACAATAAGGCACCATTTTGATAAAATTGAATGTTATTATTACTTATTCTGAATAACTGAATCATTCTTAACTTATGTTAAGCATTTTAAGGAAACATAATATGTAATATATTTATTAATATTAATTAGTTAGAAAAGTTGTATGTAAATAATGAAACTACCCCCTAACAATACTAGGCTGTATAGATTATAAAGTAATTGTTTCTGGTGGTAAGTATAATTTTATATAGTTTAGCTTAGTGCATTACATAGAAGAGCTTCTTGTAAGCATCTCTTGATAATCAAAATTAGCTGAATGAAGTCCCTGGTTTGAAGGACCTTACAGCATGCAGCTCTGTATGAGAAAAGAAAACAGGTTTTTAGTTTCCTCATACCAAGTTCAAATTGTAGATGTTGTCACCATTGGTTAACTATTTAAAATATCACAATCTATTCACCATCTCTAAACTAGAGAAGTTCCCTTGTCTATTAAAAAAAAAAAGACTAATACTATTAAGTTGAACAATCAAAGTGCCATTTTGTAGGCTAAAATGGTCTAATACCAGCAATTTTCTATATTTCAAACTTTAGCTTTATTCTTTTTTGAGAATATAAAATTGATTTATTGGCAGTGTTTACAAAGGTTAGTTTTTATTCATTTCAGCATTGCTTATAATAGTAAAAGTCTATAAACAATTCAGTGACCATCAGAGAAAACTAGCCAAATAAATTATATCACAGCTATAGCTTGAAATAATGATAATAATAATAATAGCATAATGAAGAAGACCTCCATGTAGCTAATATCTGGTTATAGGCTTGAGCATGTGTGATTTTATATGTATGGATGTGTGCCTGCGAGGAGGGTATAATTGTACATAGGCAGTCACATGACCTAAAGGATTCAGGATCCAGCAGACAAAGATCCAATACCCCTTTAATTCCGATTCTTCTACACAATCAGATAACTTCATCTCTCTCTTGTTCCACTTCTACAACCATAAAAAGAACTTATTATTAATCATCATCATTATTACTGTGAAAAAAGAGGTGGTTGACTTTCCAAGTACAGTAGTGTCAAGAAAATACAAACCTCTAGAGGCACTGTGGTAGGTTGGAGTTATGTACCCTAGAAAAGCATGTTCTTAATCCATTCCCGTGGGTGTGAATCCGTTGTAAGTAGGACCTTTTGATGAGGTTGCTTCAGTTGACGTGTGGCCCAGCTGAATGATTCAAAACAATCTGTTTTGAAATTATCATTAATTATCTTGGAAGCTGGCTTTGTTCTGCATTGATCCAGGGCTCATATTTTCTAGTTCACTTATAAACTAATAAGTTTATATATTATTAGTTTATAATAGTTATTATAAACCAATAACTATTTTACTCCTAAAACTTGGGACTTAGAGAAGGCCCCAGAGAGAGAAAAGCACCCTAGAACTGCTATTCCTCACAGCAGGCATTTTTAAGCTCTGTGCTACCCTCCGTGTTGTAGGACTCCTTTCTTAGAGGTGGTAACAGGAGTCTCTTATTGACTAACAAGTTTTTTTGCCCTTAGAATATCCAAGCTGTGTTATACTAATGATATTTTGGTACAACAGAGAGAGGACTCAGGTAGAGATATAAGTTTGGATATCACCACAGTTTAAAAGAATATAAGTGGGAAGTGGCTGTGGCTCAATCAGTGGGGCTCCCGTTTACCATATGGGAGGCCCCGGGCCTGGTTCCCGGGGCCTCCTGGTGAAGGCAAGCCCGCCCGCTCGGAGTGGTTAGCTGACCCAGCGAGCACAAGCAGCAAGGGGGGGATAAATGAATAAATAAATAAAATCTTTAAAATAAATAAATAAATAAATAAATAAATAAATAAATAAATAATAAAAGAATATAAGTATTTTTTAAAAAAAGTTTCACTTATTTCTAAACTAACGTGAAAATGTAAATCATATTTTAAATACTAGGCTATATTAGGCTAAATTTCTGTATTTCTGAAGTATATATTTTTGTAGATGTGATGATTAGGCTAATGTGCCAACTTGTCCAGGTAATTGTGCCCAGTTGTTTGGTCAAGCAATACCAGGCTAATTGTAATACATGTACATTTATGGACTTTAGTCATCAGTAAGTTTACTGCATAGATGGCTGATTACATCTACAATCAACCAGGGAGATTGCATCAGCAATGGATGATGCTTTTATCCAATTAGTTGAATGCCTTAAAAGTGGAAGTGATTTCAACATTCAGAGAGAATTTTCCAGCTCGTCTTTGGACAGTCAACTTCTCCCAGAAACTCATCAAGGACCTTTCATTGGACTTTCATCGGAGCCCCTGGTTTGCAGCCTGCCTGCGGAACCTGGACTTGTGCATCCCCACGGTCATGTGACAGACTCATAAAATCTCATACTATTGACAGATATCTCTTGTTGATTCTGTTTCCCTAGAGAACCCTGACTAATACAGTAGGATTTCAATAAATATCTCTGAGTAGTAAATTAATATATTCCTTATCTTAAAAATCACTGTATTAATGCATTAACTCAAATAATTTTTCACTTTAGTATGGAATTCTAGAATGACAGTTATTTTCTTTACTACTTGAAAGTTAACATTCCATTCTCTACTACTGATGAGTAATTTCATTTAGTACTGTCTTTTCTCTATGTTTGTTTTAACAGATTTCTCTTTGTCTTTTTGTTATATTCTGTTATATCATTGAACGAATAAATTTCATCTTGAACTAAGTTTAAAAAATGCTTATGTGACCACTGTGTTACTAAATTCCTACAAATATGTTTCCATTTTAGAAATTATTTTATTCCTTGTTTAGATGGGCTTTTTTTTTTTTTATTGTTTCCTTTATCACTTAAGCCACTTAAATAGTACATTTGATTGTCTCTATTTGATAAGTCCGTTATTTGTATACCATGAGGTACAGATTCTCCTAGTTATTGCTTTGGTTCATTTACTCACTTTTCCACATATGACTTGAATTTTTGTTTTTTAATCAACTTTTTCTCTCTATGGCTTGTTGTTGTTTTATGTTCTGTTGTCTCTACAGGACTGCCATACACAATCTGTTTCAAAATTATCATGAAAACGGGCTTTGTTCTCTATTGATCCAAGGCTCATATTTTCTAGTTCACTTATAAAATAATAAATTATTACTATTTTACTCTAATTTGTAGTTCTATACTGTTTCATACAGGAAGTGCTGCTTTACCTAGTCTACAAGGCTTCCAGAAATTGGCTTAATAATTGTCTGTAATCATTAAACTTCTTTTTACCAACATACCTTTTCAATTTCCTTAATAATGTTTTTAAAATCTGTGATAGAATATTGAGGTTCAAACACTGCTATTTTTGGAAGTGAAGTATAATAAGTAAAAATAATCACTCCAGAAGCAGAACTACAAGAATGCCTGAGTAAAGAATTTGGCATGTGCTTTTCCAAGAAAAAAAAATTGTTGTAAATAATAAAAAACAACCATTTAAATTCTCTTGGAATTTTCCTAACAAGCAGCAAAATAAACATTCATTAAAGAATATCCATTAAATCTTTGTAAAAACCGCAAGAATCTATGACATTTGAGCCGTGACCTAGTCCTTTATCCCTATTCCACCCTTAGCTCCATGTTATGGAAGATCTATCCCAGACATACATGGTCAAGGAATTGGGTATATCCTTGCCTCCCAACTCCCAGTCTCCGACTATGGTTTCATGCTTGGAAGTGCTGGCTGACTGTGTTTCTCCCACTCCTCAGCCTCGAGGTGCAGAAGTTCTATTTCAGGCAGGCCACGGCCTGGAGGATGAGACTTTCCTTCTTCCAGCCCAACTTATAGGGTGGAAGCTCTGACCGATGAGCAGCAGGCAGAAAATACAGGGGCTCGGTTTGCCTACATCCCAGATCTCTCATAGGGCAAAGGTTTTACACAGAGGGGTAAGCCAGAAAGCACTGGGTATGCCAACCCTAAGCACTCATAAGGCAGGGTTGTCACTCTGGGAAAACAGGCGAGCCAGAAGCTCTGGTACAACAGTGTGAGGCTTCTGTGCAGGGGTGGGGAAATGATCCATGCCTAAGGGCACTGTTGAGAACAGTGGTGGTATCTCTAAGAAGAAACTGGTAACTTTGAAATAAAAGCAAAATTGAAAGTGGCCATAAGATTAATAGCGAGAACCAAGGAAATAGATAATGAAGAATAGGCCTCCTGAAAAATGTAAAAGAAGACATCAGCTTCCAGCATGACACTGTAAGTTCTTCTTAGTCACTCCCCAGTGAAATTGATGAAAACTGTAATAAAAATAACCATTTAAAGTCTCTGGAAATGGTCCTAAGGGAGGCCAGCGAAGGAAGAAACATCTGCTCAAAAATATCTATGAAAATTCAGTAAGAAATATGAAAGTCTGTGATATTTTAACCAAGACTGCTCCTCTCACCCAGCCAAGCTCGGCAAGGCAGAGATTCCATTCTAGACTGCTGTACCCAAGAACACAGAGTAAACTCTCCCCCCAGAATCCAAATGGAAGACTTTATTTTCAGGACAATAAGACATCAGTTTCTCATCCTGCTTCAAGCTTATTGTGGGTGAGGTTAAGTTGCAGGTGAGCGCAGTGGAGAGGTGAGAGCTCTCTTCTTCTGCCCAGCCCACTCAGGAAATGTATGTCTAATTTGGGCACAGCACACTGGTAATACTGGGACACAGATGAATCTGGCCTGGGTTTGTAGGCTGGTGACTCCATGTCAAGACAGGCAAGTCATGATCACCTTATGCTATACCCTTCCCCTCATTGAACACTCAGCTTCTAGTGAAAAAGGGGTTATCGATAGATGCATGCCATTGACCCCACCTGCATCTTCAAAGCCATAGCTCAGAGATTTCCCCTATAAGATGAAGTATATGATAAGAAGATAGATAGCTCCTAAACAATTTCCAAAATAAATGACTTCATTTGAAAAAGAGCTTAGAGAAGCTCTTCCCTAAGGCTGCTCTGAAAACAATGGGGATTGTGGTGAAAGGCATTTTGCAGGAGATTTCAGATAGGTTAAACTATAGGCAAGCTAGTTTGTAAGAGCAGCTCTGAGAATAAGAGGGCTGGGAGGGGCCCTACTGGGGTCAGAATAAAAATCAAATGCTTACTTCAGGAGCTATTCCTTCAAAGGAGTCAGAAGTTGAGTGGATTAATTTGTAGAACAAGTTATTAGCCATTGGAGCAATCCACTGATATAATTTAGATCAATCTAGGAAATACCTCACAGTAACAACCTGGCTAGTATTTGCTTGGCCAAACAACTAGATACCAAAACCTATTCAAGTTACCACATGAAATTAACCATCAAATTTGTCTTACCATTTGAAAATAAATTGTAATAATAGTAATAGAATTCAAAACAAAAATCACATGATCTTAACAGATAAAAAAAAAAAAAAAAGGATTATACAAAGTCCAACACCATTTTATGATAAAAACACTCAACCAACCAGGACTAGAAGGGAACTTCTTAAATTTATATATTCTTAATGGAAGAAGACTGGATGATTTTCTAACAGGAATAAGAACAATAAAAAAAAGGATGTCCATTCTTTTCAATTTTAATCAACATTGTCTAGAAGTTCTAGCCATGGAAATTGGATAGTAAAAAGAAATAAAAGGCATCCAAATTGGAAAATAAGAAGTAAAACTATCTCAATTCACAGATGACATGCATGTAGAAAATATTAATTAGTTTATTAAAATACTAATAGAAATAATAAATGAGTTCAGCAAGGTGTCAGGATAGACACATATACTCAAATCAATTGTGTTCCTATATACTTACAATGAACACTCTGAACATAAAATTAAAACAGTTTCATTCACAATAGCATCAAAAAGAATAAATTACTTTGGGAAAAAAAATTAACAGAAGTGCAAAACTTAGGCTCAGAAAATTATATGACTTTGTTGAAAGAAATCCAGGAAGCTCTAAATAACTGAAAAAAAATGTATCACATGATCATGGATTGAGAGTTTATTAACCTTTTTAAGATGACAATATCCCCCCAACAAATCTATAGATTTAACTCAATCCCTTAAGAAGTCCAGATGATGTCTTGTAAAAACTGACAAATTAATTCTAAAATTCATATGGAAAGGCAGAGGAGCCAGAATAGACAAACAAACCTGAAAAATAAAAATAAAGTAGAAGCACTCACACTACCTGATTTGAGAACTTAATACAAAACAATGGTACTATAGACAATGAGTATAGACATGTAGATTGGAATCATCTAGGAATAAAGAGAACTTCAAAAAGTTAAATATATATGGTCACTTGCTTTCATTAAGGTTGCCAAAGATATTCAATGAGGAAAGAAGTGTTTTCAGCACATGGTACTGGGACAACTGGATATCCACAAGCAAGAGAATGAAGTTGGACCCTTACCTCACATCATGTACAAGAATTAATTCAAATTGAGTAAAGGACCTAAGTATAAGAGCAAATCTAAGAAACACTTAGAAGAAAGCATAGAGGTAAATCTTCATGAATTAGGATTTGGCAAAAGTTTCTTAACTACAACTCTATAAATACAAGCATCCAAACTAAATTCATTGGAGTTCACCTAAATTAAAGCTTTTGTACTTCAAAGGACACTATCAAGAAAGTAAATAAAGGAGAAAAAAAGAATGGGAGAAGATATTTGCAAATCCATATCTCTAACATGACACTTGTATGAAGAACATATAAAGAACTCTTACAATTCAATAATAAAAATACTACTTAATTTAAAAATGTATATAGGTTCTGCATAAACATTTACCCAAAGACCTACAAATGGTCAAAAAGCACATGAAAAGATATTTGACATTATTTGTCAGGAAAATGCAAATCAAAACCAAGATGGGATACCGCCTCATACACATAAGAATAGTTAGAATAAAAAAGTCATAACTGTTGATGAGGTTGTGGAAAAATTGGAACCATCATACAATGCTGGTGAGAATTTAAAATGGAAAAATCACTTTGGAAAAACAGTTTGGCAATACCATAAATAATTAAACATAGAGTTACCATATGACCCAATAATTCTAAACCTAGTTTTATGCCCAAAAGAAATGAAAACATGTGTCTAAGCAGAAACTTGTGTGTGAACATTTATAGCAGCATTATATACTTAAGAGTCAAAAGGCTAAACAATCCAAATGTACATTAATAGATGAATGGATAAAATATGGTATAGCTATGCAAAGCATTGTTATTCACATGTAAAAAGAATGCAGTACTGATTCAATGCTACAACGTGGATGAATCTTGAAAATATTCTCAATGAAAGAAACAGAAGATATATGTGCTCATTCACATGAATGTGCAGAGTAGGGAAATCTATAGAGACAGAAAATCATAGTGGTTGCTTAGGGTTGGGTAGTGGGACAGGGGGTTAGGAACATGAGAGTTAAAATTTATGGGTGTCTTTTCTTAAGATGATAAAAATATTCTAAAGTTGACCGTGATGATGGTTGCACATATCTCTCAGTAGACCAAAAAAAAATGAATAACTTTAAATAAGAGAATTGTATGGTATATGAATTTTATCTCCATAAATCTATTGAAAATATTCCTTCTTCCTAACAGTTCTATGAATAAGAAACTATGATATATTTTATCTTTTAGGTAAGGAAACTGAAGTATAGAGTGGTTACAAAAATTCAGTGTATCTCCAGAGTTTATGCCCTTAACCACCCTCCAATGCTAAGCAATTATAATAGCATATGTGCGTATTTCCCATTACCATTCCAGCAGAAATATATGTGACTTGAATGTGCTGCTGCACTGCTTTTATCAAAATAAGAATTCACCACATTTTATGGGATCAAGTTGCCCATATGACAAGGAGAAAAGAAATTCGTAGCTTTGTAAATCTTCTCCTCATTCTTTCATCTTTATGAATAACTGTACTAAAGATAAGATTATAAGATTCTTTGATAGTCTGTCGCATGGCAGCTCACTCAAGTTCAGAGTATTGTCTATGAGTGTAAATGTTAATGTTTTTCAATCAATAGGGTTTGTTAACTGTGTTAAATGATATTATAATAATTATTCATTACATAGTATCTTTAAATATATGAAGCTAATTGACCAATTCATAGTCATATAAAAAGAAAGCAGGGAGAAAATGTGGCTCAAGTGATTGAGAGCCTGCTTCCCACATGGGAGGTCCTAGGTTCAGTTCCCATTACCTCCTGAAAAACCAAAAAAACAAACAAGCAAATGATGAACACTAACACAGGGTAGCTGATGTGGCTCAGCAGTTGAACACCAGTTTCCCATATAGGAGGTCCCAAGATCAATCTCTGGCCCTGGTACCTAAAAAAAAAAAAAAAAAAAAAAGCAGTATATCATAAAGTTCTAAGGGAAACAAAATATATAAATACAAATATCCACACCTAGGGGAATAGAATAATAAAGGAGGTGATATTTGAGCGAAATACTGGAAGGAACAAAATTTTATGATAAGTTCCCCCTGAAGAGAAGGACATTTGTAACATATTTCTAACAATATTGATATTAAGACAAAATAAACAAAAATGAAGCTTAAATAATTAAAACATTTAATTGATGGGCTAAAATTTAATTCATTTTTATATTTGACATTCCATACAGAGTTTTAAAAATTACAGCAATTTCATTTACCTCAAAACACACTGTTGCCAAAATGTCTTTCTAATCTCATGAGGTTTGACTAGTCAGCTTATAACAAAGAGTATTTTGGAAATCATACTACTGATTAGCTAAGCTTCCAGGAAATTCAGAATATGCTAAGAGTCAGCTCAGTTGCCAGTTCCATATGGTGACTTTCAAAATGAGATCATAGGTTTATTTGTTGCAACTGTAAAAATCAGAAAAAAGTGTTCACATTTGTGTGTTTGAATTGTATAATTATCCCTCTCTAGTACACTTTTTATTTGCATGAACACAATGTAAGATTTGGAAATATTCATTCAATATTCAATTTTCATGTTTACCAATTATCAAGTCTGTATAATTTAATACATGCCAATGTGCTAGGTTGCAGAAATATTTAAAATGCATTTGGATTGATTCAATCAGTAGTGTTCTTTTTATGTTAGCATCTAAAATTGCATTACTTTGTAAAGCTCAGGGTTCTACAAAAAATTATGCATTACCAGTTAGTTTAAAAAAAAATTTTTTTGGAGGTACCGAGGAGCGAACCCAGAAACTCATACCTGGGAAGCAGGCGCTCAACCACTGAGCTACACGTGCTCCCCATGACCAGTTTTACTTGAGATTATTTCCTTCCTTCCTCCCTCTCTCCCTCCTTCTGCCTCCTTCTCTCTATCCTCTCATCTCTTCCCTTCTCTCTCTCTCTCTGCATAGACTCACTCTTATACACAAAGGAATTAGAAAACTGGGGAACACCTCAGAAGTAGCCTTGCTCTTATTTTTTCACACATCATCCAAATCTATCCAGATCTATGTTAAGAGTCCAAGAATGCAAAGAAAACCTTTGGAAAGAATTGCGCAATGAACTGTTTCAGGCTGTATTCTATGGCACACTCACCTGCAGAGGGATAATAATAACTATTCTTGGAAAGAAAAGGTCCATGGTCAAATAACTTGAAGTAAATTTGCATATCATTTCTACTTGGAAAATTATAATTTAAATTTACCTATTAAAAGTTCTGAGAAACATTATTTTATGAAAATCATTTTAAGTTTGCTTAATATTTCTAATGTTCAGTTTGATTAAAAAGACCTCTTGCTTTATTTTACAACATATATTATCCACAAAAGAAAGCAGCAATATTTTCCTGAACAGTGTCAGTAAAACTTGTTTAGAAAAATAGCAACTGACTAGATAAACAGAATTTGCTGGTTAGATATATCGAAGATTCATTTTCTTATTCAATATGTAAATATAGTGGCTTGTTTTGTCCTCATGAGCAGCTCTCAAGGTTGATTATCTGTATTTATTGGTATTTATTTGTTAATTATTTAGTTAATTAAATAATTACTAATAAAGTCAACACATGCATTGTTGTCGTCACTTGATGGGAAGTAAATGTCTTAAGCTTTAGTTTGTTAGTATTTATTTTGTCACTACAAGGAGAAAGTATAACTGAGAATAAAGTCAAGATAGGAACAAAGAAATGTTAGACTTAAAATACTTGAATTTCTGATATACCTGAAGCTAGGTCTTACTTAGAATTTTCTAAATATTTTAGATATTTCTATAAATAACCATCCTACTGTTTTTTTGTTTCAGCATCTTTGAGTTGAGTTTCTCTCAAGAAAAGAGGTTTGAGGAAAGGAATTGGAAAACAATGTTAAGTGTTCCACATTCTAAATATGAGTTCTGTAAAACATGACTTCCCATTATTGAGTTCTTATCTGGATAACAACTTTGAATATATACCTATATACACATACATGTATTTGTTTATACACTCATAAATACATATTTCTTGGAATGTTGTCTTGATGGTGTGTTATAAATATTATAACTGAATAACTAATATTTTGTATTACAGAATGTCCTCTTCTGTATTCAGTAGAAAGTACTTCATTATCTGCTCAAATTTCATTTTGCAGTTAAACCTGAGACCAGAATGATTAATTTACCATGTAGGTAATGCATTTTTCAAGGTTGTATAGGTATATTGCTGTAGATATATTGATAGATATATTGCCTTATCTGCTTATCCCTCAACTTTAACTTAGTTATGCATATGGTAATACACAGGAAATATTATTGAAGGGACAGGAAGATAAAAGGTAGAATAGAAAATATTAAGCCTTTCTTAAATACTTACCAAAAAGTTTGATGATGAAGTAATCACTAATATAGGGCTTTGGTTAGATATCAAGTGCAAGTCTGGTTATAAATATCCTCTCAAATTTATTAACTTAAAGTCGTAATAATAAAAATAATTTTCTTAAACATGACCACTGAGCAGATAATTCTTAAGATAGCAATATTCCAATTCAATATTTTTAGCCATAAAACATTTGGAAGAGGCCAATATACATCATAGCATTTGAGTTTTCCAAAATACTAGAAAGATAATGGATTTTTAGAGTTTTCTGGTCAGTATTGTACATGATGGTGCCTCAGGACAAGGAATAATATATTCTCTAAGTACAAGGTAAGATTAGGCACCAAATCTCTAAATATAGGACTATATCTATTCAATTTAAAAAATACTTATACCTAATGTATTAGTCAGCCAAAGGGGTGCTGATGCAAAATACCAGAAATTTGGTGGTCTTTATAAAGGGTTATTTATTTGGGATAGAAACTCACAGTTACCAGGCCAAAAAGCATAAGTTTCTTCCTTCACCAAAGTCTGTTGCCACGTGTTGGAGCAAGACAGCTGCCAACATGTGCCAGGGTTCAGGCTTCTTGGGTTCCTCTCTTCACAGAGCTCCATTTCTCTCTGGGCTTAGCTCCTCTGTTTCCTCCACAAGGTCAGCTGTAGACTACGAGGCTCTGTAGGCTTTGCCTCGCTCCACAAGGCCAGCTGTGAACTATCAGGTGAATGGCTTGTCTCTTTTCCCGGGGTCTTCTCTCCTTCTTCATCAGAACTCCAACATCAAAACTCCAACTAACTCCTCTGCTCTGCCGTACAGTTTTATGTCCTCAACACTCCATGTCCTACTGATGTGGCCCAATCAAAGCCCTAGTCATAACTTAATCATGCCCAGAGGAACCGACCAGTTTACAAGAATAATCTGATATCTATTTTTGGAATTCATAACTATATCAAACTGCCACACCTAACATATACCATAGTCTGAATTGAACGGATGATCCAGAATTGAATGGATGATCTGAAAATTGTAGATCAATAAACAAATTTAAAAAAGAGGTAGGGAGACAGAGAGAGGGAAGCAATTGAGGGCAGATGAGAAGATACACAATGTTTGTGTCTTGCTTATCATGACAAAAAGATAGGAGTTTATTCCCAATGTAGTGGGAAATATGGAATGATATTTATAACTGGTCAGATTTACATTTCTAAAAGATACTAGGGACATCATGGAGAAAATTCAAAGAAACAGGAGAACATCTACATAAGAAGAATGGTTAGAAGATTTTTCATTGTCCACTTGAACAATCACGATAGCATAGATTAAGGTGTTGTCTTTAGGGGTAGGAAAGAGTGGGTAGCATTAAGAGGCACTTAGGAGAAGTAGAATCAGTGAAACGTACTGATGAACTGAATGAACTGAATGTAGTAATTGTATGATGAAGAAAAATCAAGAATATATTCAGGTTTCTAGAGTGAAAACTAGGTAAATTTGGTTATTTCTTAATGAAGAGAAAACTGTAAGAGGAAAACCTTGGGAGTGAGATTTGAAAAGAGAGCATGACTTCCCTAAATTTATATCTCCCCAAAGGTAATTTTTCAGAAGAGTGTTGAACTGAAATTGCCTGAAATTTCAAATCTGATTCCTAATATACATTTATATTATAAGCCTTGAAGAAGTTGATTATCAAAATGTTGGAATTTTTTGTTCCTGCCATTCACCAAAAAAGGAATTTTAGTTGTTGAAAGTGATACACCTTGAATCTGTATGGTTTTAATGATCGGACTTAAAAATTTAGCACATATTCTGATTATCCTATAAAAGTGTGGCAGCCCATGTACTAAGATCTCTACAAGTATTATCATTCTTCAGAACCATTTGATATGGACATTGCTATTATCCACATTGTATAGAAAGTGATATACAGGAGATTAAATCTCTTTCCCTGGATAATATTAATTATGTGGTGATTTCAGGGTATAAATTAAAGCATTCTGACTTTAGAATTCAATTTTTTTGCCACTATGCTATATTATCTCATATGTCTTTCCATAATAATGTTGTGATTCAATAGCTACAAATATCTGTATTCTGAATATATATATGCCTCCTGGTTGCTTTTGGTCTAACTCATCTGGACAATAATACAAAATTATTCATTTTGATGGAGCAATTTATGGACAGAGAGGAGCTGGGTGAAGGGGAAGAGTTCAGTAAAGAATCATCCAGTTGCTGAAACAGACTGGAAAGTTTGAAGGTTCATATGAAGAATTGGGATATAAACATAAAGAATTCCTGAGTAAAATAACATAGAGTCCATTGAGTCACTCAATGACCCTCAGACCAGGCAGTAGTAGGATTCATGGGAAAGATTTTAAATCTGATTAGTGCTTAAGTGAGGATGAATGGTGGCCCGGTCGGTTGGTAAAAATTTGATAAAATGAAAGATAACTCAAGTTATGAAGCATACCAGAGAGTTAATTAATTTATTTTGAAATATTTCCTTAGACATGGAAATATCTTACAAAATTTTAGAAACCTAGGCAAAAGGTTAAAAGCGATTCTTCTGAATTGCTTCCTATTATTCAAAATATAAATTTGGGGGATCCTGGAGTTGAATATGATCAGGGAGAATTAAATGCATCCAATTGTTTAGGACACAAAACTTTCTAATTGAGAATGGTGCTGGTATCTCTTATCTCTTCGCAATTAACTTTGGGTCTAATTTTATTGCCTTAAATTTTTTTGTAAATGAGACTTGGGTTGAACATAAATTTTTTATTTCAATAAAAATGGTAAAGGGTTGTCAAAATTTTGATTATATTGACAAAATAATGTGTATATAATACTCATTTCAAAGCATACATTTTATGAGAGTTCATTTTCTTTTCTTAAATGAGTAAACTGTGAACAATTAAGTATGAATTCATAAAAAGAAACTAATATAAAATAAGAATAATTTTTGGCCATAATGGACCTAAAAGAGATAAAGTTAACTAAGTGATTATGTATGAATTTGAAAAGTTATAAAACTTAGCAGCAAATGCCCTTCTAGGACCCAGAATTGTTTAAGAGGATGGACTTTGGGAAATAGAGATTTGGGATGAAATTTTGGTTCTACTAGATGTGTGATCTTGAATTATTCAATCATTCCATCCTTCAGTTTTCTTTTCTGTAAAAGTGAAATAATTACACCCACTTCATACACTGAGATGTAAATAAGGAAGTATCTGGAAGTTACCTGTAACAGTTCATCAAATGAAAAATATCTTCTTTTTCCCTTCTCTAAGCTGACTCTTCCAATGCTAATTTTTGGTATTTTTAAGATATTTTGTTTGTGATTAAGTCAACAGACAACCTGGAATGGTTAAGAAGATGTCAATCTCCTATGAAAATGATTTTTAAACATATATCATTTTAAATTACCATTGAAAAGCAAAGCAAAAAGCGTTTGACATGCTCATGGTTTTGATAGGGAATATGTTTCAGCATAAAACACACTATAATGCCCAGATAATTTTATACTGATCATTGTAACTTAGTAAGAAGAATATTTGCTTTATTATACTTGACCCTCTAAATAAGATAAAATGTTTGAGCAAATTAGTAATTTTAATCCTTATGCCTAGAACTGAGACTAAGAGGAAAACAGCCACTAGAGATAAGCCTCTTGTGATATAACAAGGTGAGTAGAAAAGAACTTGTCCTTACTTTGTTAAAAAAAAGTGCTGGTGGATCTGAAATAGTAGGACAAGGGGAAGTGGTCAAATGTCTTAAATCTTGCCATACACTGTATTGAACATCAAATCTCTTTATTTAAAGTGAGATTAAACCCTAATCTTCTGAGTATTCTTGGCTCAGAGAAAAAAAAGGAAATTAAGTTATGTCTATGAAGAGCTATTACCACAACATCCACAGAAGCCAAATCCATCCTAAAGGAAAGAATGCCTACTCTATACAATATATTCCTCTGAAATGAGGGGTGAAAGAGAAATAGGGACATGTAGTAGATGCCAGTAACATCTCTGTTTACCATAAGGTATATAAGATTTCTTTTTCCCATTTTTAATCCTTTCTGTATAGATATTTCAATTGACACATGTGGACAGACTGATGAGAATGTTTTTAAATGATGCAAAGTAACCTGGAAAGTTAGTCCAGGAAAGAAATGCTTCAAATAAAAATATCAAAGTCATTTCTTTATTTAACTAGAATTTATGTTGTGAGCATCTGATGCTTGCCAGTTAATATACTAGATGCTAGAGGTATAGTAATTAAAAAGTCAAATCATGGTTCCAGCCCACATGGATTTTACAGACTAATGTAGACGAACCAAACGTTATAGGAATTATTGCCAAAGGATAGGTTACCAGGTTAAGTGGAGAAGAGACCCTAACTCATTATGGGATGTCCCTAAGTGAGTGCCTTATAGAAAGTAGGATAATTTACTTAGTGGGATCTATTTTATTTTGCCCAGAATTGCTTATCAGATCTTGAGAAAATAAGGGATGTTAAATACTCTATATTTGAAATTCATAAAACTACCAGATGTTGAACTTGTTGAAAGTGAGACATTTAGCGGAACAAGAAAAATATATTTTCCCATTCTTATGATATGGATAAAGCTAGAGTATTTGCATATAGGCATCTCCCTCTTTGGAATAAAAATTGATGAAAAACTATACTCTCCCTCAACTCTACAAAGGAAAGAGAGAGGAAATTATTGGCTAGTTTGTCTGTCCCTAATTGAGGCGATATGTCCAGAGAGGATTTCTTATAAAGCTTCAATTGTCCTTGGTAAGGTGTGACTGATAACCTTCCCTCCTTGGATGTATGCTGAATCAAAGGGCTTACTTTAAAAAAAAAATATATATATATATATATACATTTTTTTTTTCCTTTCTCTTTTCTTTTTTCCCTTTCTTCCTTCCCTTTATCACTGTGTTATTGGATGTCTGGTGTGCCATGACACCTTCCTCCTCTCAATCCCCATTGTCTCCCAATTTTTCATTTAATTTTCAAAGAAGTTTTAGGTCACAGCAAAGTCACACACGGAGTGCCGGAGACTCCCAGATACCAAACCACCCCCCCTTCCCCACCCCATATTAACTCCCCCCCTTTTTTTTTGGTTGTTAGCATTGTTATAACTGTTCTGCAGTAGCAAAATATAGCAACTAAACATGGGAATCCCAGTGGGTTCCGTGTAATATTTTGGGTAATCTAAGCACCTCTTAAAATATATGTATATAAATATATAAATAACCTTTTTTGTAAGCAAATACACAATGCATATATATTTATATATCATTTTGCAAATGTTTGTATGTATTGTGAGAATTTTGATTTTTACCCATAATAAAAAAAAAAAAAAAAAAAAAAAGGGCTTACTAACCTGTGTCAATATTACCATACTAAGGCAAAGAGAACTGAGATGAATGCCCTGGCATTAAGAAACACAGTCCACTTATTTGGATAGTTATCCATAACATCTCTTACTTTGACAAGTCTTTTGGGGTGGGCTAAGTGTGCAAGGTGCAGACTACTTTTCATCCAGGCCTCTTTTTATAGTTGCGCTTGCAGTGAGTAATCTTGAGGGATGAAGAAATATAACCCAGGACAAGAAATAAGCATGCTTACAGCTTAATAAAAATGTTGCCTGCTCCAAGCTCATTTTTCTCAGTTATGACAAACTACTGTATGTGCAGCAGCCATCTGGACCCATGTTTTAGTCCCATTGGACTTGGGGGGCGATGGGAACCAAAGCACATGTGAGTGTTCATGCCATGCACAATAGTATCTTTTGTCTCTGACACAAGAGTCTTGTGTTTTCTGCCAGCATCCAAGAAACACTAAAAATTAACATACTGTAACTTAGTATAAATATAACAAAATCAAATCCCAGAGCAGACACCACTCCCTGGCAAGGACTATATTTTTGTGAAGGAGATAAGGTGGATCTTATGTGCTGATAAGCCAAAGTTGGGACTGTGAGGAAAGTGGGGAACACTGGGAGATGAAATCCTTCTGGATTATTACATGCTTATCAGAGTATCCCAGATACAGATCACCAGGACTTTTTGGAGTGATTTCCAAGGCTACAGGATAGTTGGATTTAGAGCTTCTTTGGTAGTGTCTCTGAAAGTTTAAGTCAAGTAAAAAAGCAGAGCATTCTCAATAACAATATAGAATTGCTTACCTTTGACCAAAATATATAATAAAATAAACCACAACAAAATATATAATAAACTAATTTTTTTTTAAAAGGTGACATCAGGTTTCCAGAAGCAGTTTTCAAGAACTGTGAAGGATCTGAGATTTTATCCTGCATGCTAACTAAACTTTCCATAATTTCATAGATACTTTCAGAAGACATGCGACTCCTGGGTTAGAAACTGAAGTCAGTTTATTACTCATAGCAATAGCAATAGTCAGAATAAAAGCATTCACACGGGATCCTCAAGCCCCAGTTCCCACAGGATGTTGCGACAAAGGCCAGAGGGTGCTTTCTCATGCATTGGGTTGTTTGATAGTTTGAAGATGTATTGATCTCAGAGATGTATGTTAACTTTAAGTTAATCCATTCCTGTAGGTATGGACCCATTGTAAGTAGGAACTTTTGGCAAGTAGGGTCTTAAGATGTGGCCAACCTCATTCAGGGTAGCTCTTAATCCTCTTACTAGAGTTCTTTATAAACGGACTGAAAACAAAGCCTCAGAGACAGATAGATGCTAGAGGCTAGAGGCTGGAAACAGCAGAGCACAGAGACACAGAAAGAGAACACTGAGAGGCTAGGCCAATAGAGCAACTGGAGGCTGAACAGATGAGGCCTGGAGGAGGGAGGAGAGATGACTAGACTGGCATTGTGCCCTGCCAGGCACTTGTTAGCCCACAGCTGAGTTCTGAGAGAAACCATCTATCAGATGCCACTACATCTCATTGCCCATAGCTGCAACTTGGTGAGACAGCATTTCTTGATGATACCTTGATTTGGACACTTTCACAGCCTCAGAACTGTAAGCTTTTAACCTACTAAATTTCCAGTATAAAAGTCAATGAATTTCTGGTTATTGCACTGTCAGCTTTTACAAATTAAAACACATTGCACTAAAAGAGAGGAATTCTGTGTTTAGGAAGCCACCATTTTAAAAATAATGGTGTTGCTGTAAACTTGCCCAAACTTTGTTCCTGTGTGAAATATCTTTATTATTCTAGACATCAGTCATCTGCCCTGGACAGAGATACTATATCTTTCAAGGCTGTTTTCTACACAAACATCTTGCAAAGATTACATGGAAGAAAAATTCAGTGTTTCTGCTCATAATATATGGGGGAAATATTAGAGACCCATGGAGAATTGTCTACCAAAAATGGTTAAATAAGGAAGACTTTTTCTTTATGACTTTTACTTATTTAAACAAAACTGCCTTGACAGTGGGCATAAAGACTCAAAAAAATGAGGTGGATTTGCTATGCAAGTGTAGCAGACTACCTCTGATCTACCTCCCAAACTAACAAATACTCAATACGTGACTGAACTGGGGAGAAATAAAGAGCTTTGAAATGATTTAAAGCAAAACATTATAGCTGAAATGATATTATTTTAATTACCAATTGTGAATGAAAATTGTTGTAATTCCACTGGGATACCTGAGAATAAAAGGTGACTCAAGATAGAGTGATTGTGGATATTTAATTTAAAGTATGGTTTATTGTTTTTAATGTATTTAAAGTATTTAATCAAGATTGATGCAGATGTATATGATAGGATGGGGGTAGAGTAAATGGAGATGGGGAAAAGATATTTAGGCAAATGAGAAATTTCAATTGTAGAGTTGGGAAAGTATGGGAAACCTGAGAGGGAATGAAATAGAAAAAGGAAGGGAGGAAGCTGGGGAGTAAGATGCTACACAGTGTGCCATGGGAGCAAAGGCTCAGCACAACAGAAACTTTCAGCAAATGATCGCTCTATTACTTACAAAGTATGAAAGCTCCAAATGAGCAGGGAAGCAAATCCCATCATGGCCAGTCCCCTGGGGAGGCCAGCTCCTAACATCAGATTTGGTAGATGGTTGCTCCGCGTACCCAGTTTCACATTAGAGGTGAGAGACCCTGTGCTGCCGATGGATGAGTAACTTACACCATCCAAAGAGAGGGAACCCTGCCACTGAGCAAAATGGATATATCAAGAAACCTTCGTACAGAATTCTTGCTCTGATAAGCAACTGGGGCTGCTTGTTCCCAGTTTTTGGTTCAAGGTACTTTTAGACCATTCTATCAGAGCTAATGTAGTAATGTAATGGGCTGTGGAAGGGAAATATATTGAAACATCTGTACAAAATAGAAAAGAAGGGGCAGGGTAAGCAAGGGCTGGGAGATGTCTGCTGTGTGACTTCCTCAGCAGGTGGATACATGGAACGAAGCAAAGAAGGAAGGAAGAAGGAAAGGAAGGAAGGAAGGGAGGGAGGGAGGGAGGAAGGAAGGAAGGAAGGAAGGAAGGAAGGAAGGAAGGAAGGAAGGAAGGAAGGAAGGAAGGAAGGAAGGAAGGAAGGAAGGAA
>JAKSZT010054341.1:10541320-10736756 GCA_026826555.1 Tolypeutes matacus | reverse complement strand
GAAGGAAGGAAGGAAGGAAGGAAGGAAGGAAGGAAGGAAGGAAGGAAAGATAAGATTCTAAAGCATGGCAGCAAAGTGGTGAAGAAAGTGAGGAAGTGAGAATATTAAAAACATTGTCCTGATAACCATGTTAATGAGCTTAGAATTTATCCTTATGGTAGGTGAAAGTCACTAGATGGTTTTCAACAGGTGTTATGACATGATATATTTCCATTTTACAAACACCCTTCTGATTGTCATCTTATTCAGATATGAGTTCATTTCAATCCCAAGCAAGATTTCATCTTTGCCTAAATTATTACAACAGCAAAGTGGATTTAAAAAATTGCCTAAGTTTGAGAAATAATAGGAGACAGAACTTCTGGTATTATTTTGATATCAAAAATGAAGAAAAAAGGGATAGAAAAGATTTAAAGATGAAACCAAAGTTTCTGTCATGGACAAGTATTTTATTATTTTGTCATTTACTTATAACATCACCTCATGATTCATAGCATATGCCAACAATAATTTACTATAATTTTCTCTCACTGTTCATGGGATGACCGGGCCAATCTTGGCTGTTTTTGCTAGGGATCATTTATGTGGTTGCAGGAAGACGATGGATGGGTCTCAAGTCATCATTAGGATTGTCACGCTCACATGTCTGGTGGCTGATCCTGGCTGTAAGCTAGGACCTTAACTAGGGCTGTGGTCTATAACACATCTCCATGTGACCTGGGCTACCTTATACCCCAATATAAGGGTTCAAAGAACAAGCATCTCAATAGAGAGCCAAGTAGAAATTGCATACCCCTAGAAGTCTTAAAAACTCACTTTTTCTGCATTCCATGTGTGATAAGTGAGTGACTAAGGCCAATCTATACAAAAACAGAAGAGAATTAAATTATTCCCTCAATAGGAGTAGTACAAAATAATATGAAAATAGACTTTAAACCCCCACAATCTCTTCTCTGGCCCCAAATATTTACATTCTTGACACATTTATATACACTGGCCCCTCCCTAGACACCCAATGCCTCATCTATTATGGAATCAAGCTTACACTGAAGGTCAAGGATTTCAAAATCTAAATCAGATCCAGATATCAATTCAACTCTTCACCTGTATTTCCTGGAGGACAGGTTCTTGAATCATATTCCCCTTAAAAATCTCTAAATTAAGGTGTTATTCACATGCTGCACACCAATAAAAAGAATTATAATGGTGAGATAGGCATATGATTACTACTATAAACATTCTTGTTTAAAAAAGTGGAAAAAATAGGAGTCATCACATAGTAGTTTCTACCAATTCTGAAATCCAGCAAGGAAGATTTTGCCATTTCCTAGATTAGGGTCCAGTCCTACTGCCAGGTAGTAATTTTCCATGGTTGTTGGCTCTTCTTCCCAGGCTTCTGGTTCATCCTTCTTTAATTATACTTCCTTTCCATAAAATGTAGCTTGTGGTGGCAGCTGAGTAGTCGTATCCTCCTGCTTTCTGTCCATAGACATTTGGTAGGTCTAAAACCCTTTCTTCATTTTGTGTTCTCTGTCCATTTTAATCCAAGATGATGTTTCTATTAAAAATATACACACATACTTTCCATTAAACATGTTGTCTTCTTTTAAAACCACCACATTTACTGAAGTAGGAAACATAAGTGAAAGATGTTTTCAATGGGCTAAGCGAAAAGAATCTGTGGAGGTGGATATATTGAATTTAAATCACCTCCTTAGGCATACAAGTGGATGAGTATTTACAAGAATGTATAAACACTCTGTCTGTTTTCCAATTACATCAATCAGGTTTCTGGAAGGAAATGATATTCAAATATGTGACTTAGATAAAGAAACTTTATTAAATAAAACACTGCTGAGATGTGTCAGAGTTACGAGAGAGAGAGAGAAAAGAACATTCAAGCCTAGTAACAGCTGAAGAAATCTAGCAGGGCTGCCAGTTGAAGATGTAGTTACAGACATGCTTTAGTTTTCTTTGCTGCGCAAGCAAATACCATGCAATGGATCAGCTTTCAAAATGGGAATTCACTTGCTCATGGTTTTGAGGCTAAGAGAAAGTCCAAATCAAGGCATCACCAAGGCGATGCTTTCTCTCTAAAGACTGTGGCCTTCTGGAGCTGGCTGCTGGTGATCCTTGTCCTTAGCTTGTCACATGGCAGTGCACATGGAGACCTCTCCTGGTCTCTTCAATTCCAGGCTCTGTTAATGTTTGGCTTAATGGATGTTCCCTTTTAATGTTTATCTTTGTGGATTTCATTCTGCTCTAAAAGGACTCCAGTAATAGGATTAGGACACATCCTGACTGAGGTGGGCCACAACTTAACTGAAGTAACCTCATTAAAAAGTCCTACTTACAACGGACTTACACAAGAAAGGATTAAGTTTAAGGACATATTTTTCTGGGGTACATATAGCTGTAAACCACCACAGCAGATGTGGCTAGATAAGTGTGAAATAACAAAGGACAAGTGCAATTACCATGAGACTGTGGAGAAATTGAAGCCATTTTCAATTGTGGTTACTGTGATAGAATGAATAAAGCCCCTAAAAATGTTCACACTCTAATTTCAAGTACTTGTGAAAATATTAAATGGAGAGGGAACTTTGAAGCTGAAATTAAAGGGGACAAACCTTAAAATAGCAAGATAATCCTGGGTTATCTAGGTGCATCCGTGCATCCAATCTAATCACTTGAGCTCCAAAAAACAAAACTTTCTCTGGAGAGAGTTACATTCATGAAACAAAGGAATCAGAGATTTGAAAGAGATTCAGTGTAGCATTGTTGGCTTTGCAATGTAGAGGCCCACATGCAAAAATCAGAGAAAAAAAGAGAAAAACATGAGACAGAATTTGAGCATCCTATTGATGCAAAGATTAATCCCCTGTCTGACAGTCCACCAGGAAAAGAGGATCTTGGTTCTACAACCACAAGGAACTGAACTCAGCCAACAATTTGAATCAGCTTGGAAATGGATTCTTCCCCAGATCTTCTAATAAGGAAAACAGACTGGAAGTCACCATGACTTTTACCCAGTAAGACCAGGGTAAGACCTACTGAACTATGAGATAATACATCTGTGTTATTTTAAACTAATAACTTTGCTAATTTGTTATAGAATCAATAGAATCTAGTACAGTTACTAAAGGGTTGTTTGGCAGTTGGTCATATTCTTTATTGATTAAGTTGCAGAAGTGTAATTTTTTTGTATTTTCTCTAAGTGCCTGTATCTAACTATTCACAACCCAGGAATTCCCTCACAACCATCAACCTCCACAAGAAAAATTATGAAATCATATGCACACCAATATTTACATTTGCCCTTTTAGACATAATGGTCATGTTGTATTTCAGACCACACAAATAGAGAAGTGACTAGAACTGTTTTAGTTTTAGTTAGACACTATCTGACCCTGTTGATACATTTCTTGAAATTCCTGTGGAGTCCATTCAATGATTATTACAAAAGATCTACAACTCTTTTTATCATCTACTTTGTGGTAGTTTGAAGCTTTTTTGGAGCCCAGAAAATCATGTCCTAAGAGCAAATCCATTCCTGTTGTGTAACTCTATTATAGGTGAAAACTTTTGATTAGAATACTTCAGAAGGGTATGACCCGAGGTGGGTCTTAATCCTTTAGCTGGATTCCTTTATAAACAGGATGAATATATATAGAGAAAGCCACAGATGCAGCGATAAAGCTAAAGGAAGCCAGAAGCTAAAAGCAATGAAACCTGGAAGAGAAGAGACCAACAGATGGCCACCATGTGCCTTGCCATATGAGAGAGGAGTCCAGGATCGCAAGCAGCTAGTCTTCGGGAAGAAAGCATTGCCTGATGATGCCTTGATTTGGACACTTTTCTCAGCCTTGAACTGTAAGCTTGCAAGCCCATAACCCCCCACTATAAAAACCAAGCCGTTTTTGGTATGTTGTCTTCAGCAGCTTAGCAGACTAAAACATAAGTAAATGTGGTGGGGTTAGGGTGTCAGAAAAAATATATCATTGGTTACTCTGCTACATACTTTAAATATTTCATCTTTAGCCCTGAAAATAATTATAAGAGGTATGTATCATAATCCACATTTGACAATTGAATTACCTGTAGCTGACATGAATCATCTAATATGGCCAGGTTATAGAACATTGTTGCATCTGAGTTCCAGAGTCCAGCCTTTCATGTTCTTTTTGTCATCACACTCTAACTATAATCCTGTGTATAGGATTGGACCTAATACAAGCCTCACATGAAACCAATTTAATTATTTTTAACAGCAGTAAGATTTAAATGCAGTTAAACTGTGGCCTTGGTTGAAGGTTGTTCTCTAGATATAGTTTTCCAAAATCAAATATTTCATTGTAAGAACAGAAAAGATGCCATGAATAGAGAAAACAATAAAAAGAAAGAAAATGAATTCAGTAGCATCATTTCATTATAACACGCAAGTAAAAGCTTTAGTAATTAACTGTTCTTGCGTATTTTAGTTTATGCAGATGTAACTTATCTAATTGCTACTTTACTAGCTTGTGTAGATGGGATGCTTCTAATGGCATCTGTACATTTTGTGCTTCACTGGCCTTCTAGGACTCATCACCATGTTCTGGATAACAAAACTCTTTTGCTTTGTCTTTCAACGATAGAAGAAAATTACATATTAAATGTTTAGCAGAAGAACACTTTTTGAGTTGAACATCCAAACTATAAGTGGTTAGTGAAGTGTGAGGTTGAAGCTCTTATTCACTGTATTCTCTCAAGCCAGAAAAGGGAAAAAAGCCAAGATAACTAGCCTGCACGGATTTGCCAGTGATATGAATCAATTAAAATTCAGGAGGAGAGAAAACAAAAGTCCAGAGCAATTTATTAATTTGTTTACAGCTGTTTGAATATATAATATGAAAGAATAGTATGGGGAATAGCTGTGGATTGGGGGAAATATTGATTTTGATGATATGTCTCACAGAAATAGACAAGTGTTTTTGATGTATAAACTGCTAAAGTGTAACTTGTTTAGTCTATTGACTCTTGCACTTTGATAGAGTTGTATTTGCCTGCTGTTCTGGGACTCACTGAAAAATGACATGCCATTTCAATGTGTGGAACAGAGAGTATATTTAAATATGAAAAGTCGCTGATTCCTTCCGTTATTTTGCTGTAGTTTATTGTTCATTTGGCCAAAGCATTTGTACTGGCAACCACTGTATTTGATTTTTAAAGAGAGTGAAAATATACATTAAAATAAAAACTATTTGAATCTGTTAGTTTAAAATGTAAGAAATAACATTTCTAGACTTCATGAAGAAGGAGGAATTTTTGGTAGATAATGATAAAACACTGAGAAAAAGCGACAAAGCTACAGCTTAGTGAATTCAGAGACACTAAGTAATTGAGAAATGATTGAGAATAATTCAATGTTAAAATCTTTAATCTTCATTTGTGGCAATGAAAAAAGATGCTAGAAACCACATTACAGTGGATAAAAATATTTTTATTCATAGTCTGGCAGATTTTATCATGTTCCCCACAAAGAGAAGTTCAAATCACTACCCCTAGTCCTATGAGTGTGAACTCAATTGCAAATATGATTTTCAAGGATGAGGCCAGATTGAATCAGATTGAGCCTTAATCAATATGAATGGAGTCCTCATAAGCAAAGGAGATTTGGACATGGAAAACAGAAGTCAGAAGAGGAGGCAGGATACATCTCACCGTGTGACAGAGGCAGAGACTGATTTCCAACAAGCCACCAACAGAACACTAGAGACTTTGTAAAAAGCATGGCCTGATGATAATTTGATTTTGGACTTTTAGCTTCCAAAACTGTGAAATAATAAAGTTCTGTTGTTTAATCCAACCAGTTTGTGGTATTTGTCATAACGGCTCTGGCAAACCAACACAATAAGGTTGCAATGATTAGACTTTACTTTTGTTTCCACATTTTAAAAGAGAAGTGACACTGGCTAAGTAAGATACGCTTAAGGATGAATTGTGAATTTTATGCAGTGATTAAAAGAATATATTTCTGTGAACAAATAATTTTTCTTGATCCTTCGGAGCTAAATTAAAGAAGTAAAATTTCCCTTACAGTCCATAATGTAATGTTCCAAAAGAGTTAAAGAAGATCTACTATATTTAACAAATGGGTCAAAGATTTCCTGGAAAATTCAAATATCCTAGGTACGGGTTAAAGTTAACATAAACTTACATCACTACCCTTCTCATTGTCACATAGTGAAATTGGTGATATATTATTCATTCCTAACTTTCATTACAGAAGGTGTCTAAAGAGTGTCTGCTTTATAATTTATAATATATATCCAATTATTGATTAAGGTGTTCAAGGAAATGTCAGATGCCCATCTTAAGCATATATACATTTTTTCAAAGATAAAAAAGTCTCCACCTAAAATTCTGTTTATCTGTAAAGATTTGAATAATTTAATTCTTAGTCATTTGGAGAATTAGTCTAATGAGTATATAAATGTTAGGAGACAATTTTTCATGGATTTCTGGTGTTCATGAATGCTCTGGGCATTCTGAGCCAAGAACATGTTTGCACAGTAAATATGCCTTATAAGCTGGAGTTGGTGTATCTCTTCAGAAAAATTGGAGGTTGACCTCCCTGAAGAAATCCCAAGGTAGTATATCAAATATTCTCTTTCCTGTGTCCAGTGATGCTGGTTTACATATCATAAAACATTCCATAATAATAATCCAGATATACCTTCACTGTTTATCCCAGAGGAAATTTACTTATATTTCAGGATACAGGGTTATTTTTCTCTCTGGAGGGGGGTGTGGGGGATAGAAAGATATCCCAGTACCTTCATAAAAACTTATCTCATTGTTGCCTAATTCTGGAATTCTCCAGTGGTACAGTTCACTGCATGCACAAGTAGCCTCCAGCCATCATCACAGCAAGATATTACTCTGGCAGTCTGTTTCCCAAGGTTTTTGCATCCTTCATGTGTCCTTCACAAACACACACACACACATACACATATACACACAGAAAATGTGTTTGGTTCAGGGATGAGCGTTTTGATGAAAAGAACCAAGGAGGTTCAGGGACACATTTGTTATTTGTTGGAGCTGCTCTTAAATTACAATTTTCTTTCTCTTTCATGGAATTTGGAGAGGTGAGATTTTAAACTCTGAGAATGCAACCATCTTATGGCCATGAGTGGAGAATTTGAAGCAGTGGGCAACCTGGCAGAACCTGAGAATAGATATGGATACTGGTATCATTTTAATCCTCACCCTTTTACCTACAAATTACTTTTTATTGTTCCTATGAATTTGAATTTATTTCCTCTCCCTTGAAAAAAAAAAACAATCTTTCAAGAACTGTATACCACAGTTCTTTTGGTAAGCTGGTGTCTAAGTTTTCTTCTACAGGATGCACATTCCTGACTCTCAATTCATAATGTTTGGGAAACATTAACCTAACATTTTACTCTACCTGAATTTTGCATTAAAATTCTGAACTTGTATATGAATATCAAATTTTTAAAAAATCACAACTTCTTACCGGTAGGTTAATAGGGTTGACTAACTGGAAGAGTTACGTTTGGTGCTATTAAACATGCAGATTTGTGGAAACACTCTGTATTTTGTGAATAAGAATCTTTGATGTGGATACCAAAACTCAGTGTATCTATGAAATTCCAAAGTGATTCATAAAATTCCCTCCTCTAATGATAATTAAAACAGAATATACTTTGCCAACATATATCTTTGTTCACTTTCATGTATAAGAATATGTAAGAATTTATTCATTTATGTATAGTACTACATAAATATAGTCCTAAAGATTATATATTTGATATTGATTATCTCACATTATAGACATCTATTAATTTTCCTCTCCAATATTTAGTCATACTAGTCACACTTCTATTGGAGAACTGCTATTAATATTTTCTTCTAAAGGAAGCATCTCCCTGACTCTTGACTCATCGAGTTTGCGAAGGATTAACCCCACTCTTGGCTACAGGAATGACCTCTGATTTCCTTATTTGTATCAGTGCATCCTATCTTCTAGGTCTCAGAGGATGGGCATGTTACTCAAGCAGAGCTAGCTAAGCATGAGCAGATATCATTATAACTAGTGGGAAAATAAGAGTTTTATATCCTTGCATGCTAGTGTAAGCCTGAGAGGCTTGCAGAGTCCACCAACTCTTTTGGACAAGTAAAGGAGTGCACTGAGTTGCCAATGTTTGTTCAGGTTGGGAAAGAAACACATTATAACCTGAGAATGAAGCCTGCAGAGCATAAATATAGCAAAAACAAAACAAAACAAAACAAAAACAACTATGATTTTGGTGAGTTTATATGAGTCATTTGATTTAGTCTTGACTGAGGCCAACCCTATCCTTGGACTTTTTCTTTACTTGAGTCAATAAAATCCATTTTTGTTGGGACCAGTTCTGTTACTTATAGAACCTTGACCTAACTCAGTATTTCATGAAAACTATGTGATACTCCATCAGACTTGTGTCACCATTTATTCTTTATAAATTATTTTTATATATTTCTTAATGACCATGAGATTTATAAGATTGAACTATAATTTATGAAGATACATATATATAAATATATCAACATTTCTTAATATATATTTATAATTTATAGATTGCAGGACTGGTTTCAATAAGTAGTTATTAAATTGTGATCTCCAGATAAGCATTCTCTCACCACCTGTGAACCTGGTAGAAACATAAGTTTGAAAACCACTGATTTAAGAGAACAAAAGAATTATTATTGTCTAACGAACTCATCAGTAGTTTCTATTTGGTGCGTTACAATATATAATACATTTAATATTGTGTAGCACCCAGCATTGATAAAACTTTAGGGAGAACTCAGATTTATTGTTAATAGAAACGTAATTCAAAAAGAGAGAAATGGATATTGATTTTTCAAGATGGTTTATTGATAAAATGGAGAAGTGGTTACCAAAATACTTATACTATTTTATTAAGCACAGTAGGGTGAACTATTTATATTTTTGCTCTACATATAAATTTTCCCACTCAACTTATTCTAGTTACAGAAACTGTGATCCAGTCCACAGGGATGGATATGTGGCTGAGTCCTATCTAATATCTTTTCAATATTAGCTAGAATAAGGAATAGAGAAATGAACAAGTAGCAGAAATTTTTAAAAATCCAGAATACAATATGAAACTATGAGAAAGTATCTTTTTCTTTCAATTGGTTTTGAAAAACTATGCTCTGAACCACTTAAAGAGAACTTGTGGGCAGAATGAAGCCAAGAACAGACAAGCAAAAATGACAGATGATATGCAAAAACATTAGACTAAGCTTGAGTTATATCTGTGATCCTGTGAGCCATGTGGGTACTCAGTACTTAAAAAAAAAAAACTCCATTTTGTTAACCTATTTGATTTTGGTTTCACTTACCAGTAAAATAATTTTTAATTATGCACAAAATTGAATGGCTATAAATCTGCCTATATTCAAGATGGAATATAGGTGGAATGTAGAAAAATACATAAGAATTAACTTCCCAGATGCATTTTATTAATGTCTTGTTCTTTCTTCTCCAAAATCAATAACTTTACTCAAATTTGCTAGTTTTTTCACCTGCATAATGATCTCAAAATGATGGGGATGTTCTCAAAGATGCCAAATTTGTCCTAGTTAGCCATGAAGGAATTGTAATTTTTAAATCAATCTGAATGTTTTAATTAATTGGCTTAAAGCAAAGTTACACTATCTATTCATCTATTGTTACGGCTTGAATCATGTAAAAGTCTACCCTCTGATCCTGTGAATGTGGACACAATTTAAAACAGGACCTTGAGGATATTATTATCTAAGATGAGGCCAAACTGCATTGGGGGGCGGGGCGGCTAATACAATATGACTATAGTCTTTGAAGCATAGGAAGTTTGGATACAGTAGTAGGAGACAGACAGGGAAAGATATGATCATATGACAAAAGCAGAAATTTAGTTATTATTTGCCACCAATCACCACCACAATGCTAAAGACATTAAAAAACCATGATTCTGCTGACACCGTAATTTTTGACTTCTAGCCTCTAAAACAATGAAACAATACATTTCCATTGTCTAAGACAACTACTCTGTGGTACAATGTTACTGCCCTAGCTAGCTAACACATTATTTATACTCATTCTATTCTGAAATATTTTTCATAACTGAAAATCTTAACTGAAATTATCTTAATATGACCTATGAGTTTAATAATATACCATCATAGCTTATCTTTGTGTATAATCTCTCTACAATGTGGATTATTTAAACCAGTGGTTCTCAAGTCTTGTATATGTAAGAATCATTTGGAAAATTTATAAATAAAATATCTAAAAACTTTATCCCTGTCCAACCCCCAGAAATTCTGATTTAATTGGTTTGACATGATTGCTTGTTTTTGAAAGAGTCAAAAGTGATTTACTATTTAGCCAGTGATGCAAAGCTCTGATTTAAGTCATCTCAAATTTAACCATCATCTAAAGGTCTATTTTATAGATCGTTTAAAATACGTCATGTCTGTAAATCAATTGAATATATTCAGTTTTCAGAAAGAAACATGAATACATATATACATTATCTTTACACTTTTTAAAACTCTGAACAAACTTATCCTCTTATAAAACATTTTCCATATTCTCATATCAACACAGATTTATTTATATTGTTTAATTCACTGATCCCAGTTATCCACCTGTGTATACATTATTTGATTTATTAAATAATATTTTACAGTACATCTCGGGCATAGAAAACATAACTCTGAAATTTATTTTTTCTCAGGTTATTTGTTGTTAAAGGGTAAAATTTAAAATCTTACATATCACCGTTGTGACCTCAATTCATAAGCCTCTTGCTCCTCTACCCCATAGCACTTGTCTAGTTATATTTTGTATATCTTCTACAATGATATCCTTTAGTCTTTGCTTTCACTCTTCTATTAAAATGCACAAAACTCAGAAAGTTGTGCATAACACAATGGAATTGTAAGGAGAGATTCCAACATCCTCACTTTGCCTCTTTTAGGTGTTAATTCTTGCTGAATGCACATTCGATTGAGTTCAGTAATTTTATTTCCAGGAGTTTTTCCTTTTTACAGGAACTTTGAAATGTAAGATCTCATACCAAATGGTGAATAGATATGTATGATTACTAATAATGATTAAATGTTTGCTGTATCCTAAATACTTCTCTGAGTGCTCTGAGAGTATGTTTTCATGTATTCATTGTATTGCTAATCTGAAGAAGAATATTGCTCCCATTTTAGAGATAAAGATAAAGTGTTCTAAAACTGTGTAGTAATTTGGCAGTCTGATTCTAGAGTCTCTATTCAATTTTTTAAAACAGATTTATTGAAATAAATTAACCTGGAATACAATCCACCCATTTGAATTGCACAATTCAATGTTTATTAGTATATTCACAAGGTTGTACAACAATCACCACTCAATCTAATTAAGAACATTTTTGCATTACCCTGAACAGAAACCCTGTGCCCATCAGGAATCATTTCTTCATCATCAAACCCTAGGCACTAGGCCACAACGAATCTATTCTATGTCTCCATAGAATAGATTTGCTTATTTTGGATATTTGCTTATTTTGCATATTTCGTATGAACATAGTCATAAAATATATGTAATTTTGTGACTTCTTTCACTTAATATTTTCAAGTTTTAACCATGTTATCGCATGTGTTACTACTTAGATACTTTTAATTACTGAAGAATAGTTCATTGTAAAGGTATACTGCATTTTATGTACCCATTCATCACTTGATGGATATTTGGGTTGTTCAGACTCTTTGGTAATTATGAACAATGATGTTATGACCATTCCACAAGTCTTTATGTGAACCCCTTTTTTAATTCTCTTCTACATATGCTGTGTAACAACAGATTGAATGATACCCCCAGAAGTATATTCATGCCCTTACTTCTGGGGCCTGTTAATATAACCTTATTTGGAAAAAAGATCTTTGTAAATATAATTTCATTAAGGCTCTTGAGATGAGACCATTTGGGATCATCCAGTTTGTTCCTAAATCCAGTGATAAATGTCCTTATAAGAGAAAGGCAGAGGGAGATTTGAGACATAGTGAAGGCTGTGTGAATACAAGGCAGAGATTGGCATTATGCAGCCAAAGCCACAGAGTGCCTGGAGTGACCTGAGGCAGAAAAAGGTAAGAAAGAATTCTCATTTAGAGCCTTCAAAGCTAAGAGCGTGATTGATCCATGAGTTTTTATTGCTAAGAGATGTCAAAGGGTGTTGGGAGGTCATTTCAGACATTATGCTTATGCATGTTTTAGGAGGATCTCACTACTGCCACAGTAAACAGTATCTCAAGCAGGGGTGCTCCTGAGGGCTCTAGAGACATCTAGACACTATGGGCAGGGCAGACAACCCCAGGAAATCAGCATCCCATTAGTGGCCTTATCTTGGACTATATGATAACCTATCTCCCCAATATAACAGAGTTAGACTCATTTATAATTTTCCTACACATGGTTCTTTTGCCCCATTTATTTGAACCTATAATTAGCACTATACCAATTAAATATATGTCTCAGAGACTTGAATATTCCGGTTGCTCATATGCTGGTTGAGCCCTGAATCTCAGCAGAGTTGCAGTCAACACCTATTCTCCAGGTCATCAGACTCACCAAGGAAAAATAAAATGATGACGTACAATACCCATCCTCAAAGAACAGTATCTACAGCTGCAATCAGGACAGTTCCATCCATCTGTCCCATGGGATATAAGCCCCCTCTCAATCGGAAGCAGAGTGGGCATCACCATCCCCCAATCCTCAAGATTGAGGAATGAACAAACATAAGGGGGGAATGAAACTATGGACTAGAGTAGACATTATTATTCTATCAATGGAAGAACTTGTAACATTGATATAAAGGCAGTGGTCACCAGAGGTCCTAAGGAGAGTAAGTGGGAAGAATAGGTGTAACATGGGGCCTTTGGGGACCTTGGAATTGTTCTGTGTGACATTGCAATGGACAGACACAAGCTGTTATGCATTTTGTCAAAACTTATAAAATTGTTCCATGCAAAGGGTAAACCATAACGTAAACTGTAGACCATGGTTAGTGGCAAATCTTCAATATGTGTTCAATTGTAACAAATGTACCACACTAATGAAAGTTGTTGTTAATGAGGGAAAGTGTGGGAAGGAAAGAGGGTGGGGTATATGGGAATCTCCTATAGTTTCAATGGAACATTACGTAATCTAAAGCACCTTTAAAAATAAAGAATAAAAAAAATGTGACTGACCTTATTGCCACCTTGATTTTGGACTTCTGGTCTCCATAACTATGAGAGAGCAAATGTATTGTTATATGTCTCCAACTCTCTAGTAATTTGTTACAGGAGCCCTAAGAAACTAAAACTACCTAGGAGTGGAATTACTGAGTCACATGGTAACTGTATGCTTAACATTTTGTAGAATTACCAAACTTTTTTCAAAGTGGCTTGGCCATTTTACATTCCCACCAGTAATGAATAAGGGTTTAAATATTTCTAAGTCCTCACCAACACTTTGTTTGTTGGTTTTGTTTGTTTGTTTTTCATAATAACCATCATTGTGGAAGTGAAGTGGTATGTCATTGTGGCTTTGATTTACATTTCCCTATGACTAATGATGTCTAGAGCATATTTTAATGGGATTATTGGTCATATGTGTAACTCATTTAAAGACATATTTGTTCAAGTTCTTTGTCTACTTTTAAATAGGGTTGTTTATATTTTGGTTATTGTGTTGTAAAGCTCTTTACATATTCTGATTACCAGTCTCTTATAAGATATATGATGTTGAAATCTTTATTCTATTCCCTTAGTCTGAAATCAACATTTGTCTGTCTTTTCTAGACCTTGTGAAAGTACCATGCTGCCTTTATTTTTTTTAAATAAAATTTTACTGAAGTATGTCATTCATACATGAACATACATAACCAATAAGTGTATAGTAAAATTTGTGAATTTACAAAGCAAACATGTATATCATCATACAAGGTTCCCATGTCTCTCCAACACCAGCACCTTGCATTGTTGTAAAACATTTGTTACAAACTATGAAAGAGCATCATCAAAATTTTACTACTAACTATAGCTCATATCTAATATTTGGTATGTGTTTCTCTCAACACACCCAAATATTAACACCCTATATTAGTATCATATATATTTGTTATCATTCAGGAGAAAACATTCTCATATATTCCTCTTAACCACAGTCCATCATCCACCACTGGATTCCCTGTGTTAAACAGTCCCATGCTTTGTACAATCCATTCAAAGTGTTTCCTTGGTGGCTCTCATTTTCATCACAGATTTATGCTAACATCACCTCAGTCAATTTTAGAACGTTTTAACTACTCCAAAAGGAAAGAGAAAAATTCCAAATCCCATTATGATTATACCAACCTACACATGCCTAATCTTGCTTGACCATGGAAGATAAGCAGGGTTGAGCCTGGTTAGTACTTGGTTGGGAGGTTGCCTCTCTTAGTGTATCTTTGTGTTATTTCTTGAATTCAGGTAGTGTGAATCCTCTAATTTTCACCTTTGTTTCCAAAATTGTTTTGCTCTGTTAAGTCTCTAGCATTTCCTTATGAATTTTAGTATCACATTGTCAATTCCTGTAACAATAACAAAAAAGACAGCTGAGATTTTGGCAGGGACTATGTTGAATCTGTAGATCAATTTGGAGAGCTTTTCCATCTTAACATTGTATTCTGATCTATAAACATAGGATGCCTTTCCATGTATTTAGATCTTTAATATATTTTAACAATGTTTTGTAGTTTCAATGTACAAGTCTTTGAATTTCTTTTTAAACATTTATATCTAAGTATTTTATTTTTATGCTGTTATAAATCAAATGAATTTCTTAGTTTCATTTGGGGCCATTCATTACTAGAATGAAATAATTAAATAAAACTGATTTTGTGTATTGATTTTGTAAATGCAACTTTGCTGAACTTGTAAATTAATTCTAACAGTTTTTTTTAGTGGATTTCTTAGGATTTTCTGTGTACAAGATCACGTTATTTCTGAAGAGAATTAGACTTACTTCTTCTTTTCCAATCAGGATGTCTTTCATTTCTTTTACTTGTGTAATTATATTGGCTATAATTTCTGTCTCAGTCTTAAATATGAGTGTTAAAAACAGATCTCCTTGTCTTGTTCCTGATCTAAAGGAGAAAACACTCAAAATGTCAAAATAAAGTGTGATGTTATCTATGTTTTTTGTTGTTGTTGTTGTTGATGCCCTTTATTAGGTTGAGGGATTTCCCTTCTGTTGGGAATTGAATCATGTTTCCCACAAAAGACATGTTCAAGTCTTCATGTGTTCCCATGTGAACCCATATGTAATCATTATATCTGAAATGTTATTAGTTAAGGTTACGATGTGGATTCATTTGGCCAGGACGTAGACTCTTCAAATATCCTATTTCAGTGAAGCCAAATTGAATTTGGGCAAATCTTAATCCATATGGCTGAGTCCTTATAAGGAGAGGAAATATAGATAGAGATACAGATGCTTGAACAGGACAAATAGAAGCTAGAAGGAGAAGTCATGTGATGGACATAGAGATGTAAGCCAAGGAACCCCAGGATCAGCAGCAAGTCAGCACCGGAATGTTATAGACCCTGGGAGAAAGGATATTCTGTTGACACCCTTATTTTGGACTTCTAGCCTTCAAACCATGAAGCAATAAATTCCCATTGTTTAAGCCCACCTACTGTGTACTATTTATCATAGCAGTCCTGGCAAACATAGACATCTTGTATTCAAGATTTCTTTTAGCATTTTTATCATGAAAGGATGTTGGCTTTGTCATCTGATTTTTCTGCATCTATTGCACTTTTTAAAAATATTTTTAACTAATTTAAGTCCACATTCAAATACCTTTATACCACATCATGCGTATTGTCTGTACCTCATATCCGAGTATTCCAAATTCTTTCCTCCTGTCTTTGTGACATTGCTATCATTCATTGCACATATTCACCAGCTATATTCTAAAAATATTTTGTTACTATTGTTAATTTGAATAGTCATCTTTTTAGATAAATTATGATTTAAAAACTTAAAATATTTTATTTTATAAAGATTTGCTCCTTCCTTGATATTCTGTTTCTTTATGTAGTTTCATGTTTCAGACTTATATAATTTTCCTTCTACATTAATAACTTCTTTTAATATTTCTTGCCTGGAAATACTATTACCAATGAATTTCCTCAGTTTTTTCTTAATTGAGAAAATATTTATCTTTTATTTTGATGGATATAGACTTCTGGGTTGATGTTTTTCTTTCTTCAAACAGTTTAAATCTTTCACTCCATTCTTTTTGCTTGCCTGATTTTCATGAGAATTCTGATGTAATTCTGATCCTTGTTCCACTATAGATTTTTTCTAGCTTTTTCAAATAATTTTTCATTGTCTTTTGTGTTCTGCCATTTGATTGTGTTTTTATTGGTATTTATCCTTCTTTGTGTTGTCTGAATCTCTTGGATCTTGTTTTGTCGTCTTACATTGATTTTAGAAATTTTAGCTATTTTGTTTGGCTATTATTATTTAAAATATTTCTTCTGCTGCATTCTCTTTCTACTCTATCTGTATATTACACATTTGTTACTATTTGTGAAATTTTCTGACAATTCTTGGAATATCCATTTTCTCCCTCTTTCTCTCTCCCCCTCTCTCTGCCCCCTCCCCCCTCCCTCTTCCTCACTCTTATTCTTTGTTAACTTTGCAATTCACTTAGGGAAGTTTCTACTGACCTATCTGCAAGCTGACTGAATTTTCCCTTGGCCATGTCAATCTACTAATGATCTAATGAAAGGCATTCTCTATTTCTGTTAAAATTGTTTTGTTATTTCTAAAATTTCCTTTATTTTTTAATCAAAGTTTTTATCTGTCTACTAACATACATTACCTATCTGTTCTTGTATACGGTTTTACCTTTTCCATTAGTGTTCTTACTTATTAATTATAGTTCCTTTAAATCCCTGACTGATTCCAAAACTTGTTTCATATCGATGTCTGGTTCTGATGCATGCCTTTTCTCTTCATACTGTGTTACAGCATGCCTAGTAAATTTTTGTTTAAATTCAGACATGATATATCAGATAAGAGGAACTAAAATAAATAGTCATTAAGTGTAAGGTTTTATGCTAATTTGACTAAGATTCAAGCTATGTTTAATGTTTGCTATAGCTCTAGGTGACGGAGACTTCAACTTCTTCCAGCGTCCTTGTTTTGTCTCCTCTGTTGTCTTTGATCTTCTCTAAGACATCCTCCTCAGACAGAGTCTGCATCTTGTAGCTCTCTCAGCTATAATTCACTGTTAATATACTGGAGACTGTTGCTGTGGTGGTAAGTTGTGTTGGTAAGGGAACATTATAAAATTAATTCTGTCTTTTAGTGAATCTGTGTCTTTTGGCTGTGATACTCACAAGTGTTTCTCTATTTGTACAGCTTTTACTTTTCTTTTCCCTGCCTCTACTCTATTTCCTGTATGCAGCATTCTCAATCTAGTCCTTTAAAGGCCTGATCCCTCTAAACTACTGTGGTGGTTTGGAGTGATATACCCCAGAAAAACATGTTCTTAAACTTAATCCACTTCTATGGATGTAAACTCATTTTATGTAGGACCTTTGGATGAGTTTACCTCAGGTAAGGTGTGGCCCAACTCAGTCAGGATGCATCTTAATTCTATTACTAGAATCCTTTATAAGCAGAATGAAACTCAAACACACAGAGAAAGCCACAGAGAGAGCAGTCAGAGGCTGAAAGTAAATGTAAACTAGAAGAGAATGGAATGGCCAAGAGAGGCCACCATGTCTGTTGCCATGAGAGGAGGCCAGGACCAAGGATTACTGACAGCTAGTCCCAGAAGTCCTTTATTAATTTTTAAATAAATTTGAGTATTTTTTTTTCTTTTCTTAATGATTACTCTAGGTTTTACAAAATATATCTTAACTTATGACTATCTACTTTAGATTTATTTGGATGTAGTTCCAGTGAAATATAGAAATGTTATCCCTTTATGGCTCTGTTCTCTCTACCCATTTTGTTGGCTCTGATGATATCTGTACTATTTTTTCTTTATGGTTGTTTTCAATAAAGTAAGCTGATAACTTCAGACTTACAAAAAAATAAATAAAATTGAGAAGTTTGTTCCTATTGTATTTCAACTTATTGTTGAACTTAAATCATTTAGTTTTGTTATAAGTTAAAGTTGAAACTGAGAATAGAGCTTTTCAAGTAAATAGAAAATTTTCCTAGTCAAACAATATTGTACGTAACAGTAGAGGGTGTTTTGAATGTCTTTAGTGGTTGGTTGAAATAAAATTGGACACTAATAGAAACATTTTACTTGTATAAGGTATTTGATTAAAATGTCAACATGTTTTCATGTCTCCTGGTTTGCTCTTAAGGGAGTCAGTGAAATCCATTGGAAACCAAATTGGACAAAGAATACCTGAACCATAATATCAGCTCCAAACTGGTTGGCTGTATATGAAGGTGCTGATGACTTTGAAACTTTAAATATTAATATTCTTACTTGAAAATGCAAAATATAATTAAAATATTGTAAAAAGAGATCCTGAAAAACATAGGAAGTCTTGAGATGATGGCATGGAAGAAAGAAAAACATTTTTCCCCTCTTATAATAGAGCAACATTTTAATAAATATGACCCTGATGTTAATAGTAAATTTATTTTACAGGTAATTATCGTATCTCAAAACGTTTCATAATAATCATTAAATGTTTTTAAGTGATTTATTTACTAATGTTATATATATTTTCTATGTCATGCTATTATAACCACATCATTTAAAAACCTTTTTTATCTTTAAAACATTAAACAATTAATGAAATATAATCCATAAGTTTGTTGAAGTTAAATTCACCTAAATTCACTTGTCTTTTCATTGTGTTAGGTTATAGGTGTCTTTTCAATTAAGGAGGATGACATAATGATCTCATAATAATTAAAGGAGATGATTCACCCCGTTTATTATTTAGTAAGACAAAATAGAAGAATGATGAAAATGAGTATAAGGATTGTTCTTAAATATAGGAAGTTTATAGAATGGAAATCAGCAGGTATAATTATCAGATAACAACACCCTTGAGTGCTTGAATGCACCTGACTACATCTGGCACATATATTCTCTCCAGAGTGATATTATGTCATGATAAACTATTATACCCTCATGGCCTATTACTTAAGCATTATTCATAACCTCTAAAGCCTGTCACTGAAAATTCTATGCTGTCACAAATTACAATATCTCTATTTAATGGCATATATTTTTTCTTGTTTAATAGTATTAAAAGATATCTAGCAGGAGTCTCTTGAGAGCATAGGCAATGCCTAATAGAGGACAGACCAGTATGTCAAGCCCTCAGTATTGTTGTAAGTAACTATGAATCTTGTTCTTCAAGGAGTGAAGCCTGGTGGTTGCCGTGGGCCCCAAGGGGAGCAAGAGGGAAGAATAGAATAGATGGAACATGGGGTATTTTGGGGGCAATGGAAATTTTCTACATGATCTTGCAATGATGGATAAAGGCCATGTTAAATTTCATCAAAATTTATAAAATTGTATTGTCCAAAATGTAAACCATTACGTAAATCATTGGTGATGGTTAGTAGCTATGTTTCAATATTTGTACATCAATTGTAACAAATGTAACATCAATATATAAAATGTTATTAATAGAGGAAAGGAGAAAAGGAGAAGGATGTTGGGAATATGGGAATCCCCTATATTCTGTACATGACTAATCCGCAGCCTACAACTTCTTTGAAGACAAAATAAAAAAAGTAAGACACTGGGGGAACAAATTGAAGAAAATGTCATTGTACATACAAGACAACAGATCTTACAGTGATGAAAGACACAATGACAAAAAAAAATTAGGGGAAATGAGTAATGAAGGTGGAAGCTCCATCGATGGGCCCTTGATATTGATGACTGTACTTATGAACATTTACTTCTGAGATTGAAACCTAGTCTAGTATTATAGGCTGCCTAAGAGTTACCTCCTGAAAGCCTCCTTGTTGCTCAAATGTGACCTCTCTTTAATCTGAATTCAGCATATAAGTGCATTACCTTCCCCTCAGTGTGGGACATGACTCCCAGGGATAAGCAGTCCTGACACCGAAGGATTATTACCAAGCACAAACTAGCAATGCAATTGGAGAAAGATCTTCACCAAAAGGGGGAAAGGGTAAAGACAAATGAGTTTATATGGCTAAGAGACTTCAAAGTGAGTTAGAAGGTCATTCCAGAGGTTATGCTTATGCACATCTCAGCAGTATCTCAGTGACTGACAAAGTAAATATTACCTCAAATCCCGAGGGATCTGGAGACATTCAGACACTATAGTCAGGTCAAATACCTCAGAAGTTTGGTGCCTTGCCAGTGATCCCTACTTTGGAATTTATGCTCCCATTGTGACAGAGTTGCACTCAGTTGTGGTTTCCCTACACATGGCTCTTCTCTCCCTTCTATTTGAACCTATATTTAGTAATAGAGTTGAGAGGTGTACATCCAAGAGGCTAAAATTTTTGAGTTGTCCATGTGCCAGCTGGGCTCTGAATCTCAACAGAGTTGCAACACCTCCTCTCCTCCTCTCCAGTTCATCGGACTCACCCAGGACAAATAAGAGGGATATGATGATGAACAATGACCATCCCAAGGAACCGAGAGAGTCTACAACTGCAAACAAGAGAGTCCCATCCAACTGCCTTACGGGATTGAAGACACCTCTCAGTTAGAGGTGGAGTGGGCATCACCATCTTCAGGATTGGGGAATGAACTATGGACTAAAGTAGACTTACTGTTAATCTGCTATACACTTATTGTGATTCTAACAATGTAAGAACTTATATCAATGATGTGGGGGCAATGGCCACTGGAGGTTCTCAGGGCAGGGAGAGGGAAAAACAGATGTAATATGGGGGCATTTTTGGGACTTGGGAAATGTCCTGAATGACATTGCATGACAGATACAGGCCTTTATATATCTTGCCATAACCTGCAAAATTGTGCAGGAGAGAGTGTAAACTAAAATGTAAACAATGATCCATATTTAGTGCCAATGCTCCAAAATGTGTTCATCATTTGTAACAAATGTACCATAGTAATGAAAGATGTTGTTAATGTGGGAAAATGTGGGAGATGTAGGGAGCAGGGCATATGGGAATCCTCTCGATTTTTTATGTAAAATTTATGGTATTTAAGTATCCTAAAATATATATATATATATTAAAGATATCTAAAGTTGTTTTGTAGGTGGTTGTCACCCAAGTTGAATCTATATGGAGTTGTGATTCAAAATAATGTTGCTACAATTATCCTAAGAAAAATCATTAAAAAATCATGTAAAATGAGGAAAAATTACATAGACAACACATATTTTACATTGTTTTATTGTTGTATAATATGCAAAAATATAAATGCACACATGAGTAAATAGTGGGACGGACATTCAAGAATTGAATCATATCCATGTAACTGGCAACTGAGCAAGAAGCAATATTACCAGTACCCGATAAGCACTACTAGAAACACTCTTCAAGGGATAACCACTGTCTTGTCTTCTAACACAATAGTTTTGCTTTGTTTTTTGTTTCTACTTCATATGAATTGGATCATCAATATTCTCTTTTTTGTGTCTGGTAAGTTTTGTTGAACATTAAGCTTATGAAATTCATCCCTGTTATTGAATATAGTTTTACTTTGTTTATTCTCAGTGCTACATATGATTGTCTCATATTACTATACCAGAACAAATGTATCCATTCTATTTTGTCTTGGCTCATACAAACACTGTTGGAATGAAAAACATGGTACATGTATTTTAGTGAAGACTTGGGTTCATATATTTGGAAATACATCTCAGGGAGAGATTTCTGGGACATGGATATACATTTATTTAATTTAAAAATATATTTCCACATAGTTTTCCAAGCTCTGATCTACTTTCTGGGCAAATTTGCTTCTTCTACACATCTCTTGCAAGTGACTGTTCTATTTGACCTTATGTGTCTAGCTTATTTCACTGAGCATAATGTTTTCAAAATTCTTACATGTTGCTGCATGTCTCAAAACTTCATTGTTTCTTATAGCCAAATAATATTCCACTGCCTGTATGTACCATGTTTTGCTTATGCAGTCATTTGTTGATGGCCCCTGGGTTGTTTGTACCATCAACCTATTGTAAATAATGCTGCTATAAATATTGCTATACAAGTATCTGTTTCAGAACCTGTTGTCATATTCTTTGGATATAAACATAGCAGTGAAATTGCTGGGTCATAAAATTACCTTTTATTTAACCTTCTCAAGAACCACCATATTGTTTTCCACAATGGCTGCACCATTTTACATTCCTACCAACAGTGAAGCAGAGTTCCAATTTCTCTGCTTCCTCTCTAAAACTTGTTATTTTCTGATTAAAAAATAAAGAAAAGCAGCCCTTGTGGCACTTAACAGTGACATTTCAGTGTGGTTTTGATTTGCATTTGCCTGATAGTTAATAATATTGGACAACTTTTCAAATGCTCATTGGCCATTGCTATATCTTCTGGGAAAAATGTATGCTCAAGTCCTTTGTCCATTTGTAATTGAATTGTTTGTCTTTTAGTTGTTGCATTATAAATGTTTTCATAAATTAAGGATATTAAGACCTGATCCATTGCATGGTTTGCAACTATTTTCTCCCATTCTGTAGACTGTCTTTTCACTTTCTTGATAATGTTCTTTGATGTGCAAAAGACTTTAATTTTGTTGAAAGTGAATTTATATATTATTCCTTTTTATTGCTTATGCTTTTGGTGTATCTAACAATCCATTAACAATGCAATTCTAATTCCCAGTTATGAAGATTTGTCTGTATGTTTTATTCTAAAAGTTTTAATATTTTGCATCTGATATTTAGGTATTTGATTCATTTTGAATTAATTTTTGTATATGGTGGGAGGTAGGGGGTATAAATTTATTTTTTTGCATGAGGATATCCAATTTTCCTCATAACGATTGTCAAAGAGACTATTCTTTCCATATTGCATATACAAAGCAACCAACTTGAAAATCAATTGGATTTCATAGATGTTACTTTCTATTTCTGGATTCAATTCAATTCCACTGGTCTCTATACCTCTTTATGACAGTAGCACTGGTTTGATTACAATGTAACATTGTAGTTCAATTTGCAATCAGGAAGTGTGAGTCCTCCAACTTTATTCATCTTTTTCAAATTTTTTTGTCTACTCTGTGCCCCTTGTAACTCCTTCTTGATTTGAGGACCAGATTTTCCATTTCTGCTAAAAAACGCTGCTGGAATTTTTGGGAGGATTTCATTGACTTTACAGATCATTTTGTGTAATATTTATATCTTTAAAATATTATTTTTTTCAACCAAAGAATGTGGCTTTTCTTGCCATTTAGTTAGGTATTCTTTAATTTCTTACAAATTAAGAAATTTGTTTTGTAGTTTTCAGTGTACAAGTCTTTTGTATCCTTGGTTAAATATACTCTTACACGTTCCATGTTTTAGATATTATTGTAAATGGGATTTTTTTCTTAACTTTCTTTTCAGAGTGTTCATTGTTTTTGTGTAGAATCACAACTGCTGTTTGCATGTTGATCTTGTGCCGTGCCACTTTACTGTTGATTCCTTTGGATTGTCTAGATATACAATCATGTTGCCTCCATATGGAGATAGTTTAATGGTTTCCTTTCCAATCTGGATACCTTTTATATATTTTTCTTGCCTAATTTCTCTGACTAGTACTTCTAGTAAAATATTGAATAAAAGTGATGAATGTGGCATACTTATCATGTTCCTAATATTAAAGGGAAGATTTTAAGGTTTTCACCATTGAATTTAAAGTTAGTTGAGCTTTTTATAAGTGGTCTTTTTCATGTTGAGAAGGTTTCTTTCTATTTCTAGTTTTCTGGGTAATTTTATCAGAATGGGTGATGGATTTTGTCAAATGCCTTTTCTGTATCTATTGAAATAATTATGTGAACTTCTCCCATCATTCCATTTATGTGGTGTATTATATTGTTTGATTTCCATATGTTAGACCACCTCTGCATTCCTCTGAAAAATCCCACTTATTCATAATGGATTAACTTTTTAATATGTGTTGGATTTTGTTTGCTAGTATTTTTAAGGGTGTTTAAATCTTTATTCATAGAAGAATTTTCTGTAGTTTTCACTTATGGTAATGTCTTTCACAGGCTTTTGTACCAATGTAATGCTAGACTATAGAATGAATTAGGAAGTATTCCATCCTCTTGAATGATTTGGAAGACTTTGAGAAAGAATGTTGTTAATTATTTTTTAAATGTTTGGCTGCCAGTGAACCCATGTGGTCCTAAACTTTTCTTTGGTGTGAGTTTTTGAATATTGATTTAATCTCTAATTATTATACGCTTGTTGAGGTTTTCTACTTCTTGAGTCAGTTTATGAATTTTGCATATTTCTAGGAATTTTCCATTTCATCTACATTATCTATTTTGTTGGCATACCATTTGTTCATAGTTTTCTCTTTTTATCTTTCCCTAAAATTTTTGTAAAGTCAATAGTTATATCACTATTTTCACTTCTGATTTTAGTTATTTGTCTTTTTTTCTCTTCTTTTACCAGTCTGGTTAAAGGTTTGTCAATTTTATTGATTTTTTTCCAAAGAACAACGTTTTTGTTTTGTTGATTCTCTCATTGTTTTTCTATTTCATTTATTTTTTCTCTATTTCTAATTACTTCCTTCATTCTGCTAACTTTGTGTTTACTTAGCTCTTCTTGTTCTAGTTTCTCAAGATGAGAAGTTAGGTTATTAAATTTAAATATTTCTTTTTTTAAATATAGGTATTCATAGCTATAAATTTCTCTCTGAGCATTGTTTTCACTGCATCACATAAAATTTTGTGTCTTCAATTTCATTTGTCTCTAAGTATTTTCTAATTTCCCTTGTAATTCTATTTTAACCTCTCTTTCTTGAGAGTTGCTGTTTAATTCCCACATATTTTTATATTTTCCATTTTCTTTCTATTACTGATTTATAGCCTCACCTTATTGTGGTTGGAGAAGTCATGTTGAATGATTTCAATATATTAAAAATTGATTGAGATAAATCTTGTGCCTTAATATGTGGTATTTCCTGGAGAATGATCCATGTGAGAGTGAAAAGAATGTGTATCATGTTCTTGTTGGGTGAAGTTTTCTATATATGTCTGTTATATCTAGTTTATTTATAATGTTATTCAAGTATTCCATTTTGTTGAAATCTCCAACTATTGTTTTAGAACTATCTTTTACTCTCTCCAGTTTGTCAATGTTTGCTTCCTACACTTTGGGGTCCTGTTGTTAAGTGTGTATATGTTTGCATTTGTTATTTCTTCATAGAATTGAGCATTTTATCAATATATAATATTATTATTTGAAAAATTTTAACAGTTTTTGTTTAAAGTCTATCTTGCCTGGTATTAGTATGACCACCCCAGATCTCTTTTGATTACTATTTGCATGGAATTTTTTTTCCTTACTTTTATTTTCAATCTGTTTGAGTCTTAGGATCTAATATGAGTCTGTTTAAGCACTGTGTAGTTGGATCATTCTTCTTTATCTATTTTGCTAATCACTGACTTTCATTGAAGGGTTTAATCCATATACATTTAAGGTAATTACTAATAAGGCAATATATACTTTTGTCATTTTGATAATTGTTTTTTTGTACATTTTATATATCTTATCCCTCCTTTCCTCTATTACCATCTTCTTATTTGTTTATATCATCTTTTATAAGGATTCATTTTGAATCACTTCTCATTTCTTTCGCATAATTTTCTTGGATATTTTCATTGTGGTTGCTACAGTGTTTAACATTTAATATTGTACACTTATTACAATTCAATTTATATTGATGCCAATTTAACTTTAACAGACTAAACATACTCTGTTTCCATGTCCTATGCCCCTCCACTTTGTGTTCTTATCACGAATTACAATTTTATTCATTAGGTTGCCAGTAAAAAGGCCATGCACTTAGTTTTATTCATTTTAATTTTAAACCATAGTAGAAGCATAAATGAGCTTTACAAATATAAAAATTAAAAAATAATGGCAGTTATATTCACCCATATAATTACCTATCTCAGAAGTCTTTATTTCTTCATACAACGTTTAATTACTCCCAGCATCATTTCCTTTCAACATGATGGACTCCTTTTAGCATTGTATGTAAGGAAGGTGTAGCTGTAATGCAATCCTTCTGATTTTGTTTATTTGAAAGTACCTTCATATCTCCCTCATTTTTGAAGGACAGTTTTGCTGGATTAATTATTTTTTGGATAACATTACTTTCAGCACTTTATTATGAACATCCCAATGCCTTCTGACCTTCATGGTTTATAATGAGAAGTCAGATGTCTGCCTTGTATGTGATATTTCACTTCTACTTTGCTGTTTTCAAGATTGTATCTTTGTTGTTGCTATTTGGCTCTTTGGTTATAATGTACCTTTGTGTAGCTCTCTTTGGGATCATTCTGCTTGGCATTCGTTGAAGTTCTTGGATTTGTATATTTATATCTCTCATGTGCTGACTTATTCTCTAAAGACTCACTTTCTAAACGTCCAGGGAGGGTCCTTTTAGAGTTGCAAGATAACAAAAATTGAAAAATGAGCTCCAGTGAGGTTTTTACAGAATGAAGTTGTGATAAATAATATCTTTGTACTTTTGAGTGCATATTTTCCCCTCTGTTGTAGGTTGAATTATATTCTCTAATTAGACATGTTTTTATCTTAATCCACATGCTTGTGTGTATGAACCTATTGTAATTAAGATCTTTTGAAGATGTTATTTTAGTTAAGGTATAGCCCAAATGAATGAGGATTGATTTTAACCTAGATTATGTTTATTCAAATATTTGCCCACTTTTTAATTGGATTATTTATCTTCTTATTATTACATTTAAGAATTCTTCACAAAGTCTCAATATAACCCCTCTATCAGATATATGATTAGTAGGGCATTTCCCATTCATTGGGTTTCTTTTTCAATTTTCTTGGGGGTATGAATTGAAGCAAATTTTTTTTTTTTTTTACTTTTTCTGAAGTACAATTTATCAATTTTCACTGCATGTGTTTCTGGTTTAGTGCCCTCCAAAATATTCCCTAACCCAAGGTCAAGAAGAAGACTGCATTGCTTAATTCAAAGTCACAAAGATTAACTCTCAAATTTTCTTCTGTTTCTCTCTTCTCTTATTTCATATTATGCAAGTACCTACTCTGAGAAATCATTGGGCTAAGAATTCTACATGTTACACAAATTTTGTAATATTCACTCAGAGAAATCTGGGACATAGTTAATAAGCTTAAAAAAATATGGCTGGAGAGACAATTTTATATAGTGCTCCAGAGTTGAAACTTGGTAGGCTTAAAGTTACTAGATTTGACACTTGAAACAAAACCATAACTTCTAAACATTTAGACTTTCAACAATATTCTAATGTTTATTAGTTCCTCTAGATCTTCTCATGTACAAATTATTATAATTCAAAAAATTGGTATAAACCTTTTAAATTAATACAATCCTCAGAATTTTTACTGGTTGATATATATATGGATGGTGATAGTAAATGCTATTATTCCTCATAAGTAAGATAAATCTACTTTCATAAGAAACAAGATATAAAGGTGTGTACCTTTGCTCAACTTTTTTTAAAAAAATTAATGACTGGAATCGATAAAACTTGACTTTACTTTTTTTTAACTGAAAAACAATCAGTGAACAAATTTTTCCAAATTATTTAGTCTCAGCAGAAAAAATGAAATGAGGAGTCTGTTAGTTTAAAAGAGGGCAGAATCAGAATTATTTTTTTCATTTTATACTGTAGAAAGATCTAATCCTGCTTAAAACACGTCAATTATTATAAAAAAAGGAATTAAACATAAGTCAACCAACTGGGTTCTGGTTCTTAATTCTTTTAACTCTGCTGCAATTACATTGCACATACTCAACATATAATTTAAATCCTTCCAACATTATCTCTTGCTTAATTGTCAAGTTCATGGAAGCTTTCAAGGCAAATCCCTGAACCACCATACCTACTTCTTATTCAATATAGACATATAAAATATATTACTTTGTCTCCTCTAGAGAAAAATGTATTCTGGACATTTCAAGTGGGCAATAACAGAAAAACAGAACAATATCAAATGCAACTGACAACAATTGATTTTCTCATTATTAAAGCAATGTAGATCTTTGTATTTGGTGAACTTTGCAAAATGGTGGATATTAGGTAAATTTTTTGAAAAATAAGATATATTAGTAGGATGGATATATGTCATGGAATACTCAGGAGTAATTGAGTATAGTGTAAGTGTTCATATAGTAACCAGCATTGAAAATTTTTTGTTTTGTTAGAATGATAACAGATACACAACTTTCTTCAAAGATGGCCAGAATAAGAAAAATAAAGAAAATGCACAAACACAGTTTTGAAAACACAGACTTCTACAATATTCTTGCTTTAGAGTGAGACATTTCCAGTGATTGTTAATTATACTAAGTCTATTTTGTGTGGTGTTGACCTAAATAGTATGCCACTTAAAATTCAGCTAATCCATTTTGTGAATATAGATTATATTACATTTTTGGACAATAGTGATATTAATTGACATATATTTCCTCAAAAACAATTTTCTTACAGATACAAATGTCACTTTCCAAATTAATTCTGGCAAGGGGAAACTTTTGACAGCTATTAAGTAACTTCTTTTCTGCAAAAAGCTGCTTATAGATTATATAAAGAGGTAAGGAATGAAAATATTAATATTGAAAATATCATTTTTAGCAGGAAAGAAAGGGTAGGTGGGCAAAATTCCTGAAAAATTACAATCAGGTAAATGCCCATCATTTCTACAATTATAGTAGTCCAATGGGAATTTCTTATTATATTTTGTATAATATTGTGGCATGAAAAGGTCCTATGTAGATGTCCTCTACTATTCTAATCCAGAACATCTCTCATCGAATTTAACTCACTTGAGTGAAATACAGGGATATTGTAAATTCAATAATAAAATTTTTTTCATTAATAAGGAAAAACAATTTTTTGTTGAGGGGGAAAAAGTAAAAATATATTTCTCTAACCCATAAGATAGTTTTAAAAGTGATTTGGTGTTTTAAAACAAATGATATTATGTTTATTAACTACTCTGTGTTTTAACCTATTCAATAATCTGTATTTTAACAAATTCCAGTTGCCCTTCTCCTTCTTCCTAACAAACAATATTTGTAAAAATTCAATGACTTTTTATAGAATATTTGAAAATTGTTTCTGAATTTGTCTTATTGTCCAAACATTTAGCACAGACTAATAATTTTAATAATTAATTTTAACATTTTACTTTTATCATCCAAAATGAACATTTCAATAGAAATATTTTTGTTAAATGTCAAATATTTTATTATTTATATTAATTTTAAATTTAGAGACTTTTCCCAAAATTATATTAGGAAATGACTTATATATCTAGGGAGTATTACTAATTTAATAATATAAGATTCTTACAAGGAAAATATAAATTAAATGTCTGTGAGTGTCTTTTGTTATTCCTTCTTTTAATCATCTCCAAATCAGGTGATTTTTTAAAAGTCTAAAATAGCTTGTAGACTGGCATGTAAAGAAATATCCTTAGATTCTTGGATGTTAATTCAGTAGCAAGTAAAGGATAGGGAGAAAATTCAGATTTGCATATGCTGAAAATTCATTTCATGAATTTTTGTAAAAAGAGTTGAAAATTCCAAAAATATCCTGGAATAAATAAACCTCCTCTTTTTCTGAGGACATGGGTCAGAGTCATAGGAATCTTAGAATTATTGTAGAAGAATATCACAACTTAGGTTTTTCAGAGTATAACTAGATTTTCAGATTTAAATAATTTAGAAAAATAATTTTTAAAATCAGAACACACACTCATGATTAGTGTATAAAATTCTATTAGAATATTATTTGCATATTACATATAAATATAGATTACCCTTTTTGTGCTTTTTGCTATTATATGTTTAAATTTAAATAAATATTACAAATGATTTTGAAAATCATAAGACATTAGGAGCATTATTATGGTAGAAAAAGTGGCATTGTTTGGGTTTTGAAAATTATCTATGTTGTACACAGCAATAAACTTGTATATTTCTTCTATATTTTGCTTTACTTGTCAACTGAATACTTTTGCTTTTAGCATGAAGGACCATCAATTTAATCATTGCTAATATTTCTCCTTTCAAACAGATAATTTATTTTAAACAACAGTCTATATTATTTTATGAGAAAATGTAATAGAATATTTCCAAATGCAAAATTGGAAACAAAATAGTTTATATAAAACTCCTCTAAATTTATATCTAATGAACTTGTGCCAATGATATATTCAAAGATAGGATATGCTCAATAAATAATTATGATAATGAAAATAACTTCCATGACAGAGAAATTATACAATATTGAATGATAGTTTTCTGAACTTTATGCAAATATTATTTCCATTTTAAATCTACCCTGTTATTTTTCCATAAGCCTATTACAATGAAAATGATAAGTTACTAGATTTTTCTGTTATTTTACTGACATCAAATGGAAATATCAAAATAATAAATGCCTTAAGTAATCAAGTAATCAAAGTCTTAATCTATAGAAATCCTTTAAACTGTAAATAAGTTATAACAATGATAGGAAAATAAATTTTTATGGAATATAATTATTGATAAAAATGTTAGCTATGCAATTATGTAGCAATATTCTGTTTTAATATGGTCATTTAGATAATTTCAAATTTGTTCATTATTTTAGAATACAAAATATAAAATAAAAAATATTTGAAAACTTCATGAATAGCAAATATATACTCACTGACTTCCATTTGAGAAATAAAAAATTTGATAAATGTTTCCTTGGTAACCAAAAATGCAGCTAAATATTGTGTGTATATTGCCATCACTCTAGTTGAAAGTTTTTGTATTGGAATATCACAGTGAGGGGATAAAAACAGACACATACAGCTAATTTACAAACTGTAGGTCAGAAAAGTCCTTGGGTATTTCAAGGATGAATATAACAACCACACAAGAAAATGGGGCTTATAAAAAGTATATGTAGAAAAAGAAGAACTAAACAATTGCTCTAAATGCTATGGATAAAAGGCTACCAATGAAAATTATTTACAATGGGAAATATATTTTTCCTGAACTGCAAACAAAAGCTGAGTATATAATTTGAAAAAGTCCATTTATATGTTCTTCAAGTTTTTGAACTATCTGAAGTCAAATGTAGTACAAGGCTTGATAAGAGAATAAGCTAGTATTATTTTATAAATACTTTTTTTTTGTATGATATCTCTTGCACATTGGTTTCTGGCATCTAATTTATCATATATTAAGATATTTTATAAGTTTTGTCTTAGAAGTTTTAAAATTTTCCTTATTTATCCATATGTCAGTCATGCCTCTGTATATACTATTTTAAAAGACTTAAATTTTTAGAGGGTAAAGAACTTAAAAAAGAAATCCATACTAGAAACCTATGTCAAGAAGTTTTTTCATCATTATATACTTTAAATTAAATTAATTAAAAATTATCTTCCATTATAAACTAGATATTATCCATAAGCAAAACAAAATTGTAATACTGTTTGAGGTTAAAATAGGGGTCCATTGTGTCCAGGGAGAAATTTCCAACAATCATATTTTATATTGCTATACCTTTTTGTTTGGAAACTTATGATCAGTTCAAAATTATTGACAGTTTTCATAACCTTTGACCCTCTCATTTTTATTACAAGAAATTAGCTCTATAGAGGTAATCAGTGTTGCATACTAAGATTTATTTTGGGAAGAGATAGTGTAGTAATTCGGGTTTGTTCAGGGAAACAGATAGTATCAGAGTAATTCATGATTAATATAACCATCTCCTCTCCACCTACTATAGATTTCCCTCCCTTTCACGACCATTTTCCCTTGTCTTTCATCTTTGAAATGTCTCACCTTTCATTTGTTGGACCATGGTCACTTCCTTTACGCATTCCTCACAGAATACTTTGGGTTTCAGATTATTTTCTACAGTCCCTCGATTGTGGAGGACCAACCCTAGCTTCTGGGAGTAATTGGAGCCATTTAGCCTAAACAGTACAGTAAAACCCAGCTTATGAGGGATTTTGGCCTCTCTGAATCTTCAGATTCCTACCTCAATCTGGTTTATTATAGTCATAGAAGTTCTGGCATCTCTACCACATTTAATGCAGTTATTTCTTTTTGATCCTGGCCTCAAGAAGTCACTGCAGGAATATATGATCAGGTGAATAGCTCTTGGAGTCCCTGCTAAAACATTGAATCCCATTTCATACGTTAGTGCCCCCCATTGATGAATTCTTCCCTATTAAGCCTTATATTTTATCTCCATTCAAGGTGACCCTCACAAATTCCCTGGGTTCTTTACCCAGTAAAGAGAATTGGAGTCCACACCAAGGTTTGATCACACAAGGGAAAGCGTTTTATTAAGCCAGTGGAGGTCAGGAGATAAATTCTCAATTCTGCCTCCCTGAACAAAGAGAAGTGTTTTTATTAAAATTAGACAAAGAGAGGTAGGGAAATGGATGCCATTGGCTGATTCACCTGCAAACTAGGGTCTATAAAGTGGGTATCAGAGGAAGGGGAGAAGGGGTGAGCTCAAGGCCACTATTTTGCCCACTTTAATTGCATTCGTTAGACTCTAAGGTTTAGAGAACCTTTTTTCACAGGCTACTCTGTAGGTGCATGTTTTATTAGGTTCTAGATATGGGAGAAAATAAAAATAGGAACTTGTTAGGGAGCAAACACAGGAACTTGCTGGGGAGTGGGAAGCAGGAACTTGCTTTGTGACTAAAGACATTTTGCATTAATAAGCAAGGATGCACAACTGCATGCTATGAAACAGATTATATAGTTAAAACTAAAATATCACTCATTAGCTCAATCTAAAAATTAAAGCTATAGTGTAACATATATCATAGGACTGCTTTGGTCTCTTTCAATATCATCCCTTTTATGGTACAACTCACCAATCTTGGGGAAAAAGGGTAATGGCTGTGCTAACTGCTTCTTGCTGAGTAGGGGTCTGCTGGTGAAATCATAGTTCCATTTGGAGAAGAAATTGTTGGTTGTTCCTTTTTGTGGACCACTGCTCTTTGTGGATATTCCACAGAGTCCAATAGCCTGCAATTGCTTAACAACAAAAGAGGTGAATATTTTTAAGATAACTGGGGTGAAGAACGAGATGAAAATTGTAGTTACAATAAGGCCAAGCAAACTCATTAACCAACTGGAATTCCATGGAAGGAAATCTTTTATTGATTTCCAGATTGATTGGGTAGAGGGGTTATTAAAGTTATGTAGCCAGGTTTCCTGTTCACGTAGCTTCTGTTCATTCAGTTGTTTACCTATTACAGAAAGAGGTCTTAGCTATGGCCCATATTCCATATAGCTAGGAGATAATCTAGGGTGATTCAATTATCTAAGAATGGCCTTAGCTAATGTGTCAATGGAGATTCCAATTGCCTTGAGTACTAACACAGTAGAAGTAGCAAGTTCTTCCACTGTAGCTACAAATTGTGCAACAATTCTTCATAATAGGTAAACCCCCCATGGAGCTAATAATGCAATTGTTTGACCCACCCTCACCAAAATCAGTTTGATGAACGGTTTGATATATTGATACATCAGGCTTTAAATATCCTAGTGTACATTGGCTTTGCATCCAGACATTATTTACAGATTGGAGCATACTGGCATGAGGTTCAAAGATATCAGTTTCAGCACTTCCAAAAGGCAGTTGATTGTTTCGACTGCCACAAATGAAGATGTATCCTTTTGGTGTACATAAGACAATCCAGTTGGCTCCTTGCAGAATCTGGACCTTCCTGGAAACCCTGTGACCGTCTAAGGTTTTGTCCGGGTCCCGGCAAAGGATAGATAGGGGACCCAATTTGTAAGATCTGTGTGAGAAACGAGATTTACAGGGTGGGTAAGGGCAAGACTTTAACCAAACACCCATATTTTTATTTTTCTTAAGTTAGTTTCCATTCTAGTCTTAGATAAGTATAATGAATAGTGACCTGCTGTACTCAGTTTTTGTTTTTTAGTTAGATCTTGACCCAAAGCTTGTTTGTTTAGTCCCCCCCCCCAGAGTGTACACAAGTGGCCTCATTGTACCTGTCTGCAAGTACCAAGAATTAAACTAGTCCATAAAAGTGGGCAAAGGGCACTCTTTGGTCTTTATTTTTGGGATGTACAAACATGATCTTTCCAATACCTGATTTATTAAAAGCTTGTAGTATTGATTGATTCTGGAAATGGGTCAAACTAACATATGGCAATGGGTGGTCTGCCAGCAATACCCCCTCCATGGGAGGTTCAAGCTTTGTATTATTTTTGCAGGGGAAGGCTGTTGGGTCTGGGACCTGGCTGAGATGTTGTAACAGTGTAGCAATGTAAGATGAGGGTCTGGTATAAGGGCTGGGGCAGCATAGCCAGCAAACTGCTAATTCCTTTCCCCAGGCTAAGGTTTGTGAAGTTTTAATAATGAAATCTTCTTTCCATTTATTCATGAGACAAGGGAAGATGTGTAGGGACAGAATTGCAAGCAACAAAATGAAGGGAGCCATTCTGGTATTTAGTGAAGTCTGTTTATGAGGAATACTCAAAAGCCTAGGTTAGCTAAGATCCTGATAATCTCTGCCACTTAGAAAGAGATTAGAGCAAGAAGGCACGGCCAGCAAAGTTGCCAAGCCAAATACTCAGGTTGGGTCACTTCCCTGGGTATTGAGGTTATTTCTTGAAAAGCATTTTAGCCCATCTAGTGGTTCACTGGTTACTTCATGGTTCTCATGTGGATAGGTTTTCATTGGTTTGTGATTCAAGGGAGGTGTGTCTTCCCTCTAGAATGTCTATCATATAATCTGGTGTGGTGGATCCACGGTGTGATTCCCTGCAACTTGAGAGAAGAGTGTGTGACAAGGAACATGAAGTGGGGCCTTGTCCACTTGGGGCTGAGCTGCCAGTCAGGATGATTGGCTTTCCAAGTGCAAAGCAACACCCAGTGTCCGGGATCAATATTATGCAATGGAAATTTAAGATGGTGAGAAGCAAAGGTTTGGATTTCATTCATGGTTGCACCCAAAGTTCTAACACATTGGATAGTAGTTAACTCAGAAGTAGCATGCACATTACCTGTATATTTATTCTTAAGAAATGGCCTTCCAAAAGTCATTCTATAAGGACTTAAACCAAATCCTCTTCAGGGAGCAGTTTTTACTCTCAGCTGGGCAATGGGCTTTATCCCAATTAAGTTCAGTCTCTAAACAAATCTTAGCTATGGCTTCATTCAAGATGCGATTCATTCTCTCAGTCTTTTCAGTAGCTTGAGGTCTCCGGGGAGAATGCAAGTGCCAATTTATACCCAACAGTCCAGATACATCTTTGGCTACTGTAAAGATAAAGGCTGATCTTTTATCACTTAGTATAGAAATATGAAGTCTGAACCTCAGAATGATTTCTCTGAGTAAAATTCTTACTGCTTCTTGAGCTTTTTATTTTATTTTTTTAACTTTATTTCAAGTTGGACAGAGTTCTCAAGCAAGAGGATTTTAGTGCAGTCATCAAAATCAGTACTCTCTTTGATCAGTTATCCATTAGTATTAAATTTAATAAATCTCCATTCCACTGCTCTGGGTAGATCTTTTCTGGTATACTTAGGCTTCCCAAAGGGCTGTAGGTTAGGTTGAAAAGAAGTGTAACTTATCAGTGAGGTTAAAACCTCAGCTGGTTTAAGGGGTTTCCTGACAGCTGTTTTTACTGCTTGGTCTCCCAAATAATTGCCCTTTGCTTCACTGTGTGCTTGTTTTGATGTCCTTTACAGTGGGCTACTGCCAATTCCCTGGGAAGGAATAATATAAGACTTAAGTGAACATGTTTTATGTCCTTATTGGCAGAAATGAGTAGACCCTGTGTTTCCATATGGCCCCATGTGCACGTAATACTGCAAAGGCATACGTATAGTCTGTGTAGATGGTTATTTTCTCTCCCATGACCAGATGTGAGGCTTGGATTAGAGTTATTAGCTCAGCACTTTGTGCTGATATTCCAGCAGTAGAGACTCAGCTTCTAATGTTTCATTAAAAGTAATGATAGCTTAGCTGGCGAGCCATTTTTCATGGCCCATAAAGCTCCTACCATCTGTAAAATGTTCTAGGTCAAGGTTAAAGAGCAGCACATCTGTGAATCCTGGTGTACTGGAATATACCTCATCAATTAATTGTACACAATCATGTTTAGGAGATAACGATTCAGTTTCATAGTTGGGATCCAGCATAAGAGCGGCTGGGTTTGGCTTTTCCACTATCTTCTATTCAACATTGGGGATGTCTAGCAATGAAGCTTGACACTTGCTTCATATTCTCACGGAGAGCCAATGGCCCCTTTTTTGTTCTAACAATGTTAAAACAGTAGTGAGTAGTGAAAATCACTGCAGGTTGCCTACAGGTAAACTTTTCAGCTTCTTGCTAAAGACCACAGGTGGCCGCCCCAGTCCTTAGAAAATTGGCCACTCTTTGGCCGCTTGATCTAACTGCTTAAACAAATAAGCCCGCTGGTCTAGAATTACCTCCAAAATTCTGGGTTAGGACTCCTGTTGCAACTCCTTGGAGCTCAAGCACAATGAAATGGATTTTTTATCATAAATTCCAGTGTCCTAAAGCTGGAGCAGTAATTTTTACTTAAGGTTCTGAAAACCAAATGTACACTGTGGTGTCCAGACTAGAGGCTGTTTCTCATTTCCTTTAAGGGTTTTATATAGCAGCATGGCTATAAGTCCAAAATTTGCTATCCACAGTCTACAATAACCAGCCATGCCAAGAAACCCTCTGAGTTCCTTTTATTCCTAGGCTCTGACATTTGGCGTAAGGTTAATGGGCAAGAGGGCCTGTTATCCTGATAGCTCAAAACCAACACATTTAACATGGTTTTGTGCAATCAAGAGCTTTCTTTTCTAATACTTTATATTCCTTTCAGCTAGCATTACTACAGTGTTTTCATTTGAGGCTTTCTGAGTTTTCTTGGCAATGAGTATAGGATCTACTTATTGGAGGAAGTGTCCACCTTGGAGCTGTACCCCCTGTAAAACTTTGGATGGGGTTTGCCTGAAAAGGATCAGAACATTTTAAAACTTTGTGGTAGCACAGTACAACAATGTTTTGCTTTATTCCAGTGTTGACATCTTTCCATTCAAAGGCAAAGAGTTTTGTGATTCTTTTTCTAATGGGATGCAGTAAAAGGCATGCAAACCAGGTGTAAGCATCAGTAATATTAATGAAGAGCGTGTGGGCGTTGGGCACCACTGGGTGGATGTCTTCCACTACTAGCTCTAAAGTCTTGGACAAACCTATATTCTTTAGGTGCCAGGTTTAAGCACTGGCAGAATAGGGGTATTAAACTTTGATGGACAGGGTCTAATTAGCCCCCAGTCAGGGAATTTCTTGATTAGAGGTGAGATGCTGGCTGTAGCCTCCCATCTGATTGAGTACTGCTTGAAATGTGGTGGATTAATGTTCAGCCAGTCTTACTTTGACTTCTCACACTTCAAATGCCCATCCTGGGTCATAGCCTGTACTTCACCTGACACCTATTGTTTTATTTCTTAGGGTACTCCAAAACCCTTGATGCTCTCAGGCAGACTTAGTAGGGCTGCTTGGAGGGCACAAGCATGGACAGCTGGGACCTGAATGTTCACTTCGTTAGGTGAAAATAAAAGGGAGACTTGTAATTTGGAGAGTAAGTCTCAGCCAAGGAGGGGAATCGGACACTTGGGCCTGCAGAAGAATTTATGAGTTCGTTGAGCTTCTCCAACCTCATATTGCAGCTCTTGTAGGAATAGCTTAAGGCTTTTAGTCCCCAAAATGCCAATAGTAAAGATTGATTCATCAATTTCTTTACTTAGCCTCTGGTTTAAGGCTGAGTAATTGGCTCCAGTGTCCACCGAGTAGTCAACTAACTTCTTACCCATTTGAAATGAGACTCAGGGTTCGGTATGGGTGATTGGGAGGGTTGGGAACAACAGGTGGAGGGTGCTCCCAGGCCCCATCATTCTAGGTAGCCATCTTCATCCCTTGCTAACTATAAGTGTTGGGCCATTGGGTGAGATGTCCTAGCATTTCTGCTTCCAGTGCCCCTCTTCCTTACAACAAGGACATTACTGGGAACCCAGTGGCCTTCTTGGGGCGTCCAGGGGTCTTACCATGTCATTGAGCATCTCCGTCATCTTTTCCTCATCTCAGAGTCTGTGGGTTTCTGAAGTTTCTGTTAAGAACTGCTCCTCTGAGCCTAGATTTGTAGGCAGTATGTTTCTTTATACTCTTCATCCTGGGAGATAGTTAAAAGTATTTTACATTACTAGATCACAGACATTCACCAACCAGAACAGATGCTGGTAATAATGAGAACATATGACCATACTGGTGCATTTTATCTGTACATCAGCACTGCACAAACAATACAGGAAAACAACGATTTCCTCACTCAATTGGCAATATGAACATTATCAGGCTTTTTGATCTGTTATGGATCCAATACAGGAAAATAAGTTATCTCATCTTATTTGATTTGCACGTTTTCTGTTAGGAATAAATGTGGGCATGTTTTAAATTTTAGTTGCTATTTATTTTTTTAATTCTCCAATGATTGCTTCATTTGTCCAGTTTTCCTGGGCAGATTTTGTATGTTTCATCTATTTTCTATTATTTTGCAAGTTCCTGGCAAACGAAAGAGTTTACACTATTGATTTTCATGGCCATTGCAAATGCTCTTCATATTAATATTTTTAATAATTGAAGATGTTGTTTTACCATACCACTTTCATTTTAATTGGTTATACTTTTTGTACATTCTTTATTTCTTCTTGGCTTTCTTTCTTACTTAGAAATCACCTTAACTCTATGATTAAAAATAAACAATTTTTTTTACTAATTGTGTATATAAACTAATCCACATGGATTTTATTGAGATGTAAAGACTAAATTAATGAGTCAACACTTTATTTAAAGTACTAGCTATGTGTCCCATCATTGTTAATTGAATAATTCATTTATTTTACCACTAATTTGAAATACTGTCTCTATCATTTACTAAGTACACACGAATATCTGTATAGATTCATACTTTTCTGCTCTATTTACCAAATTGCAGCAATGAGAATCATGGCTCACAACAATATCAATGTATTTGTTCATTTGATCTACCCTACAATAAACATGAAATATTTTTTAAATATCTATACTAATACTATCTCTCCCAACAAATATATTAAGTAAATTTCAAGGTTTACTTGCAGTTATTTTTGTCCTTGGAAGAAATAACCCACTGAGAACCTTAATCTCCCAGCCTTGCCACCTGTTTATTGTCAAGCTTTAGAAATTTTTATAATCTGGCAGGTGAAAAATTTCATCTTAGCTGGTTTTATTTTGTATTTCTATCATTATGCATGAAATTAAGTTAAGGTTGTTTGTGTGAACTATCTGTTCACCTTCTTTACACATTTTCCACGTATTTTCTCTTGATATTGAAAAATTATTTCGTATGTTAAGAAATTTGTCATGTGTTCCTGACTTCTTATATAAGGATAAGGTTATGAAGAATGAAAAGAAGAATTTCACAGGCATCCGGGGATGATTTCCAGTGTCTCCCATTTGCAGCCAGTTTACGAGGGTACTTCCGGTGATCCCAGATGTCTCCTTAAGGCACTCAGAGAGAATGACTCTGAGAAGGGTAGAGGAACGAGTGTCTGAAAGCTTCTGGTCCATCCTCCCCTTGACTTCATTAATTCCTCTTCCCCAAATGGTTTTGTACAGCCCTGTCTGAGGAACATTAGCATCATGTCCTGAACTATGGCTACCGATTTCTGTAACTGAGGAGGGGCAGGAGCAGAACTTAAAAAGTGCTTGCTGCACACACTCTCTCCACTTGCTCGTGCTCCTGCTGCCCCATGCAGTAGCCATCCAACACTCAGAGCCACATCAGGGCAGTTCTTCAGCCTCCCAAGTGGATTCTTATTGGTTTTTTTTTTTTTTCCATACACTTTATTTTATTTTATTTTATTTTATTTTATTTTATTTTATTATGGATAAAAATCAAAATTCTCACAATACATACAAACATTTGCAAAATGATATATAAATATATATGCATATATGTGTATTTGCTTACAAAAATGTTATTGGTTTTTGGAATTCAAGCTTTCCTCATTCGGTTTTGTATTAAAAGGGCAGTAGCACACACATACTGATTTATCCTCTTCAAGAAGGAAAAGCCACTGCTTGTATTTTTGTTCCCTGACTAGTTCTCCTTATGTCTGCATGCTACCTAAATCATGTTTTTTCAAGATAGTAAGATCTTTCTACAACAGAGCTCATTAGACTGATCCTCCTACAGGTTGAATACTAAATAGTTATTATAGTCAGCAGTGATTCCCAAACCTAAGATATTACAGATACAGCAGAGAGGTTTTAAAGGCAAGTCTTCAGTTCTTAATCTCATATCTATTGAATTAGTATTTTGGAGGCTGTAGTTTAAAACCTGAATATTTAAAACTTTGATCCTGATGATAAGTTCCATTTGGTAAACAAATGCCTAAGCCTTCAAGTAATGGAGCACTTAATTTTTCATTCTCTGCTTTATGTGTATTTATCTTTTCTTCCTATTGCAAAGTAAATTGTTGCTAATTTGAAAGAAAGCATTATGAGACACAATCACATGCCCACATAGAAAATGTAATCACATGCAGAATGGACACTATAATAGGAAGGAGCTGAAAAAACTGTTAATATCATGGATCAAATGTGTTTCCATTTTTTTTGTCCAGTCCTAAAAATTTCGTTGTGGTTTTTGCTGTTACAGTTCTCTGGTTAACATTACAGTCTGAATTCCACCCTCTTTATTTACTCAATAAATATTTAGCACTAACTATATATTTAGGTGCTGGTATATAGCAGTGAACAATATAAAGGCATTGCTCTCATGACACATTCTACATGGGAAAGGGAATATGCAATAAACAAACGGGTTAATTTAAAATATATTAGGTTGTTTCAAGTGCTATGGAGAAAAAAAACATAATCATTTACAAAGTATGCTATTTTAGATAGGTTTGTTAAAGGAAGTCTTCAGAAGGAGGTGACATTTTATAAGGAACTAAAATATATGAAGGTTCAAGTTGTGCAGGTTGTTGTGAAAGAGCAGGAAGAGTGAATGATCCTACTTCTATTTTTCTTTTCAAGGAAAAGCAGGGAGATCTGCCTAGCTTATAAGTGTGAACAATGGGAAAAGCTTTAGAAGATGCATTTGGGGAAGTAGTCAGATCAAGCAGGTTACATTGTTTCCAACTCTGTTCCCATAAAGTCCCAGATAGAAAATGTAGCACACTGGACTATAGGGATAGGGTTGATTGCCGTTCAACTGCCCCATGATAGGATCAATGTCTGAGCATCTGTGGCACCAATTCCTGACACCATTTGAGAAGCTATAATGTAAGTCCTTGTGGTCATGTAAAGGTACATGATTTTGTTCTGATGTGAAGGGAAAATACTAGATAACTTTCTGACAAGACTTCTATTGCAAAGGAATCATTAAGTTTACAAAGAACTACATGAAAAAAGACTGTATACTTTCTTCAAATATCGTCATTTCATGATACCTTTTGTCAACTTTTTAAAAATGAATTCATATTTGTATTAGTATTTTAAATTGCAAAGCACATTATGGATAGGAACTTTCAATACTTATTAATAAGAATATCTTTAATAAAACTTTATGTGCTATAATATTAGTTGAACTAAACAGCATTTTGCTTTATTGTTAATATTATTACTCTCTTTCAAGTAAAAATAGTAAGGGCCATATACTTTGTAGCCATTTAAAAGGAAAGCAGCCTGCCCTATAAAAAAAAAAATACTCTAACATGATCACAGATGAAAGCTATGCCTATATATTGAGAAGTTACAACTAATAAGGCTAAATTAGGAAAGGTGTTTAGCATAACTTCCATGGAAATAAAACATTAAGGAAAATGTAGTTCATACATTTTTTTGACCTCTACAGCAAAAATATGTCCATCAAACTTTCACAGTAGAGAAAAGCTTTCTTTAATTTGCCTCTGTTGGATACTGACCAAGTGCTTTGGCATAGAACAAAAGTGGGACACAGTTAATTTCTTAGTGCCAGATGAAAAAACTAGGTTTATTTTTAGTCATCTGCATACTTTGGGGTTTTTAAGATATTTCTTAGAACATTGTTTCTAGAAAACATGACTGAGGGCAAGAACTTGCTGCATTTTGATATAGCCATGTAGCCAGAGATCAGAAATAATGACTCAGAGATGTGGCTTCATGCCAAAAGAACCATTTTGAGATATATATATATATGTGAGCAAGTATTTTTATTTTCCAAAGCTTTGAAACACTATTGTAATGGCATGAAAAGTAAATGATTTGGTAGTAATCATATGTGAATATTTCTTTTTTAAATTAATTTTATTTATACACACTCATTATCCACCAAACATATGTTCCCCTCCCCCTCCATCCCAAACTGCATGAGGCAAACACTGGTAAAACTGTAGAGAGAAATAAATAAGTCTACAACAATAGGTGGAGACTTCAATTCACCACTCTGAGTATTGGAAACAACATCTGGATAGAGGATCAATAAAGAAACAGAGAGCTTGTATAACATGATAAATGAACTAAACCTAAAAGACATATGTGGAACATTGTATCATCAAACAGCAGGATACATATTTACTCAAGTGCTCATGGACCTTTCTTCAGGAAAGACAATATGTTGGGTCAGAAAACAGATCTCAATAAATTTAAAAAGACTGAAATTATTCATAACACTTTGATCATAATGGAATGAATCTGGAAATCAATAACAGAGAGAAAAAGTGAAAATTCACAAATATATGGAGATTAAACAATACACTCTTAAACAATCAGTGGATCAAAGGAGAAATTGCAAGCTACATCAATAAATATGTCAAGACAAATGGAAATGAGAATACAAAATATACTATGGGATGAAGTGAACTAAGTGCTGAGAGACAAATTTATAGCCCTCAATGATTACAATAAAAAAAAAGAGCTACAACTAAGATCTAACTACACAGCTGGAAGAACTAGGAAAAGAACAGTAAACTCTTCCCAAAGTAAGCATAAGGATTGAAATAACAATGACCAGAGCAGAAATAAATGAAATTGAAAGCAAAAATCAATAGAGAGAATTAACAAAACCAAAAGTTGGTTCTTTGAGAAGATCACCAAAATTGGCAATCCTGTGGCTAGACTGATTAAAAAAAAGAGAGAGAGAAAGAGAGAGAAGATGCAAATAAATAATATCAGAAATTGGGGAGGAGAAGTTACTACTGACCCAACAGAAATAAAAGAGATCATAATAGGATACTGTGAACAACAACTGTATGCCAACAAACTATAGATGAAATGGACAAATTCCTAGAAACATACAAACAAGCCACACTAATCCTAGAATAAATAGATGGCCTCAAGAAACCAATTAAAAGTAAAAAGATTAGAAGAATACTCAAAAATCTTCCCAAATAAAAAGCTCTGGACCAGATGACTTCACAGGTGTATTCTACCAAGCATTCAAAGAAGATTTAATGCCAATTTTACTCAAACTCTTCCAAAAAATTGAACAAGGAGGAATGGTACCAAACTCATTCATTAAACCAACATCACACTAATACCAAAGTTCTGATATCATGAAAAAAGAAAATTACAGACCCATTTCCCTCATAAATACAAATACAAAATTCCTTAACAAAGTAGTTGCTAATTGCATCCAGAAACACATTAAAAGAATTATTCATCATGATTAGGTGGGTTTTACCCCAGCCATGCAAGGGTGATTCAACACAAGAAAATCAATCAGTGTAATACATCACCTTAATAAATCGAAGAAGAAACATCATATGATATCTTGATTGATGCAGAAAAGTCATTTGACAAAATTCAACATCCTTCATTGATAAAAAACGCTCCTTATGATAGGGATTGAAGGAAACTTTCTCAACACTATAAAGGGCATACATGATAAACCCACAGCTACATTGCACTCAATGGAAAAGACCAAAAGCTTTCCTGATGATATCAGTAATAAGGCAATGATACTACTGTCAGCACTGTTGTTCAACATATTACTACAGTTTTGACTAGAGCAATCAGGCATGAGAAAGGAATAAAAAGCATCCACATGGGAAAAGAAGATGTATAACTTTCACTCTTTGCAGATGATATGGTACTATACCTAGAAAATCCTGAAAAATCTGCAACAAAGCTACAAGAGCTAATAAATAAGTTTAGCAGAATGGCAGAAAACATGATAAATATGCAAAAATCAGTAGTGTTTCTATACACAAGTAATGAACAATTTGAGGTGGAATTCAGGAGAAAAAATTCTATTACATTAGTGACTAAAAGAATCAAATATTTAATAATAAACTTAACCAAGGACATAAATAACCTATATTCCAAAAACTACACTGCACTGCTAATATAAATTGAAGAAGACATAAATGGAAGAGACAAGGGGAGGGGCAAGATGGTGGGTGAGTAATGAGCTCTAAGAGTCAGCTCATTCTACAGGACAGTTAATAATCACGCAGAATATTCAAAGCACCTGTGTGGGGGTCCCAGGAGAACAGAAGAGCAACCTGCAACATCCTTGAAAGAATGGAAGAAGACTGCCCATGTGCAGTAAAGGTGCATGAGTAGAGCATTCCACACCACGGAGGCTATTAGTTATCCTTCACTGGTGGCACAGCCTCGGGAGCTATTTCATGGCTGGAGTTATAGTTTTATTTACCAAAAAAGGGCAGAGTAAGAGACGGTTAGCCACCAACTTTATCTACTGATTAGTAAATTCATCTCGATAAAGTATAATCCTAAAAACAGCAAAATTTGAACCTGTCCAAATCAGAAAGAGACTGGTAGCCGCTGTTTTAACTCTGCCCCTGGCATGAGGAGAAGCGGGGCTGATTGAAAATCCAAGCGATAGTAGGGACCAGCTTCTTTCCACTCAGATTGGACTGCATCTCTAAACTAGGCTCCAGCCCCACCACTGAAAGGGAAGAAGCTGGGAGGATCTGTACAAGTCTCTCCAGGCAACTGAAGGCACTTTCAGCCTGCAAGAACTGATTTGTTCAGCACTTTCAATTACATCTCAACCCTTCTGCCTCCAAAGGATAGGAAAGGGCTGATGTTTCTTCAGCCTCTCTGGGTAACTGCAGGTGCTTTCAGCCCTCCAAGACACCACATTAATAAATCAAAGAATAAAAACCACTTGATACTATCAATTGATGCAGAAAAGACATTTGACAAAATACAGCATCCTTAGGAAACTTTCTCAACATAATAAAGATAATAATGAAAAACCCACAATTAACATCGTACTTAGTGGTGAAAGACTGAAAGCTTTCCTGTTGAGAACAGGGACAAGAAAAGGATGCCCACTGCCACCACATTGTGCAATACAGTGCTAGAGGGTCTAGCTAGAGCAGTAAGGCAAGAAAAAGAAGTAAAAGGCATCTAAATTGGAAAAGAAGAAATAAAACTTTTGCCATTTGCAGATTATATGACCTTATACCTAGAAAGTACTGAAAAATCTACAGCAAATTTGCTGGAGCTAATAAATGATTTGAGTGTCAAGATACAAGATCAATATGCAAAAATTGGTGGTGTTTTTATACACGAGTAATGTAAATCTGAGGAGGAAGTCAGGAAAATATTCCATTTACAAAAGTGACTAAAAGTATCAACTATTTAGGAATAAACTTAACCAAGGATGTAAAGTGATTGTATTCAGAAAACTACAATGCACTGCTAAAATAAATTTAAAAAGACCTAATTAATTGGAAGAACATTCCAAGATCATGGATTAGAAGACTAAATATTAAGATGTCAATTCTACCCAAATTGATATACAGATTCAATGCAATCTTGATAAAAAATTCCACCAGCACTTTTTAAACAAATGGAAAACTCTTATGAAATTTATTTGTAAGGGTAAGGGCTCCAAATATCCAGAAACATCTTAAAAAATAAAAGCAAAGTTGGAGGACATGCACTTCCAGACTTTATATTACCTAGTTACAGTGGTCAAAACAGCATGACACTGGCATCCAGATAGACACATCGACTATTGGACCAAACTGATGGTTCAGAAACAAACCCTCACATCTACAGTCAAGTGATTTTTGACAAGCCTGTTAAACCCACCTAGCTGGGTAAAAATAGTCTAGTCAACAAATGATGCCAGGAGAACTGGATATACATAGCCAAAAGAAAAAAAAAAAGGACACTTATCTCACGCTTTACAGAAAAATTAACTAAAAATGCACCAAAAACCTAAATATAAAATTTAGAACTATAAAGCTCCTAGAAGAAAATATAGGAAAACATCTTCATGACCTGGTGATAGGTGGTACATTCTTAAACCTTACACAGAAAGCACGAGCAATGGAAGAAAACATGGATAAATGGGACCTCCTCAAACTTAAACACTTTTGTGATGTCAAGAAGGTGAAAAGGCAGCCCATCAAATGGGAGAAAATATTTGGAAATACATATCTGATAAGCATTTGATTTCCATTCTATATAAAGAGATCATACAACTCAGCAATAACAGAGCAAGTAATACAATTTAAAAATGGGCAAAAGAGTTAAATAGACATTTCTCCACAAATGGCCAAAAAGTACATGAAAAAAATGTTCACTATCACTAGCTATTATAAAGTGCAAATCAAAATGACAATGAGATATCTTCTCCCACAGCATAGAATGGCTGTTATTAAAAAAACAAAACAAAACAAAACAAAAACAAAAAACAGAAAACAATAAGTGCTGGAGAGGATGTGAAGAAATAGGAACACTCCTCTGTTGGTGGGATTGTAAAATGGTACAGCCTCTGTGGAATATAATTTGGTGATTCCTCAGGAAGCTAAATGTAGAACTGCCACATGATCCAGCAATTCCTCTACTAAGAATATATCCAGAAGAACTGAAAACTGTGACATAAACAGACATCTGCACACTGATGTTTTAGCAGTATTATTCACAATTGCCAAAAGATGGAAACAACTGGAGTGTCCATCAACTGATGAATGGGTAAACAAAATGTGGTATATACATACTATGGAATACTATGCTGCAGTAAGAAGAAATGAAATTGGGACACATATGATAACATGGATGAATCTTGAAGACATTGTGCTAAGTGAAATAAGCCAGACACAAAAGGACAAATATTGCATGGTCTCACTAATATGAATTAAATATGAAGAATAAATGCATAGAGTTAAAAACCGAGAGTGTAGGTTATTGGGAGATAGGAGAAGGGCTGTGAAAGAGTACTGATGCTTAATGTATGTAGAAGTTTTAATTAATTGGACTATAAATGTGTGAAAATGGATAGAGTTGATGGTAACAAATTACAGTGAGTAGCAGCTGGTTTATAAATGGGATTGTGGCTGAAAAGTGTAATCTAGGAATGTAAATTTCAACTGAAAGAAATCTAGACAATAATCTAGGGACTAAATAACACAGTGAACCCAGAGGTGGATGAGAATTTTGGTTAATATTACAAATGCAAGAATGTGCATTGTGAACTAGAAAGGATGTACATCACTATCGCAAGGAGGTTGGCATGTAGAGAAGCATGGGAAAAATAAAATGAATGTAACGTATAGACTATAGTTAACAGCAATAATGTAATATTCTTGCATCAATGTCAGAGATGTACTTTCCTGATAATAGGGGGGTATGGAAAAAACATGCCAAAAGTATTCTATCGACTGTAGTTAGTGGTAATAGTCTGATGATATTATCTCATAACCTGTAACACATGCTCCACAACGGTGTGGTGTGTTGGTGAATGTTTTTTTGTATGGGAATTCTACACATGTTCATTGTTGTTTGTAAGTTCACAACTTCTGTAATAAAAATATATTTAGAAAAATCCAGATACAGAAAGACAAATATTGTATGGTCCCACTAATATGAACTAAACATAATGAGTAAAGTCATGGACTTAGTAGCTAGAAGATCACCAGAAGATAGAATGAAGATAGCAAATGGTGAGCAATGGCTTAATTTGTGCAGAATTGTTGATAAGTTTGATTGTAATGGTTGGAATTGGATAGAGGTAATGATAGCACATTAGAGTGAATGTAATTAGCAGTGCCAATATGGGGTATGATTGTGGTTGAAAGGGACAGTTTAGGGTTGTGTATATCACTAAAAGAAAAGTTAAAGGATGATACATGGGGCTGTATAGTATAGTGAACTCTACTGCAGATGATGTGTGTTTAATAGTACAAATATAAGAATGTTCTCCAATGAATCAGAAGAAGAGTATGTTACTATAACAAGATGTTAATAATAGGGTGATATCTGAGCTAAAATGCACCTAAAGTGAACTATGGACTGTAGTGAATAGTAATAGATTAATATTTTCCATCAATTGTAAAAAAAAAAAGAAAAAAGAAAAAAGAGAAAGAATTATCATAACTGACAAAAACCAGACACAAAGTACTGCTTATTGTATGGCTCCATTTATATAAATTGTAAATATAAATGAATTTACAGAGATAGAAATAGATTAGCAGATATGTCTGGCAGGGGATTGATAGAAAGGTAACTGCAAAAGGGGAGGTTGTTTTTGGAGTAATGAAAATGCTCTAATATTGATTGTGGTAAAGAATGCACAGCTCTGTGATTTCACCAAAACCCACAGAAATGTACATTTTGGGTGATTTGTATGGTTCATGAATCTATCTCAATAAAATAGCTTAAAAATAAGTAAATGGAAAGCATTCTGTATTCATGGATGGAAAGACTAAATGTCATTAAGATATCAATTCTACCCAAATTGATATACAGATTCAATGCAATCCCAATAAAAATTCCAAAAGCCTTTTATAAAGAAATGGAAAACACAATAATCATATGTATTTGGAAGGGGTAGGGGCCGCATAAAGCCAGAGACATCTTAAAAAGGAACATCAGAGTTGGAGGACTCTCACTTCAGGACTTTAACTTATATTACTTAGCTACAGTGGTGAAAACAGCATGGTACTGGCATAAAGATAGACACATAGACCAATGGAGCCCAACTGATGGTTTAGAAACAGACCCTCACATCTATGATCAAGGATTTTTGACAAGCCTGTCAAACCCACACACCTAGGTCAGAACAGTCTACGCAACAAATGATGCTGGGAGAACTGGACATCCATTGCCAAAAGGAAAAAAGAGGACCCCATCTCACATCTTATACAGAAATTAACTCAAAATGGATCAAAGACCTAAAAGACCTAAAAGATATAATCATAAACTTCCTAGAAAAAAAATGTAGGGATTACATCTTCAAGACATGGAGTTAAGTGGTGGGTTCTTAAACCTTATTCCAAAAGCACAAGCAATGAAAGAAAAAATGGATAAATTGGACCTCCTCAAACGTAAACACTTTTTGTCATAAAAGGAGGTTGACAAGAAGATAAAAACGCAGCCCACACAATGACTATTGTTCACAAGAGCCAAAAGATGTGAAACAACCCAAGTGTCCATCAACCAATGAATGGATAAACAAAATGTGTTATATATATATATATATATATGATGGAATACTATGCTGCTGTAAGAAGAAATGAAATTGGGACACATTTGAAAACATGGATGAATCTTGAAGACATTATGCTGAGTGAAATAAGCCAGACACAAAAGGACAAATACTGTATCATCACTAATAACACTAAGAACAAATACATGGAGGTATAACCTAGAATATAAGTTACTAGGAGATAGGATGAGGGCTGAGAAAGCATATTGATGCTTAATGTATGTAAAATTTTTAGTTAGCCTGACTGTAAATGTCTGGAATTGGATAGAGTTGATGGTAGCACAGTATAGTGAGTATAACTAACACTAATGATTTATAAATGTGATTGTGACTGGAAAGGGTAGTCTAGAGAAATAAATGTCCATTGAAAGAAAGCTAGAGAATAATCTAGGGACTGAATAACAATGTGAACCCAGAGGTGGATGAGAATTGTGGTTAATAGTACAAATCCTAGAATGTTCATTTATGAACTAGAACAAATGTACATCACTTTTACAAGGTGGTAAGGACATAGTGATGCATGGGAAAGATACAATTAGTGTAACTTATGGACTATAGTTAACAGCAATATAGTAATATTCTTGCATCACTATCAAAGATGGGGCTATATCAATGCTAAGGGTCAGTAATAGGTGGTTATGGGATTTTTTCTTTTGGACTAAGGAAAACGTTAAAAAATTTACTGAGGCGACGACTGTGCAAATCTGTGATCAAAGTGGGAACCACTGAGTGTAAACTTTAGATGGCTCTTATAAGGCACGGGACCGTATAACACAGTGAACCATGTGGTGAAAGAGGGACCATGGGTAACAGCACAAATGTGAGGGTGTTCTCTCCTGAGCTGTAACAAATGTACAATAGTAATACATGGTGCTGATGATGGGGGGATATGAGCAAATATATCAAACGTAAGCTATCGACCATAGTCAGTGGTGACAGTCTGATGATGTTCTTCCATAATCTGTAACAAATATTCCACAACAATGTAAAGTGGTGGTGGAGGCGTGATGTATGGGAAATCTGCACATTATGCATGATTGTTTTGTAAGTTCACAAGTTCTCTAATAAAAAGTATCTATTTTAAAAAACATATTACGCCACTATCAAGTTTCCTTTTTAACATTAAATTATCCTTGCAGACATGACAGATATAGCTACCAAAATTAAGTCAAATTATTCTCTGTGTGAAATTTTGTTGTTAGAAGCACCCAGCTTTAATCCTTCATGGTAAAAGATTATTTTGTCCACAGTAATATATTTTTATGTAAGTTAATTTATGTTCTTTCTTCTTTCCTGCCAACTTTCTCTATCTCATACAAAACATTGCCAAGTGAGAGTAGAGTAGAAGCTCCTGCAATGGATGGCATGATTAAAATTCGGCTCTTCTTCAGACGATGTTTCCTAGAGTTGTTACTGGAACAATTTGCATCACAATTTCAGATTTCTTGTCTCTGTCCCAAATTTGAATCTTTATCTCTGGGTATGGAACCTAAGTGCCTACTAACCAAAACCTTGGTAAACCTTGAGATCCAATACCATTATATATTTATTTATGGTCAAGTGATTTGAATAATTTATAGCACATAGTGTAGCTTAGAGGAGTAAGCTAGCTATATAGGTAGCTAGAGAGCTACAGAGGTAAATAGAGATAAATTAATAGACTTTGGCTTAGCAGAACAAGAATTCAAAGCCTGAGAACTCATGTTGAAATTGCGTAAAATAAGTAATGAGAAAAAGACATAGGCTAAGTGAAATCAGACTACTAGAAAGGAACATAATGCTTTACTGAAGTGGTTTACTTTACAATGCTGATCCTGTTTCCTCCTCATCAAAATAGGTATAGAAGAATTTACTTCGTGAAAAAGTGAGGTCACCTGACTATGAATACCAGCTATATAAAGTCTCAGACAGCTTTTTTCTCTCTTGCTCTCTTCTTCTGTCTTCCTCTCTCAAGAAGTATGTATATTCTACAATCTATGTTGCATTTATATGTAACCATCTTGTTAATGAATTGCAGTGGGAGTAAAACAGAAGTTACCAAATATTTTTGTGGGAAAAAACATAAAACTGTTTGTAGGTCAGTTTATTACAGAAAGCCAATTATCTTTAATGAGATGTGCCATTTAATAAATAAGCTTTATTCCAATATCATCTTCATTTCATATGTATTCCTGTTTTCCTTAATTTTCATAAACTAAATTACTGGAATGCACAATAGTGTGTGATTTTTTTAAGTGTGTACACATTTTATTATATTTTATTTTTATAATTATTTTTTATTTTTAAAGAAGCTGTCGATGACACAAATGTTACATAAAAAATATAAGGGATTCCCATATGCCCCACTCATTCCCCTTCCCACACTTTCCCACATTAACAACATCCCTCATTAGTGTGGTACATTTGTTACAATTGATGAGCCATATAGAAGCATTGCTACTAATCATAGACTACAGTTTACATTATAGTTTATACTATATCGTGCACAATTTTGTAAGTTATGACAAAATATACAATGACCTGTATCCGTCACTGCAATGTCATGCAGGACATTGGACCTTTGAAACATTAAAATCTTTTGATAGGAGTTTACTTTGTTTTTTTTTCCTACCGTTATTTAAAGATTATTCAAAGTAAAATGTATTTTGTCACACTGTGTACTGTAATGTGATTTTCTTTCAAACAAGAAAATTCACAATTGAGACAAAGATAATTATAATGTAAAAATATTTCTCACCCCACTTAAATCTGAAAAACATGCTTTCTGTCTTGTCAATGTTCATTTTTGGTAGCTTTTAAGAGGAATTATATGTGAAGAAGAGCCTACTCTAACTACTTCATCACTAATTACTCTTTCTAGACTGAGACAACTGACATGCAAAAATTCCTGCAAGGAAAGTAATTTATTGGTATCTCCCCATCTGTCAGATATGGCCAATAGAATGCAAAAGAACACAATTAATATCAGCTGGTGGGAAAAACAGAGAAGCCTTTCAATTTTGTGTGTACAGATGAGTAGCTTTACAGAAATTAAATGCTGGAATACATAGAGAAACTGGAAGTTAAAATTTTCTTATTAAATGTTGTTTTTCAACTCTCCGTTTTAGGCTATCTTTTCTTTGACTCTTATATTCTCTTCACTTAAGCCTGATGAGTTTCAGATTTATGTGTTTGATTGTATGGAGTAGGAATCAAAGAAGTTTAGTCTAGCTATTTTATTTTTATTGTATATTTACTTAAAGGGACTTGTTGAGGGTGTGGATTGTCATGTTTTGACTTCATTTAACTCAGTTCATTCAGAAATCTTCATTAGGCATTGTTTCCTTTTCCCAAAGTCCCACTTTACCCACATGGTTTCAATACTAGCGACAATGTTTTTACATCATTCTTGCATTCCTTCTCATACAATATCAAAAAAAAGACCGCTAAGGAAGAAAAGCCACTACGCAGTCTTCCTACTGGTAACAGATCAGCATGAAGCCAAGTTGGGGAAGAAATACTATCCTTTAGCCTCAGAAAAAAGGATTGGGAAAAGAAGGGTAAACTCTTCTCTTAATATTTTTCATACTTTTTAATATTGCCCTAATAGACTAATACCATGAATATTTTCCTGCATCTTAAGTTTTTACCTTCTTTTATACCATTACCTATATCTACATATCTACCATGCATATACCTGTACCTTTAACTATCTATCTATCTAGGTATAATCCATCTACCTTTCTATCTACCTATCTATCTACTTAGCCAGCCAGCCAGTTTATAGGGCAACAGTGGACTAGGTTGTTTTTCACCAACATACTCAGTAAAATATCAGAACATTTAAAATAAAATCCCCTGAACATATAGAAAGGTATCAAGTCAGCAAGGATATCTGGAACAAGAACAGAAGAGAAAAAGAAACTGTAGCAGTTTGATATTATTGATGAATTCTAAAACTAAATATTGGATTATGTTTGTAAACTGGTCTATTCTTCTGGGCATATTAAAGTGTATCGGATTTAGAGGTTTTACTTTTACTTAATTAAATTATGATGGGTCACATCAGTAGGGCCTTGAGTCCCTGCCCCTTGGTGGGTGGGGACTCAGAGATAAAAGACATGGCAAAGGACAGAGTTGGAGTTCTGATTCAAAGTTTTACTGCTGGAGCCCTGTGAAGTAAGCACACAGAGGAGCTTGGTGGTGAGGAAGGAGAGAAGGCCCCAGGGCAAGAGAAAAGCTGTTTGCCTGATAGTCTACAGCTCTCCTTGTGGAGAGAAGCAAACCTGAGCCCAGAAAGAAACAAGCCCAGGGGAAGAGAGGAGCCTAGGAAGTCTGAACTCTTGGCAGATGTTGGCAGCCATTTTGCTCCAACACATGACAACAAAGTTTGGTGAGGGAAGAAACTCATGCTTTATGTCCTGGTAGCTGTAAGCTCCTACCCCAAATAAATACCTTTCTATAAGTGCCAACAGATTTCTGGTAATTTGCATCAGCACCCCTTTGGCTGACTAATACAGAATTCCAGACAACTCATTTTATGGACTAACTGTACTCTGTTGTTTTTGTTTTCTATTTGAGAAAAGTAACTAAAGTTGTGGTTGAGAGATTAAAAAACTGAAGAGTTGTTCTTGTAGGCCCCCTTCCTCCTACTGCAGCACTTTCCAGGGTCTGTACAAAGTGTTGCTCAGGTCCTCGGCATCTCCCCAGAATCAGCAAACCACCCTCTGGAAAAGCAGCCCCCCAAATTGAGCTTATATCCCACAGCGCAGTCCCCCTTGATTGTTCAGCCTCGTACTTTCTAACTATCTTGAGGCTTTCTAATGCAGATAATTTATATATTTGTCCAGACTTCTGCTTGTTTTCCACAGGAGGATTTGTTGAGATTATTTAGTCTGCTATTAACAGATACCCCCAAAAGTAGCCTTTTCTCACTCAGCTTCTTTGCAGAAGTAATTTTTTTTTTTTTTTTAAAGATTTTATTTATTTATTCATTTATCCCCCCCTTGCTGCTTGCGCTCGCCGGGTCAGCCAACCACGCCACGCGGGCGGGCTTGCCCTCACCAGGAGGCCCCGGGAACCGAACCCGGGGCCTCCCACATGGTAAACGGGAGCCCCACTGATTGAGCCACAGCCGCCTCCCCAGAAGTAATTTTTATTGGCTCTGTGATGCTTGATTGGTATTCATGTTTATTGTGTGCAGTTCTGCTAAGTGCATGTAAATTTTCAAACGTGATAGGCTGAATCATCCTTGATTCCTTCTGTAGGTAAAAGTTGACATAAAATTCCAATAAAATAGATACTTTTTTCCCCTTTGACACCGTTGAGGTTAGGGAAATTCTTCTTGAAATGGAAGAAAATACATCCATCTCCAAATTCATATGCTTTTAATCTTTACAGTAATGCTTTTACCAAAAACCAAAGGCTAATGACTGATTAACAGTTCATATTAAATTATCATTCTTAAAGAGAAAAAAATGCATGAAATTATTTTAGAGACGGGGATAAATTATCCTGTTTAGAAATGCTCCATTTTTCTTTAAAAGGAAACATACATTTTAAAAGAAATTACATTTATAGTGGGTACTAATCATTGAACAATATTAAAACCCTACTATTTCTTCTGATAAGATTGAGACCTTATTAAATTCAGATATAGTGTATAGTATTGTCATATCCTTCCCAGAATCTAGAAAACTGCATCACCATCTCTCAATGTATGATGCATGTGTGATTTCAAGATGGGAATTTTAGATCTGAAATATTTTTCTTTAGTAACAAATATTATTGTGTATATATATATATATATATACATCTAAATTTTGTTACTATGTGTAAGTAAAAATTAGATATATATTCCTATGTTATCTTATTTTTGTATGTTCCATCAGATTGAAATTGAGCATTTGTGTTTAAATGTGTTTAAATCATAAACATTGAGAGATGGAAATGATCTATGAAACACTGTATCTTACTTTTTCTCATTATTATGCAACAAGGCTCTTGGCATTTGAGAGGTCCAATAAATATTTACTCTCTGTTCCTTGCCCAGGTCAAGGATGGACTGAGAGACAGACACAGGAGTCAGGCAAATGTAGATGCAATACATATTTTATTGAAACCTAACATCTAGGCATTTCAAATTATTTTATTACAGTCATATGAATTTAACTTTTACACCTATTGAGATCACAGGCTCTGCTAAAGGTAGTGAGCTGCTTTACTCTACCATCGTGGAAGCCTGTCCACAATTCTTACAGCAGTGAGGAGCGTGCCATCTTCAGGGAGAGGATCCTCATAAAAGGAGAAGATGGGGCCAACCCAAACATGCTATAATGGCTTCTGCCAAATCCACCAAGTATATATTCTTCACTGCCTTTATTGGGGGCATGTGTAACGGGTGGAGGCAAGCAATCGGGACTATCACACTGGGGGAGCTCCCTTCTTGAGGAGACGTACAACTAGGGGAAATGATGTTCCTCACCAAGCCCATATTCAAACTTTCGCTGAGAAAATCCAGCATCATTTTCTCTTCCAAATCATGTCAATCAGGTAATTTAAAAATGCTTGATTAAGCCCAAATACCCTTGCAATTACTTCATAATCATTGGTCTATCTTCCCATTCATTCTCTACTTACTTGCGTTTTGTTCTCCTTCATTGTTCCTTTTCTATTTTCTTTGTCTAGATTTCATCAACCCACACTCCCTATGGATATAGAATGAATCCTCTGTCTTTTTTTTTTTCTTCCTAATTGCCCTGAATACAAGAGAAGATATTCCATATTTTTTAAGTTAATGCTGAATGAGCAGATGTCTCCTGGTTTATATTCAAGGGCATATATGTAATTTTAAGGGTTTCTGGACCTATCTCTCACTGTTATTCCTCAGAGATTAGGTAATTGTTGCCCTGTAAGAAGAATCATGTAATACTTTGTTATTACTTGTGGTGAGTCACCTGGCCTCTGCTAGGAGGTTCAGATCAATTTGGGGCTTAGTTATTTTTATCAACACCATGAACTTTATGAAGAGAACTGATCACTGTTAACAAAAGTAAACAAAATCCTAAAAGTGTTCAACAGTTAGTCTGAAACAAATAAAAGTAAGCCAATGCCACAAATTATACAAAAATATGTTCTTTTCTAAAGGGTGTGATTTTATGTGTGAATGTGAATGTCTGTGTGTCTGTTTTGCTAAGCTTTGGGCTGTGTATTGAACTGTTATTAAACTCTAACATGGCTCAGCAAAAATATTTATTAAAATCTTAGAAAAATGCACTTAAAATACCTTGCAAAGATGTTATCCGGGGAGAAAATTATAAGCAAATCAAATCATAACAATTTCATGTATAATGCTTGGAAAAACACTATTTGTTAGAGGTGAATAGTGAATTTGTCAGTTTTCATTGTAGAATTATATATTTAGAAAAAGTAATTATTCCATACATAAGAATTCAGAATACAACTAAAACAACAGAAAGAAGGAAGAAAAATGTACTTATCCTACACTATACCAGGCTTACTGAGGCTTTAAATGAATATATACTTATAAAATTGCCTTTGACAATTCACAAGGTCTGATTACGTGGCAGGATGCTCTGACAAAGGATTTGATTACATGGTGCATTGAGCTGTGGCTAGTAAATAATAACCTTCCCTGTTCATACTTCTACTTGTTATTGTTGGGAAAGAGGCAGAATATTGAAAATTAGTTTGTATCATAAACAACTCAATTACTGATGCAGGACCTAAGATGTCATGACATTTATGCTATATCACTCAATTTTATGAGTGGATAATAAAATTTTCTAAGGTGGATGTTAATTTTGATTGGGTCAACTATGTTTATAGAAACTGGTCCATGTCTCAGATTTCCACCAGCTGTGCTGAATTACTACACAGTTTTGTAAAGTCATTTGTTACATCAAGGCACTAGAATTATTTATCATGCTTATGTTGTCAAGAATGGCCTAAAACTCTGTATTCAAGTCCTGCACATGAGTTAAATTAAGTGCAAATTTAAAAGTTAAGTGAAGAGTTTGAGTTTGAAAAACAACAGGACATAAGGCAATACCATGCTACAAAAATCATAATTAACTTTAATGTGGTGTTCAAACATCTCATTTTCTTTAATGTTAAAGTTCTTAAGTTAAGTAAATATATATAAACTCAGTTAAGATTTTATATAAATAAATAAATAGATTAAAAAAAATAAACAGTGTGAATTTAGGCATATGTATACATACACACATGCATATACATATATAATATGTTTGTATATAATTTTTCTTTTTTTTTTTTTTTTTTTGAGGTGCTGGGGCCTGGGATTGAACCTAAGACATTGAATGTGGGAAGCTGGTACTTAACCACTAAGCCACATCAGCTCCCCTGAGTTGGTTTTTTCTTTGTTTGCTTGTTGTTTGTTTTTTTATTTGTTTTTAGGAGGCACCGGTAACCAAACCTGTGACCTCCCATTTGGGAAGCAGGCACTCAACTGTTTGAGCCACACTCATTTCCCAATTTTTAATGATATAAGGAAGATTTATGTATTTTTGTTCCAAAGAATCAAAATACTGCATAGCAAGTAATTATTCTCCAAAAAGAAAAAAAAAAAAAAAAACATTTACAACAAAAAAGATGGTATTGGCAAATGCAATGGTACAAATGAAATGAAAAAGATTGCATGCATTATTTGAAATTTTGGGTAAAGTTTAAATTTTTGGTTTTATGCTATTTTTTGACACGAACTTTTCAAGTGTAGACATTTGATTTACTCTTGGGAGAATTAATATACAGAATATTCCTTGATTTTAACTATGAAATTTATAAATAAGCTCATAGCTTCTTCCACAAATAAAGGTAATATTGTATATAACTTTTAATACAAAGACAAAGATAAATTTTTACAGTATCAATGTATTCCTATTTGTTGTCACTGCTCTTCTTGCATTGACAAATTGTGTTGTATGTATTACAAAAGCCATGTCTTCCAATCTTATTCCAGTGTCATCAGAAAGTGCATGGAAGATTTAAAATGCATTTATTAGTCTCTCTTGTAGCTAGAGCTCTTAATTCACTGGCCCAGTCTTAGATCAGGTTTAGTAGCTGCAGATTGGACCCAAGTGCTATGGAGCCCATTTTCTGGTTCCCAGATCAAAGCCAAGCAATTGAGTTGCATAGCTCAAGAGGTCTGAAAATATTTCTTATCCACAGAGTATGGAAAAATTGGGGTAGTTCTGTATCCAGCAGTTGACATAATGGCTTCCCAAATTTAGCAGTTGTCTTGGTGGGCAAGTCCTACAGGAAGGAATCCACTGAAGCCAAGACTACATCCTGTCCCTACCACCGTCTCAACAATTTCATAGGCACACAATTCCCTATATTTAATCCATTTCTGTTTGAATTACCTAAAATTATTTCTATTATCTGCCGCTGAACCTTGATTGCAACAAGATTAAGTATATTGAAAACCTTGATGTGATTTTCTATAACTTAATGTAATGTCCCATGTTGTTTAAAATGAGCAGACTGTGGTTTTAAAATAGTTACTAAATATTTAAGTGCTATGATAGTTATTGAATATTTAAATGATATATTTAAATGCTATTTAAATATTAAATATTTAAATGCTATGGTCTATACATTTTATTTTTCAAGCAATATATATTTATTCAGTGTGAATGACATGAAAGAAACTGGTGTAGATGGTGGGGATTTAACAAAAAATTAGAGTTCCTGCTTTCTAAAATATCACTGTATATTAAGAGAAAGAGACAGATAAAGACAAAAACTCATATAAAGTTCAATAATGCAACAATAAATATCATATATGTGGTAAAAAACTTAAAACTTTACTTTGACATTTCAGGCAGGCTTGTCTACAGAAAAGATATGCTAACAGGTGTTAGCCAGTCAACTCCTAGGAAAACAGGAAGAAGGGTTCTAGCAAGAACTCTTAATGTATAAAGCACTAAGACATTTTCATGCAACAATAAACCATTTAGTGTGGCTATACCATAAAATCCAAAGAGTAAGAGACTGAATAGAGGCTCATTACTCAGGCACCATGAATAGCTTTGTGTGCTCTGAGAGCCATTGTCTTGTTTTTCCTGAGCTGCTAGCACAATACCACACTGCATTGACTTAAACATTGGGAATTTATTGGCTTATGGTTTTGAAGCCAGAAGATGTCCAAATTCTAGATATCTTCAAGGATTCCTGTCTCCCTGAAGACTGTCACGTTTTTGTACTGGCCATGGAGATCCTTGTCTTTCCCATCACTTGACAATGTCCTCCCCTTTCTTGTGTCTGCCCTTCTGGTTTCCCAGTGAATTTTGCCTTCTCCACATGTCTTCTATTTGCTGGCAGTATTTCTCTTCATATAAGTTTCACAAAAACCTTGTTGGCTTTGCATGCAATTCAAGGAGGTCCAAAACATGATAACAGCTTTCCACAGATCCTTTCTAGATAACTGCATTTCCAATTCTGACTTCCTCTGAGATGGCTGACTGAATCCTTTATTCCTATGCCTATGCTCCTTAGAAAAGGGCTGCTAAGCTAAATCTTTGCATGGAACCATGTTCTCTTGGCGGTTACCTCCTGGGAGCTCAGGGAAGGCACTGAAAGAGCGGCTTCTAGCCTGAGTCTCACAGCTGCTATCAGGAATCATTGATAATTTTGCAAATTAATAATTCCTGGTTAGTTGTGTGAAAAAATTCAATTCTCAATTTATCTGTTTCTTCTCACATTTAATCATAAGCTGTAAAGAGAAACCAAACTGTGTCTCACACTTAGCTTGGAAAGCTGAGCTAAGTATCTGAATTCATTGCTTTCAAGTCTCATTTTCAATCTAAGGCTAGGATATAATTCAGCCAAGTTCTCTACTCTTTATAATAAAGATCACCTTTCCTCCAGTTCCCAATACATGTTAATCATTTCTTTCTAAGGCCCCATTGGAAGTACTTTTAATGCCCACAACAGTTATAGAGGACAGAACACTACTGATTCTGGGAGGAAGCAAGATTTCTAGTCTCTGAAACCATGAGCTTATAAATTCCTGTTGTTAAGCCAATCCCTTGTGTGACATTTGTCTTAGCTGCCTCTCAAACCAAGGCAACTATCTTGGACATGACCCAGGAAGAAAGGGATAAATATTGGCATGATTATATACCAGGAGAACGCATGGTTATATATTAATTATAATAATTTATCAGCATTTGTGGGGAGATAGTTCAAGGATATGAGATAACAAATAAATAGTTATAGAAATATCCTAGGCCAGAGAGAGTGAAAGAGAGTTCAAAGTAATTTTTAACTGCACATTACCAGGTAGAAGAGCTAAAAGAAAGGCATGTTCTAAGATTGCTATAAAGGTCTGGCCTGAGCAAATAGATATATGTTGATAAAATGGATTAAAATTAGAATAAAAATATACAGAAAAAAATAGGTAGAAAACAGCTGGAAGTTAAATATGGTCAGTGTCATTCTGAATTAATGTTCTTATGGATATTCATGGTTCTTCATTACATAAGTGGGTTTTGAATTCAGCAGAGTTCGAAGCTGGAGATGTAGATGTGTGTCAGGGCACATTCACCTCCAGACAGTACTTTAGACAGGCACTGCCAATTATTGCCTCTCATATATGATTACTCTCATATATGGGCTGTGGTTAGCCAACATGCCATCTGATGTTTCCTTTTTTTATATGTTAATGTATCCAGTCATATTATAGATAAGTTTTGCCTGATAATGATCTTTTCTTTCTTACACGTCATTTTATATATTTTTCATTTGGATACCTTTCTTGTTGATCCCATAGTTTACCTCTGAGGAGGAAACTCTTCTTCTAATATGGACCACTGGAATGCAGCTGAAGAGTCCCAATAAAACAAACTGAATTTCTTTATTTTGGTAAGCCTAAAATTCTATTCTGTAATAGCGTAGTTTATTATACATTTTAATTCTCTTCCATGATTTTCACTTTACTGGAATCATTATTTAAATGAAGGTAAATCAAAGCTGCTGTCATTGTCAATACTTTTCTCACAAACATATTTTGTATTTTTTCCCACAAAAAGTCAATTTTGGAGGTATTTGAAATTAAAAGGTAATACACTCATACAATCGGTACATGTGTGTTTCTGTATCTTATGGCTATCTCAAACTTTTCAAAAAATTCTGTATCCTAACAAACACATGCACACACAAACACACACACATGTGTTGGTGCTATTTGGTTTAATCTTCAGTACAAATATGACCATGTTACTGAATGTTAATAAAATGAAACTTCCTTAGAGATTATTAATTTTAAGATATTAAGGAAAGAGAACTTCAAATTTTCTTTGTTGTGAAAAAAGATTAAAAATATTTATAATTATTGACACAGGAGTATCACTTCACAGGATATATAATAAGAAAACAATTATAAGTTGAAAAAAGAGATTTTAATATGAGATAGTTTTTATATCACAATAAAATATATCACAATAATATGAAAATTAGAGATGACATCATGGTCCAATGGTTAAAAATTGCAGCCATTGTTACATTTAATTTCTTGATAATTAATTTACAAATGATTTTTACTTCTGTTTCCATATATCTTCAAAATAAAATTAAATAATGTTAAAAAACAAAGTAGAATTCTGGAAATTGTCTTTGAATTCACTATCAATTATGCAAGTTTCTTATCTCTTTCATTTTATTTTCTTATAATAAAAGATTAACAGTCCACTAAATAATACTGGAAAAACATCTTTTTCCATCTCTAATTTGATATGCCAAATTAAAAAAAATTAAGGAGCTAAAATGTTGTATTAGTCCACCAAAGGGGTGCTTATTCAAAGTACTAGAAATGTGTTGGTTTTTATAAAAGGTACTTATTTGGAGTAAAAGCTTAGATATTCCAAGACCATGGAAAGTCCAACTCAAGGTACCATAGCAAGTACTTTCTCACCAAAGTTAGCTTCCAAGTGTTGAAGCAACATGGCGGGCAATCTCTACTGGGTTTCAGCCTTCCCCTCTGGGCTTCCTCTTCCTCTTGAGGCTGTGTGGGCCCAGCTTCTTCCAGATCTCAGCTGTAGGCTGGTATAGGGTTTATCTCTTAGGGCTTCCTATATTATTCTCAAGATCAGCTGTAAGCCGTCAGGCGATTGGCTCATATCTCCCTGTGGCCCCAGAATCAAACATGACAGTGTTCTCTCTTCCCATGCGTCTATCTCAAGTGAATTTCCATTTTATATCAGACCTACCAAGGGGGTACATACTCGATCTGAGTCACGCCTTACTGACATGTTTGAATCAAAGAAAGCCCTTAAAACAATCTTAATAGGTAATCTAATCAAGGGCCCCTCCCCTGAAGCAAATATAATCAAAGGGTATCACACCCAGCAGGAAAGATTAGTTTATAAACATCTTTCTCTTTTTGGAATTAATAAAATAAACTTAAACTGTCACAAATGTTTTTTTTTTTTAAATAACATATTATTGTTTGATGACAAAATTAGAAACATTATTGTTGTTGATATATCACTGCTATCATAAACTATGAAAAGATTACTGAACTAATAGTAGGGAAGTCTGTTTCCACTTTATTAGAAGAATAGCCCTGACGTAGTGACTCCATCTCAGTGGGCAGACTTCAGTTTCCATACACAAAAGTTGAGGATAAAAATAAGCTGGTGCTTGAAATACTAAAAAAACACGTTTCTAGATGTCCCTCAAAATTTGGTAATATTGAATTCTACATCTTTTTCCTTGGAAAATATTCTCAATAGCAATAAAACAATGAACAACTTTATTAAAATTTTATTGTCAGATGAAGAGGCCAAAAATGTCTTATAAGTAGTTTTGTGATCAAACTAGCAAATAAAGAACTAGTAGTAATTTTTTTCATAATCTTAGAAGTATATCTGCATTTACAGATTAGTTGCTATGTTATATGCTAGTGTGTCCATACATTTTTAGAAATAAAGATATAAAATAAAATAAGAGTTATACCAAATTGTTAATTACTTATAGAAAATTAATTCCCTCTTTTGATGGGACACCAGTACTGCCATGTAGAGTGGTGCAGATTGGGCACTACACAAGAATACTGTATACAGCAGATTTATAGGCAAGAAACAGATAGTGAATAGGTTCATAGAAGAACATGGACAAAAAAGAACATTGCACAGATAATTTTGGCAACAAAATATAGCATTTACAGTTTTGCTTCATCATCTAAGTATTGCACATATTAATATAAAATTCTGGGGCTATACTAACTATTCATTGTCTTAATAATCCATTTCACTTTTGACTGCTTAATATAACTTGTAAATTTAATGCTTGAAAATAGATTTCAAATATACAAAACATTTTTAAATGGTTTGGTATAAGAGATCATCAATTTTCCTCCTGGATTATACACATGAAATAATTCTCATGATTTTCTAATAGTCTTTTTGTTAAACTATATTTTATCTCTTTCAGCATTAAGTTTTGCAAATATATGTGTGTTTGTTTGTATGCAAGGTCTGTATATGTGTGATTGTGTAATATTTAAGAATACCTTTGGGGATTTTGAAATAAGGTATAGTTGGGTATTATGTAAAACAAAATGTGCAGAGCACATAGATAATTTAAGGCATGAGACAGGTTAATTGGAAAAAGTTTAAGAATCAGCCAGAACAATATCCTTTTCTCAGGAGTAAACTGCTAATGAGATTGCTCTAATATGATTTTACATTTTCCTGATACAATAAGTTATCACTTAATAATCAACTGAGAATACTGATACTAAGATGTTATAGGTAAACCTATATGAGGTACCTACTCCAGTTGTGTCACTGAATTAATTTAACAAGCAGTTTCTTTTTCTGGAAATTGGCCTTGCCACTACTTTTTACTTTTCATATAAAATAGAGATCATGGAAGCACTATAAACAAATGTCTCAGAGAGGGTATTATTTAAAAATCAAAGGAAACCATACGAATTATGATATAATTTATTATTATATCTATTAAACAAACATGTGCTCCTTTCTACTGATTACACATAAGAGTTGCTTTTTCATCACATTCCTAAACGAGAAGAGAAAATAAAAAACTGTTCAGCATTGTTAATTATAAATTTTAATTACATATAATATATAATATATTGTTCTAGTTATCTTTTGAACATATATTAATATTATTAAGAAGAAAAACAGCAATTTTGAAAAGTGATGGGTACAGCAATACAGAGAAACTTTATTTACATATTACATGAGTATCACTCCCACAAAAAAGAATATCCAGCAGATTGAAAAATTTTCAGCTTCAGTCTCTATTGTGTGACAATTTTTTAAAAGGAAATACTTTATACAAACATTTCTAAAAATTACAAATAAACAAAATTTGTGAATTTAGTTTACATGTTTCCAAATAAAAATCAACAGAGGAACTGATTAAAGTATTCTGACAATTATAAATAACAAAATCAAAGAACTAAATAATATCCAGCTTTATAGGAATGAATTATTACTGAATGTAAAATTTTTTATCTATTTTTTCTTTTTTAGTAAAAGAACAATTTACTTTTCTTCATAAACCAAATAAGATTCTTTTAGGATACAGCTTACATAAGAATGGGGAAACAATTATTTTCAAAAGTGATTTTTGCTTTTATCCCAAAACAAGAATAAGCATGAGTCCTATTCAAGACTGCAAAATAATTACTGAATGACTGGTTTTACTATTGCGAAATATGTTCCAGAATTTTGACACTAAACTCGTCTATGCAAAAATAAATTCCTTCCAGTAGCATTTACTGAGTAGCAAAATGCTATTGATATAATCAACATAAAGGTAAGTAGAGGAAATGCAAATTTAAAGCAAATGATAAATACCATAAATTCCTTTGTGCCATACTAAAGCATTTGTTCTTTTCTTAGGAGAAATTGGGTTCCATGGAAGAGTTTTAAGCAAGGTAATGGGATGCTTAGAATTATGTGCTAGTTTAAAACAGAGATCCACAAACTCTTTCCAGAAAGATGGTAAATATTTTAGGCTTTGCTTGCCATATCACCTCTGCTAAAACTACCCAGCTCTAATATGTATAGTGTGGAATGATAATGGGGCTTAGGAAAAATGTCCGAGAAATATCTACACTAAAGATACAAACACAGAAATCTGAGTATACAAAGGAAATTTAGGGGGAATGGCCAGAGAAATAAGGCCAGGGAAATAATGATGCATTTAAAATTAAAGAGAAAGCTTCCAGCTTCAACCCAAGGATGCAGAGAGCTAGAAGAAGCATTGTTCCACTGTTAAAACAAAACCAAAAATGTTCAACTAACTTTAATTCATGTGTTTTTTCAAACCAATTGGAGAGCAAATGCCACAGAAATCCACTGACCTAAATTCTAAGGAAATGTGGGACATAGGAAGCCTGAGAGAAGAGAGGTAATGAGAAGAGGTACTCACCTGAGCTGGACCCAGGCTAAAAGAGTTCAGCTTGAAAAGTTGACAAATAAGTGAATTCTGAGTATCACTGGAAGGGCAGTGTGAAACCCCTGGGAACCACTGAAATCAGGGTATTTTGCAGCTCTTTATTTATGAACCCCACTGAGCACTAAAAAATATTAGTAAAATTCCTGTGAAATGTCCATTGTGGGTTGGAACCAGGGACAAGAACAGCAGTTATGTGGTAGGAGAATGAAACTCTACCTATATCTTTCTACTCTGTTTATATTTTGGGAAAAAAGAAAAGCAACTTTAATTTGTGGGAGAAAGGGCAACAATCACTGGTATTCTTAGAGCATTCAGGAAAACATATTGCTGCTGGGGGAAGAGAACAGGGAGGGAAAGAAAATGCTACTCTTGATCAAGACAGGACTTGTGCTGGGACAAATATACTCTGGGGAGAGGCAGGGAAATAGAGGAGACCAGAGCCCAAGACCTAGGAACAACATACATGTCTAAGACTAAGGCTATTCAGAAAAAAAGAAAGTATACACCCCATAACCCCCCATCACCAACTAATGAGATTGAATAATAAGGAATAGAAGAGAATTCCTGGGAGAGAGAAAAGAAAGAGTGCACCAAGAGACCCTCTCTGATGCAGAGCACATGAAACTTCAAACACGAAATTGAGCAAACACTGTTCTGGTAAATCAAATCCCATCCAGACTTCAAGGTATCACTACAAGAAATTAAAGCTTGTGGTGCAATACATGTAAATACAAGCAATCACATATCTCAATCATAGCACAACCCTGAATAGGTAAATTCAACCTCACATACTGAAGGCCTTGCAAAAGAAAAGGTATGAGCATGTGGAATAAATACTATTTATTACGTCAGTCTCTCCTGTTCTTCATGACATGCCTTCTTTTCAATTAAAAAAAAAATTGAGGCATATGAATACACAAGAAGACTAACAGTATGAAGAACCAAACTTAGAACCAGACTCAGATAGCTCACAGATATTGAATCTGTCAGGGCTTTAAAAAAAACTATGATATACAAAAACAGTAATTTCAGTTTAGAGATAGAAACTGAAAACAAACATTATATTAGAAATGAAAAACAAAGTTACAAAGAAATAGAATGCCTTAGACAGACTCACAAGTAGATACAACATAGTCAAGGAAAGAATCAGTGCACTAGAAAATAGACCAGTGGAAATTATACCAACTGAACCACAAAGAGAAAAATATTTTTTTGAAACAGGAGAATGAAATTTCCAAAGTATGGAGGGCAATATATAATATTCTAAAGCACATGTAATTTAAGTCCCAAAATGAAAATAATGGAAGAAACATTTCCAAAAATAATGACGGACAGAGACTGTATTAGTCAGGGTTCTCTCGGGAAACAGAATCAGCAGGAGATATCTGTGAATAATATGGAACTCTAAAAGAGTCTCTCACGCGACCGTGGGGACGCACAAGTCCAGGTTCCTCAGGCAAGGGGCTCCGATGAAAGCCCGATGAAAGGTTGTTGATGAGTCTCTGGGAGAAGTTGCCTGTCCAACGAAGAGCTGGGAAATTCTCTCTGAATGTTGAAATCACTTCCACTTTTAAGTCATTCAACTGATTGGATAAAGCACCACCCATTGATAATGTAATCTCCCTGATTGATGCAGATGTAATCAGCCATCCACGCAGTAAACTCACTGGTGATTGAAGTCCATAAATGCTCTTGTATTACAATTAACCCAGTGCTTGCTGGAACAAACACCTGGACACAACTACCTGGCCGAGTTGACACATTAGCCTAACCATCACAGTCCACCCCTTGTCAACTCGACAATCATACACATTACTCTAAACCATACTTAGTCTCTAAGTAAAAACAATAACAGACAAGCATACATATATATTTCCGCCTAACAATGTTCAACACCCTTGCGTACAACCGGAAACGCATTAATTCCCCACAGAACAAGGTGCAAGTCCTTGGATGATAGTCACTCTTAAACTCGACATCCTTAAATATTATGATGTGAGATTAATACAACTTTTCATGATAGGGGAAAAGATCAGGGAAGAAAACAAAGAAATTCATTTTGTGTACATATACAATCATACTCATAACAAAACATGGAAGAAGGGTTCATGACCATTACAGTCCTCATTTCTGTAACTGGTCATGTGGTCGAAGTTCATATTTATCACTACCTTCTTCCACTACCCATTCCATGTTCCCGTTACCGTCAGCAAGCACTTCAGCTGGCCGTGGTTCTTTGCCTAGTGGGGTGACCCAAACTTTCATTCCCGAAGATTCTGGGCCATTGTTAGTCCTGCTTGAATTGGTTTGTTGCAATTTTCCATTGACTTTAATCACAGGGCATGGCAGGACTAGGAGACGCCCTAAAGGATCCCCTGCATTCCAGGCAAACTCTTCTTTACCCCCATTATGTAGATGTAGTCCTATTTCCCCTTGAGAGTCAGAATCAATCACCCCAGCCAGTACAGTAATTCCCTTCTTTGCCTGTTGATTCACAGGTAAGAGGAGCCCAAAGTGGCCAGGTGGCAGTCTTAACTTCCAGTTCAATGGAATCACTGTTATGTTCCCAGGTGGCAGCACTCCTCCTCTTGGGACTAAAACCTGTAGACCAGCAGAGCTTAAGGTTTCAGGGACAGGAAGCAAAAATTTTCCTAGTGGATCACTAGGGGTAATAGTGAGTGGTGCCACTCCCATTTCCACCCCTTGATTCCTGGACCCATGAAACCTGGCTATGGGACAAACAGCACCATAGAGAGGATGCTGATTCAGAGCATACACAGCATCCTGGAGAACATTGCCCCAGCCCTGCAAGTTATTGCCAACTAGTTGGCACCGTAATTGAGTCTTCAAAAGGCCATTCCACCGTTCTATTAAACCCCTATAGGGGAATCACAACGCAGACCCTTAGGATTTTGGAGCAAAGCCTTGCCATCCTCTGCAGATAACTACAGAGTTATCCTGCCAAAGGCTCCAGACAGCATCTCTATTTGCCACTGAAACTTCCAGCATCATTGGATCTGCTGGATCATATGGTCCAAGTGGCAGTGCAGCTTGCACAGCAGCCTGGACCTGTCGCAGGGCTTCCTCTTGTTCCAGTCCCCAATCAAAACTAGCAGCTTTTCTGGTCACTCGGTAAATGGGCCACAGTAACACACCCAAATGAGGAATGTGTTATCTCCAAAATCCAAAGAGGCCAACTAAGCATTGTGCCTCCTTTGTGGTCGTAGGAGGGGCCAGGTGCAACAGCTTATCCTTTACTTTCGAAGGGATATCTCGACAGGCCCCACACCACTGGACACCTAGAAATTTCACTGAGGTGGAAGGACCCTGTGTTTTTGTTGGATTTATCTCCCATCCTCTCTCACGCAAATGCCTTACCAATAAATCTAGAGTCTTTGCTACTTCTTGCTCAGTAGGTCCTATCAACATGATATCATCAATATAATGGACCAGTGTGATGTCTCGTGGGAGGGAGAGACGATCAAGGTCCCTGCGGACAATATTATGACATAGGGCTGGAGAGTTGATATACCCCTGAGGCAGGAGAGTGAAAGTATACTGCTGGCCTTGCCAGCTGAAAGCAAACTGTTTCTGGTGGTCCTTACTAATGGCAATTGAGAAAAAAGCATTTGCCAGATCAACGGCTGCATACCAGGTACCAGGGGAAGTGTTGATTTGCTCAAGCAATGATATCATATCTGGGACAGCAGCTGTAATTGGAGTCACCACCTGGTGAAGTTTACAATAATCTACTGTCATCCTCCAAGATCCATCTGTTTTCTGCACAGGCCAAATAGGAGAGTTGAATGGGGATGTGGTGGGAATCACCACCCCTGCATCCTTCAAATCCTTGATGGTGGCACTAATCTCTGCAATACCTCCAGGAATCCGGTATTGCCTTTGATTTACTATTTTGCTAGGCAGGGGCAGTTCTAGAGGCTTCCACTTGGCCTTTCCAACCATAATAGCCCTCACTCCATGAGTCAGGGATCCAATGTGGGGATTCTGCCAGTTACTGAGTATGTCTATTCCAATTATGCATTCTGGAACTGGAGAAATAACCACAGAATGTGTCCAGGGACCCACTGGACCCACTGTGAGACGGTCCTGAGCTAAAACTCCATCAATCACCTGACCTCCATAAGCCCCTACTCTGACTGGTGGACCACAGTGACGTTTTGGGTCTCCTGGAATTAATGTGACTTCTGAGACAGTGTCTAATAATCCCCGAAATGTCTGATCATTTCCTTTTCCCCAATGCACTGTTACTCTGGCAAAAGGCCGTAGGTCTCCCTGGGGAAAGGTGGGAGGAAGATTAACTGTATAAATTTTTGGCAGTTTAACAGGATCCTTCCCCAAGGGGACCCGGACTTCCCCTCATTCAAGGGGCTCTGGGTCTGTAAACTGTCTCAAGTCTGGGAACTGATTAAGGGGCCGTGATTCTCTGCGTCTGTAATTAGAGTTAGGATTTTGTTCACTTGACCTAGAACTCTTCTGCTTATACAGATCCAGAAGAAATCTAGTAGACCGCCCGTGTATTTCACTTCTGGGTACCCCATGATCTATTAACCAACGCCATAACTCCATGCGACTCAGACTATTCTGTGTGCTGTTTTGAATCTGTCTTTCATTGCGGTAGCCACGTCTACCTTGGCTTTGGCGATTAACTGCTGATACTTGACTTTTACCGGGCCTTGATCCGATCATCCCCATAATATTTAAGGATTCCAATTCCATTACAGCCCTCGCTACAGTAATATCTGGACTGCAGAGAAGAGCAACCACAGAGCTCTGCAGAGAAGATGGAGTTAGTCTTACAAATTTATTCTTCACAGTCCTGGTTAAAGGTGTGTCCTCTGGACATTCCTGGGGTGGGTGGGCAGGTCTCAAGTGGTAAATCCATTCTAACATTCCAAACTCTCTAAGCCTTTGACTCCCCTCATCTACTGTATACCACGGCAAATCAGGCATCTCAACATCAGACATGCTAGGCCATCGTTTGGTCCATGCTTCAGTCAGCCACCCAAACAAACTGTTAGAGCCCTTTCCAACCCCTCGAGCTACAGCGTTGAATCCAGAATTTCTGTTTAGTGGGCCCATATCAATAAATTCAGCCTGATCCAACTTTATATTCCTTCCACCATTATCCCATACCCTTAGTATCCATTCCCACACATATTCCCCTGATTTCTGTCTATATAAGTTGGAAAACTCATGCAGTTCTTTCAGAGTATAGCGTACTTCCTCATGGGTCACACATTGTATTTCACCTTTGGGGGCTTGTTGTGATTTTAATCTAGTAATGGGTCTTGAAGACAAGAGGGGTGGGGGGTCTGGGTAAGGAGAAGGATTAGAGATGTCTTGCAGGCTACTGACCTGAGGGCATTCCTTTGCATTTTCTTCTGGTGAGACAGGATTATTCTCTTCAGGCAGGGGTTGGAAGACAGATTCCTCAGGGCAGACTGGAAGTTGGACCATGCATGCTGGAGATTGGTTGGTACCTGCCTCGTGGCTGGGAGGAGGTACAGACTCTCTGGGGCAAGGTGGAGGCTGGGCAGTGCAGGCTTCCATTTGGCTTGTACCCACCTCAGGGCTGGAAGGAAGTCCAGACTCCCTGGGGCAGGCTGGAGGCTGGATGATACAAGGTTGAGAAGGTGTGGTCTTCACAGGGCAGGATATCACAGGTTTATCTGGTAAAGTCTCAGCAGAATTTAGGGTTCCAATGTCCCCACCAATATCATCATCATCCCATATGTCTCCGTTCCAATCCTTGGGGTTCCACTCCTTTCCAATCAATGCCTTCACTTTAATTGCAGAAACCCTGCAAGGTTGAGATTTTAGTTTCCTCTGTAATTCTGCTACTCGTACAATGAGAGACTGGGTTTGATTCTCAGATATCTCAAGTCTGTGGCTACAGGAGACAAGATTTTCTTTCAAGGCACACGTAGAAACTTTCATATCATTCATGCGGCATTTAAGTTTCAAAATTGAAGACTTTAGCTCATCCCTTTCTTTTGTAACTGTATCCAGAGTATCTAGGAGGAGCCAGCCAACATCATTATATTTTTTTACTTCACAAAATTCTGTTAAAGTGTTGAAAACACTCTCACCCAGATCCCTGCTTCTTATAAGCGTGGAAGTAGGGGAATCCAATGATGCATTTTGCGTATCTCTATTGCCAGCTCACTCCATGGACTGTTAGCAACCTCATTATTGGAAAGGGAGTCATTAGTACCCGTGAGTCCAATTAGAGTGGAGAGCCACCTCAGACATCCCATGTTTAAGACTCTTCCTCAAGAACCACTCCCGGTACCAGCTGTATTAGTCAGGGTTCTCTTGGGAAACAGAATCAGCAGGAGATATCTGTGAATAATATGGAACTCTAAAAGAGTCTCTCACGCGACCATGGGGACACACAAGTCCAGGTTCCTCAGGCAAGGGGCTCCGATGAAAGCCCGATGAAAGGTTGTTGATGAGTCTCTGGGAGAAGTTGCCTGTCCAACAACGAGCTGGGAAATTCTCTCTGAATGTTGAAATCACTTCCACTTTTAAGTCATTCAACTGATTGGATAAAGCACCACCCATTGATAATGTAATCTCCCTGATTGATGCAGATGTAATCAGCCATCCACGCAGTAAACTCACTGGTGATTGAAGTCCATAAATGCTCTTGTATTACAATTAGCCCAGTGCTTGCTGGAACAAACACCTTGACACAACTACTTGGCCGAGTTGACACATTAGCCTAACCATTACAGAGACCAAACAACAGAATATCACAGAGAATCCTTAAAAAACAAAAAGAGAAACACTAGTCATATAATTTTCAGCCTGCCAATAACAAAATACAACGTTAAAAATCTTGAAAGCAGTCTGAAAAAAAAATTATGATATAGAAGAGGCAAGGTAAGAATTACAACAGATTTCTCATTGGAAATCATACAAAAAAAAAGATAGTGGAATGATGTCTATAAAGGACTGAAAGAAAAACTGTCAACCAACATTTTTTTTTTTAATCAGGGAAAATATACATCAAAAATCAAGGAGAATTAAAGTCTTTCTCAAACAAACAAAATCTGAGGAATTTCATGGCAGGCAGACATATTCTTTAAAAAATGTTAAAGAAAGTTTCTTTGTTAGAATAGGATATTCGACCAAACCTTAAAAAACAAATGAAATAAAGTGTTATGGATATGAAATAAAGGTAAAATTAATTAATTTTAATTGCTCTAAAATACTACAGACTATTAAATGAAAAATAGAAGCAACATATTGTGTGTTAACAACAACTTTTATAAAGGGAATAAATAATATTTCAACAGAGAAGATAAAATAGAATCAAATAATATACTCAACATAAGAGGAAGCAGAAGTGGAGGGGAAAAGAAACAAAAGCAGATGTAATAAATAGAAAACAGCTAACAATTGAATAGATATTAATCCACTAAATCACCTTCAATGTGAGTATTTAACACACCAGTTCACGAAGATTGTCAAATTGAATAGTAGGGCCCAAATATATGCTATCTACAAGAAACTCACTTTAAATATAAAGAAAATATTTTCAAATCACATTTCTGTCATAAGATTTGTATTCAGATTTTATTAAAAAACATTTAAAACAAGTTAATAAGGAAACAAAGCGAGCAAGATTGTGAAGTAACTGAACTCTTATACATTGCTGGTGGGAATAAAAAATATTAGACCCATTTTGGAAATTAGATTGGCATTTTTTAATCCATTCATTGATATTCTTAATATATAACTGAACAATCTATTTGCTATCCTGTTAATAAATATCTGTATTTGACATACAAATACCTGCATGTCGATATTGATAGTAATTTTATTAATAATCATCAAAATTTGGAAACAGACTTAAATGTCCTTCAACTGCTAAACTAATAAAAATTATGATATATTCATAAAATGTAATACTACTTAGCAAATAAGAAACAAAACATGATTCATGGAAAAACATTGTTGAACCTTAAGTAGAATTTTCCCAGTGAAAGGAGCCATTCCCCCCAAACTGCACATATTTCATGATTCTATTTATGTTACACTCTGGACAAAATCTGATCACTAGGGGTTCAGGGTAGTTGGTGGGATGACCCACAAATGTGCAGCATGTGGGAATTTTTGTGGTGATGGCCTTGTTTGATATATAATTGTGGTGGTGGACACATGACTCTATTACTTGTCAAAACTCATAAAACTGTACTCAACAAAATTGAATTATATTTCATGCAAATTGGGCAGATTGTTCATTATGTGGAAGGGAAAGATGGATTGTAGGCTATGATAAATTAATTTAACAGTAATACAAATGTATCACATCACCACACTAAAGAGAATGGGGAAGAAAGGAAAGGACCTAAATACCTTAGAATAGTAGTGTTTTGACTAGGTTCTGTAAGACTACATACAAAAACAACTGTACACAAATACAATGATCTAATTAGTGGATTTGTTTCTTACAGGGAGTGGGTTAGTAATTCTGAAACTACTTCATTTCCCTGAGGGTTTTACATATAAGCAAATTGTAGATAAAGAGAACTTGGTCATGCTGTATAGAAGTGAAATATAACAATGAGCTTGTGCTTTTTGGTGTCTATATATGTAGCTACTATATATGTGTGTGGATGGATAGCTATATAGATAAGTGGTAGGTAAATAAATGTATGCATATGTATGAATATACGAATTACTGTACACATATATATTTCCTGTATCTATCAACTGAAAGGAGCTGAAGCAGCAATGGTTCACTAGCATTCAACCTATCTAGCACCTAAATATTGACTTCTTAATACCATTCTCTAATCACATGAAGTGGGCACCTTGAGAATTACTTCACCGTGGGTGGGGAAGGTAAAATACAAAGAGAAGCCTGGAGCATATTGTGATGTCAGATAATAACGAAGTACTCATACTTTTTAGTTTTATATTAACTATTTAAAATAAATTTTTAAAAAACAGTAAATTTTTGAGTATGTGTCAACAGCTCAAAGGGCAAAATCTAAAGGACTAAAGTAGTCCAGTGGATTTGTTAATGAACTTTGGTATTTTCTTGTCAGTATACTTTATTCATCAAAATTCTGGTTCAATTATAATTATTGGCTTTGAATTTCAACTCAATCTCTAGATTCATGAAGTAAAAATGTCATAACATTTTGTTTCATTTTTTCCAATATACCCATTTCTGGTGTTTCAGTGTGTTTCTATAAGAGAAAGAAAAAATAAAAAAAGAACTCCAGTGCAAGATAAAGTTATGCTGAGAAGAATTAGGAGGGCTGCATGCAAAGTACCAGAACTCTCTTGACTTTTATAAAGGGTACTTATAAAAGTACCCTTGGGGTAGAAGCTTACAGTTACATGGCCCTAAAGAGTACACACCAAGGTACTTTCTCACCCAAAGTCATTGGCCATGTGTTGAAGTAACATGGCAGGTGATGTCTGCGAGGGTTCAGCCTTCCTTCTTCTTCTTAAGGCTCCATGGTCCCAGCTTCTTCTGATCTCAGTGGTAGGCTGGCACAGGGCTCGTCTCTCTTCCTGGGGCTCATCTCTTTCCAGGCTCAGCTGCTGTGCTTTCATGAGGCCAGCTGTAAACTACCAGGAGAATGGTTCTTCTCTCTCCCTAGGGCTCCAGCATTAAAAACTAAGCTCTCGCCTCTGCCATGTCATTTTCTGTGTGACTGTCTGCCCACCAAGGAGGCAGGGACTTAGTGTCCTACTGATATGGCAGAACCAAAGTCCTAATCTTAATTTAATCAAGTAAAAGTGAAACCTCTGAATTTAATACAATCAAAGGGTATCACACCCAGAGGAACAGACAAGTTTACAAACCTAATCAATAGTTCTTTTTGTAATTCATCAAAAATATCAAACTGCCACAAGGGCATATAGCTTAAAATCATTGGCCAAAATAATGTCTATCAATTAGCCAATCAGTTATGCATAAAGAAACAGGTGAATGGCTACTAAACTGAATCACTCCTGTCACGCCATTTATCTTTCCGTATCAGGCATACCTTGACTGGATATCCATGTGTCTAATTTTCTTTCTAACCTCCCTCTCAGTTTTACTCTCATGTACAATACCTACCTAACTTTAAAGCTGTTATCAACGTTTTGAGTTTCTCTGTTTTGTTCCTCCCTCCCTTCAATAGCGATTATATCAGATACATAAGCCTCTCCCTATTCATGGATCTGCCTTTAGTCCTTCAGATTCTTGAGAGTAGAATAGCTATAAAACAATTTTTTTAAATTTCATCCACAAATATTTGTTGAGTTCCTACCAAATCCCGATATCTATTCTATAGGCACACATTGAAATAAAACATCCAGAGCAAATCCCTAGCCTCAAAGAATTGATATTAGAAAATGGGAAAAGGGAACTTAAAATTAAGCAAATAAATGCATACAATATTTTTGAAGGGTGATAAAAGCTATGAACGAAATACATTAGGATAATTTTATGGTGCAGTGAAAGATTAGGATGTGGTCAGGTAAATCCCCTCTATGGAGGTGGTATTTGAACTGAGACCCAAATGAAGAGGAGAAAGCTATTAGAAGACCTAGAGCAAGAGAGTTACAGGCAGAGAAAAGTGAAAATGTACAGTTGCTTTGTATGAACAACCTTGACATGTCAAATAAAAGCAAAAAAGAGGAATGCAAAAATTAATTTCATTGAATAGAAATTCCTCAGGAATACCATGGGAAGCGAGGGCATTTTAAGTGATTAAACCCTAGGATTTAAAGTAACCAGAGCAGAACAACCAAAGATATTTACAGTATGAGCATTCATAAGTTTCGTGATTTGTTGAAGCTTCATAATGTATTTCATAACATATCCATGTTTTATATCTACCTATATCTAAATCTTGATATTACAGATGAACTATTGTAAAATAAATAAAATATTAAATGCCAATCCAAACAATCTGTTACTTAAACTTATTGTGTAAACTTAGGAATAAGAGAAAATGTTTGGCAGCAATTTTTCATATGTAGATATTTAACGAGTCTATCCAAGGATTATTTAAGGGAATCTACTTTGTTCCTCTTTCTGGTTCCTATTGACTAAAGCCCGAGAATTAGTGAATTTACAGATGACTTCCGGTAGAAAGCACTAAAAATTACTGTTCTTTTCCTGAAGGATATTAACCAGTTTTATATGTAACATATTATTCTCTTACTGCTGTTCATAAATACCAAGCTCCTTGAATGCTCTTACAACAACCCTTACCATCTTCCTGGTTCCTTTATTAATTACTGAGTTGAATGAAATTATTGAGCATGTTCATTTTTTTATTTGTACACATCATGTGTTTAACTTTTTGAAAATTTTATTTTAAAAGAATTACAAACAGTTTTTCTGATCGATATATGGATGCAATGTAATAGACAAAATGTAAAGATCCTACAATAATCTTTTGTTCAGAATTTTTATTTTCCATCCTGCCAAAAATTCCTGCATAAAAATATGTTCAGGCTTGTCTGTATCAAACTGTGGTCTTTGTTTACAATAATGTAAACCTTATTGCAAGACTAAGGGTATGTATGTGACTTATTTTTATATGAGTAAATAATTTCAAAGAAGAAAAACCACTTCATTTTAAGGACTTCAGTTCTAGTGTTTTTGTTGTATGCTACCCACCAATCGGTTTTGTAAATATATTCTTTCAAATAAAGGCATTCTTTTCCCTTGTGAGTAAAGAAATGAGGACACAACACTGCCTCTCCAAAAAAAAAAAAAAACAAAAAAACTGTATTCCTTTATGAGAAATTACGGCATATGCAAATTTAGTTAGGTGTAACTTACAGCAGATTTAGAATTTTGGGTATGTAAATTGTGAGACAATCCAGTGGGTGATTTTTTGTAATGTGGCTTTTATATTTTCTTCAAGATCTACATATAAGAGGGAATGGGATAGATCTCCCATCAGCCACATCTCAATACATATCAATTTTGCAGAATTTTTAATGCATGAATATAATCTAAGACCCCCTTCTCTTGCATACCTCAATAGCACCTTTTCAGAATGTGTTTTATGTTTTATCGGGATATGCAGGAAAGGGATGCACTGTTTAGGAAAAAAGTTCATAATTATATTGGAAAAGGATTCATCTACATATTTGAAGACAGGTATATTCAATTTCATATGAAATATAGACATTTGAAAAGCAATTCAAATGTAGATTTTGACACAAGCAAAGATCAGAGTAAACAATGTGAAATATGTATCTTACAGGAAATTTAGACACACATTTGGAAAGAGAGGTGAATCTAAATATTTGGTTTAGAAGAATAAATGGGAAAATGACATTTTAGAATATGTAGCATAAAGTTCAGTTGATTAGGAAAGGACTGATTTTCCTTACTAGGAGTTAATTAGGAAAAATAGGCATTGGGAAGTAATTATAGAAGAGGGAAAATAAACACATACAAAATAGGGAAATATAAGGGAGGAAAACTTGATGTAACTTCCCACACACCAATGCATTTAACCATACAGATGGCAGTCTGATTAAGGACTTTGTTGAAATACATACAAAATGAATAGTCCTGGCCATATGTCTCATGGGTGCACTAATACTATAATTCTAGGTATTTGGGTTACTTAGGGGAAAATGACATTCTTTTTCACCACCCAAATTTCTTTGCATCTCTGGGGTCATAGCTGGAAGCAGGATCCAGCAGGAGAAATTAATGGCTTCCAGACAGGTAATTAAAAATAAAAGTAATAAACATTTTAAAGGAGAATTAAAAGATAGAAAAAAAAAAAAAACCTTTTTATGCATTTTATCTGAAACAAATTTACATTTACCATTATCTCCTTGATTGTAAATCAGAGTCTCAAAAGGTTTTTAAGTCAAGGAAGGTGATAGGAAAATTTGGATCCAGTAATGATTTACACAAATTTAATCTGTATAACTTGCCATTGTGTTGTGTGATGATTTCCCTGAGTTACTCTAAAATTTATCGTCACTACAGTTCTCCAGTTCATCTTCATGGTTGAAATGAATTGTGTACTTTTTAACACCAGGAACTAAGAAAGGAAAGATAGTAGCTGATGGACGTATTTGAAAAGATAAATGTAGCACTAACCAAGCCTACCTCCTTACACACCTTTGTTTATTCTCCAAGACAGAAGCCTTTCTCTCACCTATTCACGCTTCTCGTTAAGAGCGAGGTGGCACTGGGCCAATAGAATATTAATAGCTCTACTGAATATCGACTCAGATGTGTGAGTTGTCCCTCTGCTTTTCCAATTCTAGAGAGAGCTAGAAGAGAAGGTAGGATTACACGTTATCCTAACAGGGCGAATAGAACTCCTACAAAAAAAAGCTTCATTCTGTGACCAAGACACATCCTTTATCGTGCTATATCCAACATCTGCAGACATAACCCCACTCCTGTACGTCGGGGTAAATTCAGTTTCTTACTCATCGTTCTAGAACCAAGGAGGCATTTGAGATGGGAGGGCGTCTTATTACTTATAGATTGATTTCTGGAAAAAAAAAAAAAAAAAAAAAAGCCAAAACACAACAAAATAAAAAGAGATTAAGTTGAATTAGAACTATTTTTACATTAATAATTTATGTTATTTATGGGCAAAATTTCAATAAATTACACCATATAGCTAGGTCATGTTATCTAATGGCATGTTATCTTTCTTCAGAATGTGTTTTAAGCATGAAATGAACTTATTATTAAGCTCTAAACTTTATTTTGAGAATGGAGTCTCTTTTTCTAAGGGAAGAAAATTTTCTGTAGGAAAAGATTCTAATAAAGAGCCCAAATGTGCTTTACGTTTTTCAAAAATCATAAAGGCCAAGGTTGCTAATCAATAAATAATTTGGAGAAATTTTCTCTATAAAAATACATTTGATATTTATTTAATGTGTTTAAAAATCAATATAAAGGCTTTCACGTATATTTACCAAACCTAATATTTCTAGTTCCTTTATTTCCCAAAACATAACTGCTTACACTTAGGGAAAGACTATAATATGAAGTCTTTATTAAAGATTAAAGGAAGAATTCATTATCTGAAAATTACAAAATGCAAAAATGCTATAAAATTTTAAGTTAAAAAGTTCAGCTTTATCCTGAAATAATAGCATTTTATATATAATTCAGGTAGAAAAATAATCTTTAAACTATTATATCTAAAATAGTTATGTATGTAGTTAAATGAGGGGTCTTCAAACAGTTAATTTCCTCTAGTGTTTTATTGTTGTATATAGACCAGTATGGGACTGTAACAATTAAAATGGCCCTTCTCTATTTTCAACCATTGTGTTTCTTAGTTTAAGTAACAGAACTGGTGTCTGATAGCTTGAAATCATGTGGCCTCTTTTTAATTGGATTAAATGGTTCATGCTAAGAGAAGGAAGCTTCCCCCTGATATTAAAAGAATGAAATTCTTCCTAATTTCATGTAGGACTGACTATATTGTACCTACCACTGCCATATTTTTAAATAGTTGCCATGGTGTCTTCGGTTGAGATAGATACCCCAAGACTGAAAGAATATTTTCTGATTCTCAAATCATACAGGATCCATGATGCCACAGTCAGTTTATATCCTGGCTCCAAGAAGAACTTCATAAAAATTTTATGGGTACAATATTACAGTATTTCCCACTTTCCCTCCAAATAACAACAAGGTCATCAGGAGAGCTTTCCACTACATTTTTATCCATGGGATTTGTTCTCATCCTTTCATATCCCAATATTTACAACAATGTCAGTATGTTCAGTATGAAAAAATCAGGTGGAAACTGTTTCTGAAGTTTCTCAATACTTTCCGATTTTAGCAACATTTTGAAAGTGTTGCTTCTAAGATAATGATTAAGTCAAATTTTCAACTCAATCACAAAACAAGATCCCAAGCCAGTTCTGCCCTTTGCTAACTTTCACACTGGATATTTTGTTAACCCTATTTAATTTAAATATTTTTCATCTGAAAAATGAAGGGAACAGACATGACCACTTCATTAGTAAATCTACTTAAAAATTGAGAAGATTGAGTGCCACACGATGATTGTTTTCTACATAATAGCAAGTATTGTCAATATTATTGTCAACTTGACCACAACTTTGGTATTACCAAGTCCTCATTTAAGGAAAGACTGCTTCTGTGTATGGGTGGTGTGTGCACAGGTGAGAGGAGCGATGCAGACTAATCGTAATGAGTAGTGACTGTGGTTTATTTTGTTATTTAGATATGTAATCATTTTATATTGACTACACTTTTAAATGGTCATATTTTGTATATGTTCAGTTAAGTAAAATATATTATTGAAATTGATTTCACCTGTTTCTTTTCAGTATTTTCAATGTTGCTATGGTACAGTTTACATTGCAGTACTAGCTCGGATTACATATTTTTTGGATAGAAATTGACACTCCAAATAAATGTTCCACAAAGGCAAGCACCTAAGGCCAGTTTCAGGGGCATGCAAACTGGGCTACTAGAAGAGGCTTTTCTGTCACTGTCTTGAAATTCTTAATACTTTGGAAACACTGGCTCCAGATTTTCATTTTGTACTGCACTCTGCAAATTATGCAACTGATCCTGCAAGGTTATTGTCTGTTTGTTTGTCCATTTCCTATTTTTTAAATTGAGATGAAATTCACATAACATAAAATTAACCATTTTATAATTTACAATTCACTGACATTTAGTACATTCAAAATGTTGTGCAACCACTACTGCTGTCAAATTACAAAATAGTTTCTCCACTCCGAAAGAAATCCCTATACCCATCAAAAAGTCTATCCCTATTCCCTCTTTTTCCTATCCCCTGGTAAACACCAATCTGCTTTCTGTATATATTGATATACCTATTCTGCATATTTCATATAAATGGAATCATACAATATGTGACCTTTTGTATCTGGCTTGTTTCATTTAGTGTATCGCTATTTTGTTCCTTTTTTCAGGAAGATAACACTGCATTTTAACAGTAAAGACATTTATCACCCAATGTATTAGGACATGGTTTTTGTTAAATATGTTTTCTTTTGGCGAGAGGACACAACACTTCTAAGCTAGAGAAAAACAAAGACCTAGACTTTTAACAATGCAGAAAACTTATTTTATTTTACACTGATTATGCAGTGAATTGATCGGGTATAGGTTTCAGCAGTTCATGCCCCTTTCCACTGGTTCTCCTGAAGTCTGCATCTCTGGATGAAGCAGGCTGGCACTTCAGGTGAACCCAGGTAACTTTCTCTTTGGCCTCCATTTACTGATCACTTTCTTCAACGCATTTCAGGAAGCTATCTCTGGCCCTTAGAGTTCTTAAAAATGCTCAATACATCAATTAATTCTCTTGACAAGAGTCTTGCCCTTCCCTTGTTTGTTTACAATGCCACCAGCAAGCTGGGTAACATTGTGGAATCTTCTGATTTTGCCATGGTAACATTTGTGCAGCATTTCTTTTTTGAACCGTGTCCATTCTCTTGATGCCTACAATATTATCATTCTTATAGATTCACATGTATATGGCCAAAGGCTCAACTCCATGTTTTCTAAAAGACCCAGAGGGTATATAACTGGTGCTTCTTTGTCCTTCTGTATTCACCATTTTGACTAATTCCTGCAAGATGGTGATTCCCTCTGCAAGGCTAGTACAATGTTTCTGAAGTTCATCTGCACTGTAGCATGCAGCAATACTACATTCTTTTTATGGCTGTATTACATTGCAATGTTTGTATGTAATATCTTTTCTGTATCCATTCATCAGTTGATGGACATCTATGTTGTTACCACTTTGGGGCTATTCCGACTGTTAGCTACGATGAACAGTCATGCACGAAGACAACAGTCTTTGTCTTTGAATACCTGTTTTCAGGTTTTTTGGGTATATTCTTAAGAGTGGAATTGCTGGGTCACATGGTATCTATGTTTAGCTTTTTGAGGAACTACTAAGGTGTTTTCTTCCATAGCAGCTGTACTATTTTACATTCCTACCAACAACGTACAATGATTCCACTTTCTACACATTTCTCTGATACTTGTTATTTTCTGCATTTTTTTTCATTGTAACCATCCTAGTAGGTATAAAGTGGTATCTCATTGTGGTTTTTGATTTATATTTCCCTAATGACCAATAATGTTGAACATATTTTCATGTAGTTGCTGGTCATTTGTTTATTTTCTTGGAGGAAATGTCTCTTCAATTTTTTGCCCATATTTAAATTCTGTTGTTTGTCATTTTGCAGTTGAGTTGTAAGTGTTCTTTATACTTCTTGATAGGAGACCCTTATCATAAAATTACCTTTCAGTTTATTGATTAAATGCTTTGATGCTCAAAATGTTTAAAATTGATGAAATCCAATTTTTCTATTTTTTTTCCCAGAACTACTAATTACACTTTTTAAAATTTATTAAGTAGGTTTATTGAGATATATACACATGACATACCATCTATCCAAAGTGTATAATCAATGTTTTTTTTTAATAATACTTTTTTAAAAAAAGATACTTAGATTACATATATGTTACACAAAAAATATAGGGATTCCCATATGCCCCACTCCCCACACCTCGCACACCCTCCCACATAAGCATCCTTCATTAGTGTGGCACATTTATTGCAATTGATAAATGCATCCTCCGGCTTTGCCACTGAGCATGGACCATAGTTCACATTGTAGTCTATACTCCCTCCTACACAGTTCTGCATGATATAGGACGATATAAAATGGCCTATATCTGTCACTGCAGTGTCATTCAGGATGATTCCCAAGTCCCCAGAAAGCTCCCGTATTACAACTGTTTTTCTTTCTCCTTGCCGCCAGAGCCTACAGTGGCCCCTGTCTCCACATGAATGTTTTGATTTCTTCCAATGCTAGAATCATAATATGTCTATATTAGAATACTGTAAGTCAACTCTAGTCCATTGTTCATTCCCCAATCCTGAGGATTCTGGGAAGGTGATGTCTACTCCACCTCTAATTGAGAGGTGGCTTCAATCCCATACAGCCAATGAGTGGGATTCTCTTGCTTGCAATTGTAGGCTCTCTCATTTCCTTGGTATGGTGGTTGTCAATCCTCACCTTCTTGTTAGTTGTCCTGGGTGAGTTGAATGAACTGGAGAAAGATGTTGCAACTCCGCTGATGCTCTGGACCCAGCTGGCACATGGAGAGCCCAAAGACCTCAGTCTCTTGGGCATACACTTACAAAGTCCAGCACCAAGTATAGCTTTAAATAGAAGGGACAGATGAACCATGTGTAGGGAAGCCATAATTGAGTCCAACTCTGTCACTCTCAGAAGCACAAACTCCAAAGTAGGGTCTGCTGACAAGGCACTAAACTCCAGAGCTATCTGCCCTGACCATAGAACCTAGGTGTCTCCAGAGCCCTCAGGAGCCCCACTATTTGGGGGTAGAATCCACTTTGGAAGTCTACGCAATCCTGCTGAAAAGTGCTTAAGTGTTACCTCTGTGATGACTTCCCAACTCACTTTGAAGTCTTTTAGCTATATAAACTCATTTGTCTTTACCTCCCCCCACCCTTTTATTCGAGGTATTTTTCCAGCTACATTGCTAGTTGGTGCTTTGTAGTAATCCCTTGGTATCAGGGAGGCTCATCCCTGGGAGTCATGTCCCACGCTGGGGAGAAGGTAATGCATTTATATGCAGAGTTTGGCTTAGATAGAGGCCACATTTGAGCAAAAAGGAGGCTCTCAGGACTCAACTCTTAGGCACCCTATAATACTAGGCAAAGTTTCAATTTCAAGAGCAAAGGCTCATAAGCATAGTCATCAATACCAAAGGCCCATCAATGGATCATCCTCCTTCACCAGTCATTGCCCCCTGCACTTAGGGAACTGTTACTGTTCTATTAGAGAATGTGGCAGTGCTCTCCAGGATGGGAATTCAATATTTTCTCGGTTATTGTGTGAGTCTCCACCCACTGTGGCAATGCCCCATGAACATTTGAACATATTTATATGCCTTATATGTATGTCCAGGTGAACTTCCTCCCATGTACCCTCCATTAATGACACCCCACAACAATGATCCTCCACTGCCCCAGTTGTAACCCTTCTGTGATCCAAAGTTTCTTCAAAAATGAAGCCATTAAAATAGCCAAATACAGTCAATAGGAAAATGAAATAATAATGATAGGTTTAAATATAAGAAATAAAATACATAAAACTATTTTAAAACTAAAACTAAAATTAAATTAAAAGATTGGGATATTAAAAATAATGAAAAATATATTTTTTAAAAATTTTTAGACATTTTGCCTTTCATCATTATAATATCTGGTGTCCTGTATGTACAGTGGCATTTTCTTCCATTTATTCCCCAGTGTCTTACTTTTTTTCATTTTGTTTTCAAAGAAGTTTTAGGTCACAGTAAAGTCACATACAGAATACAGGGAACTCCCATATACCCAACATCCTCTTCCTTTCCCCCTTCCCATATTAATACCTTTTCATATGTGGATGGAACCTTTGTTACAACTGATATACAAATAGGTGTGAAACATAGCTCCTAACCATGGTCAATGGTTTACATTATGCTTTACATTTTAGGCCATACAACTTTATAAATTTTGGTGATATTTAACATGGCCTGTGTCAATCATTGCAAGATAATGTAGAACACTTCCATTGCCCACTGAATACCCCTTGTTTGATCTATTCTATTCCTCCCTCCCCATCCCCTAGTGGCCCACAGTGACCCCCTGGCTTCTTTCCTTGGATGACAAGATTCATAGTTACCCGCAACAACATTGAGGTGTTGACACATTCGTTTGTCCTCCCCTATTAGGCTGCCCATGCTCTCAAAAGACTCCTGCCCCTCTCTTTGTGAACAAATCGGTCCTCCCCAGGATGGGAGTCCAACTCCCTCCCGTTCATTATCTGGTTCTCCACCCACTGATGCAACACATTATGACAAAATGATCACTCACACACTCCTTAGAAGCCTGCCTCAGGTGCACCCTGTCCCGAAGTATTGAACCCTCAATGTACTAAAAAAGGATCTTATAATTTTGTTAATTGAATGACATTATATTAATTTAGATATTATGCTTTGAAACTAAGTAATATGTGGATAGCTTTACATTAATAAAAATGTATACCTGAAAAGCATGCATGGCGAGACTGGCAATTTCCTTCAATAACTTTATTCTTTACAAAATATATAAATAAATAAAAACAATCCAACTTCTATGAAGAAAGTATTGTTATCACCATTCTAAGTAACTAAAATGCATTATTTTTCTGTGTCCCGATCTTCCAATTCTAATTTAAAATGAAAAGTGAATGTGGAATTAAGTTAGACTGAGCATCATTGGCAGGGATAGAAACATAAAGGGGCAAATATGGTCATTTTTAAATGAGAATCAATGGCCCTCCAGAAAAGCAACAGATGGAGTGAGTTTACTGAGTGTTGCACTCAGACACATCTTTTCCTGAAAAGGTGTACCAAGGACCAGTCTGAGAATCCACACTCTCGGTTCCCGCAGTTTGTACTTTTGGGCAAAGGCCTACACTTAAGTTATCAAAATAGCGAACCAGATTAGTTACTGGAGAAGACTAATGGCATGATAGCAAAACTTGAAGTGAAAGTTAGTCAATTGAATAAATGCTTAGAAAAAGCAAAAGAAATGATCCAAGTTCTCCAGGACAAAGTTTCTTTAGGAGCTGAGCCTTACAAAGAAGAAATTGAAGATCTCAAAACGAAGGTGGTGAAAATAGACCTAGAGAAGATTAAAAATACCAAGGAATTTGAAAAGGAAATTACTTCTACAAAAGCCACTGTGGAATATCAAAAAGAAGTTATAAGGTTATTAAGAGAAAATCTTAGAGGAAATCAACAGGCCCGGGATATCTCAATGGTATCAGAATGCAATGATTCTCAGCCTTCAAATAAACAACCTGTGGGGGTGGGGGTGGCATTGCACAAAGCAGAAAAGCTCTCATTTTGAAAAGTGAACATATAAGGCTAGAAAAGGAAATTTCTAAGTTAAAGCAGAAAAATGAACAGCCAATAAAACATCATAATTAACTGTTAAGCAACAACAATCATCTTTTCAAAGAGGGCAAAACATGGAAGGAAAGAACTCTTAAAAGAGAAGCCCACAAAGAAGTTACTTGTGAGAACTCTCCGGTGTCCTGATATAACTGGAACAACTTCTTAAAAAGGACAAAATACATCTTCTCAGTGCGAGGAACGGAATTTACAAGATCCTGTGCCAAAGGTATCACCAAAATCCTGGTTTTTTGACCACTGATCAAAGTCTTTTCCAGTAGCTTTTTTTTTTTCCTTTTATTGCATGTCCTTTTAGTGTCAAAGGTAAGAATCCACTGCAAATTCAAATTCATGAAGATTTACCCCAATATTTTCTTCTAGGGGTTTAATAGATTTAGTTCTTACATTTGGTCATCTATCCATTTTGAGCTAATTTATGCATGTGGTATCAATTAAGGGTCCAAGTTCATCTTTTAGCATGTTGATATCCAGTTGCCCCAGTATCATTTGTGGAAGCGACACTTCTTTCATCATTGAATTGACTTGGCACTCTTGTCAAAAACCAATGTATAGGTTTATTACTGGAATCTCATTTCTTGTCTAGTGATTTCTTCTATTGTATATTTTTATTACATTGCCACACATGGCAATGATGAATACAGGCCATTATATATTTTGTCAAAATCTATAAAAGTATGTGGTGCAAAATATAAACCATAATGTAAACCATTGACCACAGTTAGTAGCAGTACTTCAATATTTGTTCATCAATTGAAACAAATGTACCATATTTATTTAGGATGTTATTAATAGGGCATAATATTAGAGGGGGAAGTGTGAGGTATATGGGAATCCCCTATATTTTCTGTGTGACTTTTCTGTAACCTAAACCTTCTTTGAAAATAAAGTGGATAAAAATAAGACACTGGGGGAACATACAGAAGAAACTATCACTGTACATAAAAAAATAACAGATCTTACAGTGATGAAAGACACAATGAAAAATTGTTTTTATATTTTATTTTATTATTATTATTTTATTTTTTATCATTTTGTTTATTTTTTTGGCTTTGTTTTTGGGGAGGTTTTGGATTGCAGAAGGGTCGCAACTGTGGCAGAGGAGGATCACTGGTGCAGGATGTTGGAGATGGGGGGATGTGTAGGGAGGAATACACCTGGGGCATGCCTCTATGGAAAATGAATATGTTCAGGTGGTCATGGAGTGTTGTCTCTGGGATGGAGACCCACACAATAACTGAAGGAATATTAAATTCCCACCCTGGGAAGTCTTGCTCCATTCTCTAATAAAGTAGCAAGAATCCCTAGAGTACATAGGCAGTGCCTAGCAAAGGAGGACAGGCCAGTAAGCCAGGTCCTTGATATTGATAGTTGTACTTGTGAACCTTGTTCTTGAGAAATTGAAGCTTAGCCTAGTATTATATATTGCCTAATAGTTACCTCCTCAAAGCTCAAATGTTGCCTCTCTCTAAGCCAAATTCATCATATAAACTCACTACCTTCCGTGGGGCATGACTCCCAGGGATGAAGCTCTCTGGCACCGAAAAATTATTATTAACTGCTAACTAGTATTGCATTTGGAAAAAGACCTTGACCAAACGGGGTAATAATAAATACAAATGAGTTTTTATGGATAAGAGATTTCAAAGTGAGCCAGGAAGTCATTCTAGAGGTTATGCTTATGCATGTCTCAGGAAGACACTATAAGCAGGGCAATCTCAGGAATATGGCATCTTGTCACTGAGCCTTACCTTTGAATATATGTTACCCAATTTATCAGAGTTAGACTCATTTATAATTTCCCTACACGTGGCTTGTCTGCCCGTTTTATCTGAACATGAAAATAGCACTATACTCATTCAATATATATGCCAAAGACTTAAATCTCCAATCTGTTCATATGCCAGTTGAACCCTGAATGTCAGCAGAGTTGCAACACTTACTCTCGAGTTCATTGGACTCACCCAGGACAACTAACAAAAGGATGATGATGGACAATGTCTATCCCCAAAACAGAAAGTATCTACAACTGCATGCAAGAGAGTTCCATCCACCTGCTCCATTGGATATAAGCCCCCTCAAAATCAGAAACACAGTGGGCATCCCCATCCCAAAATCCTCAAGATTGAAAAATGAACAAACACAAGGGGGAAATGCAACTATGGGTTAAAGTAGACTTATTATAATTCTAGCAATGGAAGATCTCATAGCATTGATATAAAGGCAGTGGTGACCAGAGGCTTGGGGAGAGGGGAGGGAGAGAGGGAAGAATAGGTGTAATATGGGGCAATTTTAGGACATTGGAATTGTTCTGCATGATATTGCAATGACAGATACAGGCCAATATACATTTTGTCAAAACCAATAAAATTGTGTGCTGTGAAGTAGAGAACATAATGTAAGCTATATACCATGGTTAGTAGCAATGCTTAAATATGTGTTCATGAATTGTAACAAATGTACCACACCAATGAAAGATATTGTTAAAGGGGAAAAGTGTGGGAGGGGAAGGAGGTGGAGTATATAGGAATCACCTATATTTTCGATGTAACATTTACATAATCTAAAGCTTCTTTAAAAATAATATAAAATTTTTAAAAAAACAATATCTAGGTTTATTTCTAAATTCATTTCTTATCCAGTGATTTCTTATATTTTATATTTTTATGTCATTGCCACATATCGTAATGACAGATATTATAAACCATTGACCATGGTTAGTAGCAATGCTTCAGTATGTGCTCAATTGTATATTTTTATGCCATTGCCACACTAATTTGATTACCATTGGTTTATAGTAAGTTTTGAAATTAGAAGCTGTGAGTCCAACAAATTTGTTCTTCTTTTCAATATTGTTTTGGTTATTTGGAGCCTCTTAAAATTTTACATGAATTTGGGTACTGACTTTTCCATTTCCATTTCTGCAAAAAGAATGGCCATTGGGATTTTGATAGGGAGTGCATCAATGTGTAGATCACTTATATATTAGTAGCATCTTAATAATATTTTCTTCCAATACATGAACATGGGATTTATTTACATTTTCTTTACTCACTTTCAGCAATGTTTTGGAATTTCAGAGTAAAATTCTTTCATGTCCTAATTAAGTTCATTTGCAGGTGTTTCATTATTTTTAATGCTATAGTAAATGGAAGAGTTTTCTTAAATTTTTGTGAATGGCTCAATGCAATCTCAAAGAAATATAACTGATTTTTAACCTATTTTTAATTATTAGAGTAAACAGAAAAATCATTTATATAATAGAGTTCCCATATGACATGCTTTTGTTAACACCTTGATTAGTGTGGCACATATGCTACAATTCATGAAAGAACATTTTTATAATTGTACTATTAACTACAGGCAATCATTTACAATAGGGATCACTGTGTTGTAGAGTCCTATATTGATGTTTAATCTGTGTTTTAGTAACATACATGCAACCTAAAATTTCCCCTTTTAACCACATTTACATATATAATTCAGTGCTGTCAGTTATGTGCAAAATGATTTCATACCATCATCACCATTCATTACCAAAACTTTCTGATCAGTCCAGATGTATTTCCAAATGGAAACTCTGTACAATTTAAACATTAGCTACCACTGTCCTACCCGTACTCCATCCTCAGGTATAAATTATAATCTAGATTCAGACTCTATGAGTTCACTTATTCTAATTATTTCATATAAGTGAGATCATACAATTTTGGTCCTTTTGTGTCTGACATATTTTACTCAATATGATGTCTTCAAGGTTCATTCACATTATTACATGTGTCAGAACTTCATTCCCTTTTTATGACCAAATAATATTCCATTATATGTATATACCACAGTTTATTTATTCATTCATCAGTTGATGGACACTTGGATTGCTTCCATCTTTGGCAATTGTGAAAATACCTCTATAAGCATCAGTGTGCAAATATCTGTTCTGTTTTCAAATTTTGGGTGTAAATACCTACAAATATGATGTCCAGATCATGTGGTAATTCTATACTGAACTTTTGAGGAACTACAAAACTGTCTTTAACAGTGGCTGAACCATTTTACATTCCCACTAACAATGAATGTTTCTATTTCCCAACATCGTATCCAAAACTTATCATTTTTAAAATATTAACCACTATAATGGGTGTGAAATTGTGGTTGTTATTTGTATTTCCTGAATAGCTACTGATGTGGAGCATCTTTTCCTGCACATTTTGGCAATTTGTATATCTTCTTTGGAGAAATATCAATTTCCTTCTCTTTGGTATATTTGCATTTAAATTATGTAAAAGTTTTATAAATGCAATATTACCCATATTCTTGTTTTACGTGAGGTTTTACTATCTTATACAGTGCCATGTTACAGTTTTTAGCTTTCCTTCTAGTAATATAATGACCTTAGACTTTACTTTCAATCACTGTCATCCCCATACAACAGCACTGCTAGTTACAAACACCATGATAAGCTTTCACAATTTCTATTTATTTCCAAATACTTACAAATGGCCTTTTTACCAATTATGCAGAGAAGATTAACCCTCAGTTTTCTATTCTCTACCCTTCTTCTATTTTCTGGTGATGAATATTCTAATTATTAACTCCTTGAGTTTACACAATATATGTAGTTCATAATAGCACAAACATACAGAATCTGTCCTTTTGTGTCTGGATTGCTTCGTTCAACATAATGTCCTCCAGGTTCATCCATATGTTGTTGTGAGCCCCAACCCGCGGGACAGCAACGGGGACCCGAAACCTGCCAAGAAAGAATGGTGGGACAAGAGACGCGAAGAATGACAGCAAGACGGTATTCTGATCAAGCTGCAAACTTTATTGAGGGAGCAGGGCTTATATGCTGTTTGGAAAGAGGAAGTGAGTCGGGGCCGGGTGGCGCTCCGGGATTGGAGGGTGTTGTCGCTGGAATAGGGGGCAGATCTTACTTTCGCGCCCTGCGCCTGCGTACTGTTGTATTCACCCGGGCAGTGGCGGGAACCGGAGAACAAAGGAGTAAGGAGGAAGAAGAACAAGGAAGTGACAAAGCAGATTTTGTGTTTGCGCCATGCTGTGGCGTCCGCCATGTTGCGCCATGTAACCACTGGTTGCTATCGCTTAGGTTGTTGGCACCTTTCTTGGCAGACTCCGGTGACGGCTCCCAACATGTTGTCATATGCTTCACGATTTTTTTTTCTTACAACTTCATAATATTCCATCATGTATATACACCACAATTTGTTTATCCATTTATCATCTGATAGACACCTGGGTTGTTTCCAACTTTTGACAATCATGAAAAATGCTGCCATGTACATCAGTGTGCCAATGTCTTTTCATTTCTCTGCTCTCAGTTCTACTGGGTATATACCTGGTAAAAGTATTGCCAGATCACATGGCAAGTCTATATTCAACTACATTAGGAACTGTCAAACAGTCTTCCACAGTGGCTTTACCATTCTACATTCCAACCAACAGTGGATGGTATTCCTACCTCTCCACATCATCTCCAACATTTACAATTTTCTGACTTTTTAATAGTGACCAGTCTAATAGATATGAAATTTTACCTCATTCTAGTTTTGATTTGCATTTCCCTAATTGCTAGTGATGTTGAACACTTTTTCATGTGTTTCTGCTCCATTAGTATTCTTTGCCCATTTTTAAATCAGATAGTGTATTAGTCAGCCAAAGGGGTGCTGATGCCAAGAACCAGAAATCTGTTGGCTTTTATGAAGGGTATTTATTTGGGATAAATTTTTCCAGTTAAAAGACCTTAAAGAGTCTCACTCAAGATACTATAAAATTACTTTCTCACCAATGTCAGTTGCCACATGTTAAAGCAAGATGGCGGCCGATCTCTACCTGGTCTATCCTTCCTTCTTCCTCTTAAAGCTCAGCTGTAGGCTGGTAGAGGGCTCATTTCATTCTGGGCCTTCTCAGCTGCTCAGCTGCTCTGTTCTATTCAGCTGCAAACAATCAGGTGAATGGCTCAACTCTCTTCCCGAGGTTTTAGCTGTTTGAACCTTCTCCTTTATGTTACATGGCAGGACCAAAATGACCAAGTTCTCTCCTCTTCCATGTATCTTTTTCTGTTCTGTACTCTTGGGTGAGTATATTAGTCAGTCAAAGGGGTGCTAATGCAAAGTATCAGAAATCTATTGGCTTTTATAAAGAGTATTTATTTGGGGTAAAAGCTTATGGATACAAGGCCTTAAAGAATCAAAATCAAGGTTACTTTTTCACCCAAAGTCTTTTGCTATGTCTTCAAGTAAGATGGCAGGTGATATCTATGAGAGTTCAGCTTTCCTCTCTCTCTTATGAGGCTACATGGGCCCACCTTCTTCAGATCTCAGCTGTAGGCTGGAGGGCTCATTTCTTTCTGGGCTCAGCTGCTTTGTTCCCTTCACAAGGGCAGCTGTAAACTATAAGCAAATGGCTCATCTCTCTTCCCAGGTCTGGAAGATCCTCTTGCATTTCTATGGAGCTCCCTTCCTTTTCTCACGTTTCTGCTTCTGTGTATCTACTTCTGTGTTCTGCTTGAGTGAATGTCCATTTATAAAGCCCACAAAGAGGGCAGGGACTCAAACTGAGTCACCCTAATGGTGTAATCAAATCAAAGCTCTAATCTTAGCATAATTTAATCAAAGGCATCTCAGCTGAATCTAATACAATCAAAGGATATCACACCCAGTGGAACAGACCAGTTTACAAACATAATCTATATCTCATTTTGCAATTTATAAGTAATATCAAACTGTCACAGTCACAGTGAGTGTCCATTTATATAGGCCAAATGGGGTGGAGACTCAACCTGAGCTATACCTTACTGATGTAGAGCAATCAGAAACCCTAAAGTGATTTTAACAAGTAAACTTAATCAGAGGCCCCTCACCAAATCTAATACAATCAAATGGCATCAAACCCAGAGGAACAGACCAGTTTACAAATATAATCTTTCTCTTTTTTGGGATTCATAAATAATGTAAAACTGCCACAGGTAATTTGTTTTTTTATTGTTGAGTTGTGTGATCTCTTTGTATATTATGGATATTAAACCCTTATCGGATATGTGATTGCCAATTTTACCATTTTGACAAAGTTCTTTGAGGTGCAAAAGTGTTTAATTTTGAGGAGTTCCCATTTATCTATTTTTTTCTTTTGTTGTTCGTGCTTTGGGTGTAAGGTTTAAGAAACTACCACCTACCACAAGATCTTGAAAATGTTTTTCTACATTTTCTTTTAGGAGTCTTATGGTTGTTGTTTTTATATTTAGGTCCTTGATCCATTTTGAGTTAATTTTTGTATAAGGTGTGAGATAGGGGTCTTCTTTCTTTCTTTTGGATATGGCTGTCTAGTTCTCCCAGCAACATTTGTTGAATAGACTGTTCTGGACCATTGGGAGAGCTTGTCAAAAATCATTTGACTGTAGATGTAAGAGTTAATTTCTGAGTTCTCAATTCAGTTCCATTGGTCAATCTGTTTGTCCTTATGCCAGTTACCACTGTAGCCAAGAAATATGCTTTAAAGTCTGAAAGTGAGCATCCTCCAACTTTGTTTTTATTTTTTAAGATTTTTTGGCTATTCAGGGCCTCTTACCCTGCCACATATATTTGATCATTGTTTTTTTCCAGTTCTGCAAAAAAGGTTGTTGGGACTTTTATTGGGAATGCATCAAATCTATAAATCAGTTTGTGTAGAAATGACATCTTAATGATATTTAGTCTTCCAATCCATGAACATGAAATGTCCTTCCATTTATTTAAGTCCTCTTCAGTTTGTAGTAGCAGTGTTTTGTAGTTTTCTGAATACAGGTCCTTTATGTCCTTGTTTAAGTTTATTCATAAATATTTGATTTTCTTAGTTGCTATTATAAATGGATTTTTTTTTCCTGATTTCCCCCTTATATTGCACATCAGTAGTGTATAGAAACATTATTGATTTTTGCATATTAATCTTGAATCCTGACACTCTGCTGAATTGTCTATTAGTTCTAGAAGCTTTGCTGTGGATTTTTCAAGATTTTCTAAATATGGGATCCTATCATGAGCAAATAGTGCAAGTTTTACTAATTAAAAGTTTTCCTTTCCTATTTGTGTGACTATTATTTTTTCATCTAGCCTAATTGTTCTATCTTGCTCTTCTACCACAATATTTAATAACAGTGATCATAGTGGTCATTCTTGTCTTGTTCCTGATCTCAGCAGGAAATGCTTCAGTCACTCAGCATTGACTACAATGCTAGCTGTAGATTTTCCATATATGCACTTTACCATACTGAGAAAGCTTCCTTCTATTCCTATCTTTCGGAGTGTTTTAAATGGGTGGTTTGTTTTTCATAGTTGAGTTGTAGGGTTTCTTTTTTATTCTGGATAGTAAACCCTTATCATATATGCCATTTCCAAATATGTTCTTCAATTAAGTAGGTTTTATTTTTACTTTATTTTTTTTTATTTTAAAGATTTATTTATTTATTTACTTTTATCCATTTTTACCCCCCTTCTCCCCCCCATTTTTGCTGTTTTTGTGTCCATTCACTGGGCAATTCTTTGTGTCTGTTTCCTGCCCTTTCTTCTCATCCTTCTCCTCCTGTCTTCACCAGGATTCAATCCTGGGAACCTCCAATGTGGGAAAGAGCCGTCCTACCACCTGCACCACTTTAGTTTCTGGTTTTCGGCGCCTCTAATCTTGGCTCACCCTTGTGTCACTCTCCAGTTACTTCATCATGTTGCTGCGTAGCTCGGCGGGGCCTGACCCCACACCCGCTCACAGGGCCTGGGGGCTCACCCGCTTGCTGGGCCTGGCGGCGCACCTGTCTATGGGGCCTAATGGTGAACCTGCTCGTGGCACCTGACAGCACATCTGCTCATGGGGCCTGACGATGCATCTGCTCCCGAGGCCTGGTGGCACACCATGCATGGGGTCTGGAGGTGCACTTGCTTGCAGGGCCTGGTGGTGCACCCACGCACAGAGCTTGGGGGATCACCCGCTTATGGGGCCTGATGGCGCACCCATATACAGGGACTGGCAGCCTGTATGCCTTCTATATTTTTCTTTATTTATACTGGGAGGTCCCAGGAATTGAACCCAGGTCCCTCCATATGGGAGATGGACGCCCATCCATTTCAGCCACATCTGCCCCTATTTTCACTTTAGTAATAAAGTCTTTTGCTGCACAAAATATTTTTTGTTGTTGTTGTCACACTTATCTATTTTTTCTTTTATTGCTTGTGGTTTGTGTGTAAAGTGTAAGAAACCATTGTTTAACACCGAGTCCTGAGGACACTCTCCTATATTTTGTTCTTGGAGTTTTATATTTCTGGTTCTTATATTAAGGTCTATGACTCACTTTGCGTTGATTTTTGCATATAGTGGAGGTAGGGGTCTACTCTCATTCTTTTGTACAGGACATCTGGTTTTCCATGAACCATTTGTTGAAGAGAATATTCTTTTCCCAATGATTGGATTTGTCACCCTTGTCAAAATTAGTTGGCCATAAATGTGAGAGATGATTTCTGAACTCTCAATTCAAATTCATTGGTCTATATGTCTGTTCTTGTACCAGGACTATGGTGTTTTGATTAATTTTGATTTGTAATATATTTTAAGATTCCTGGTTAAATTAATTCCTAGATATTGTAGTCTTTTGTTGCTATTTTAAATGGATTTTTTTTTCTGGAGTTCCTCTTCAACTTATTCATTAGTAGTATATAGAAACACTACTGATTTTCACATGTTGATCTTGTATCCTGCCACTTAGCAGACCTCATTTATTACCTCTAATATCTTTGTTCTACATATTTTGAGATTTTCTAAGTATAAGACATGTCATTTGCAAGTTGTTAGAGTTTTACTTCCTCTTTTCAAATTTAGATGACTTTTATTCTTTTTCTTGCTTGTTAGCTAGGACTTCCAGCACATTGTTGAATAATATTGAGAGTGGGCAAACTTGTCTTGTTATTGCTCTTAGAGGGAAAACTTTCAATCTCTCCCCATTAAATACAATGTTGGCTGTAAGATTTTCATATACGCCTTTAATTATGTTGAGGAACTTTCCTTCTGTATTAGTCAGCCAAAGGGGTGCTAATGTGAAATACCAAAAATGGGTTGGTCTTTATAAAAGGTATTGATTTGGGGTAGAAGTTTACAGATAACAGGCCATAAAGCGTTAAGTTTCTTCTCTCACCACAGTCCATTGCCACATGTCAGAGCAAGACAGCTGCCGGCATTTGCCAGGGTTCAGGCTTCTGGGGTTCCTTTCTTCCCGGGGCTGCGTTTCTCTCTGGGCTTAGCTCCTGTTTTCTCCACAAGGTCAGCTGTAAACGATCAGGCGAATGGTTTGCTTTTCTTCTCCTGGGGCCTTCCTTCCAACATCAAACTGCTTCTCAAAAGACTGCTTTCTCTGTCTTCTACCTTGCCTCTTATATTCGATTCCCCCCCCACCAAAGGGTGGGGCTCAACGCCCTGCTGAGTGGCACAGTCAATGCCCAAATCATAAATTAATCATGCCCAGATTAACAGATCAGTTTACAAGCTGATCCAGTTGTATTTTTGGAATTCATAATTACATCAAATTTCCCAATGGTTATACCTTCTAAACCTACATTTTGATGTGTTTTTATCAAGAAAAGATGCTGAAATCCCTTTCTGCATCAATTGAGATGTTTGTGTGTTTTTCCCTTCAATTTGTTAATGTGAGGTAATATGTTAATTGATTTTCTTATATTGATCAACTCTTGCATATCAGTAATAAAGCCCACTTGATCATAGTGTATAATTCTTTTAGATACTGTAGGATTCAATTAGCAATTATTTTGTTGAGAAATTTGCATCTATGCTCATCAGAAAGATTGATCTTTAATTTTTTTTTCTTGTAGTATCTTTATCTTGCTTTTGTATTAAGGTGATCTGGCTTCATTAAATATTTTAGATAATTTCCCAACTTTTCAAATTTTTTGGAAGCATTTAAACAGGATTGATATTAATTCTTCTCAAAACCTTTCGTAGAATTCACCTGTGAAGCCATCTGGTCCTTGCCTTTCCTTTGTGGAAGATTTTGTGATGACTGATTCAATCTCTTTACTTGTGATTGGTTTATCAAGTTCATGTATTTCTTGTAGTAGAATAAGTGTAGGTTGTTTGTGCATTTCTGGATTGGACTTTGGGGAGATGGCGGATTAGAGAATCAGAGGGATCACTTATCTCCCATAAAAAATAGCTAGAGGACAGGTGGAGACTGTCTGGAGGGATGCTCTAGAGCTCAGGACACCAGGGGAAGGTGAGATGCTATTCAGAAGAGAGAGGGGCAAAGGTAAGGAGTCTCAGCTGGCTGAAAAAATCCCATGAGCAAGGCTGTAGCAGCAGCATCTGGGACGCATCCCCTGACCCTCATAGCAAACAGCAGTCTGTGGAATGTAATGGTTATGGACTGCAGTAGCTGTGAAATGAGGGCATTGCAGAGGTCCTCTTCCTTAAGAAAGGGGAGAGAAAGAGGGACACAGACTAGAGAAAATTCCAGTTTTTGCCAGTGCATTGGAGAGGTTGCACGCTTCCAAGAAGTGTGTGTTTGCATCACTGTTGGCACAGGGAGCTGGCAGGGAGCTAAAGATAATTTTCCTTCTCAAACACCTTCCTTATTGCAGTAGACTGGTTGCTGAGGGGTCAGAGGGAGGGAATGTGTGGCCAGCCAAAGATGGAGAACACCTGAAAAAGTTTATTTGTGAGGACTGGCCAGCCCTGAGGACATTGCTTCTTCCACCATGGAGTCACACTAAATGCATTCTCTCCTAGTATCTGGGGTCTGAGTTGAGAGGGCTGCCAAAGTGCACCATCTGCTTGCAGACCAGAAAAGTGCACAAAAATAGAAATAATAATAAATAAACAAAAGAAACAATCAGGTACCTTTACTGACCCTCTAATCCAAGGCCCTTAGAAACAGGCCTGCATCCTATTATTGGGTCCTTATTCCTGTTTAGAGCAGTTAAACAGCAGCAATCCCAAATATCTAGAACAAGTTCAACTAAGAGTCAAAGAACAGTGGTAGTGCAGCTACTTAACAGTAAATCCCTAGGCAAAAGAGGAAACTGAACATCAGAGTAACCTCAGCATCAGAATCAGATACCTAAACAGCAGCAAAAAATTACAAGTCACTCCAAGAAAAAGGAAGATATGACTCAGGCAAAGGAACAACCCAAAGCTTCAGATGTGACACAGGACTTGAAACAACAATGAATAATGCTTATACAAATCTCCTAAATCAAATCATGGAGGTGAAGGACAACATGACTAAAGAAATAGAAGACATTAAAAGACACTGGGTGAGCACAAAGAAAATTTTGAAACCTTGGATAGAAAAATAACAGAGTTTATGGGACTGAAAGACACAATAAGTGAGAATAAAAAATACAATAGAAGCAGACAACAGCAAATTTGAAATCATGGAAGAAAGAATCAGTGACATAGAGCTGAAATTGAAAAGAGAGAAAAACAGAGAGAGAAAAGAGCATGGTCTTAGGGGTTTGAATGAAAGCATGAAGCACACCAACATATGTGTTATGGGGGTTCCAGAAGTAGAAGACAAGGGAAAAGGGTCAGAAATAATTTTTGAGGAAGTAATGGCTGAAAATTCTCCAACTCTCATGAAAGACATGAATATACATGTCCAAGATGCTCAGCATACTCCAATTACAATAAATCCAAATAGACCTACCTCAAGATACATAATATTTAGAAAGTCAGATGCTAAAGATAAAGAGAAAATAAGCAGCAAGGGAGAAGTGAAACATCTTATACATGGGATGTCGACTAAGGCTTAGTGTGGATTTCTCTTCAGAAACCACGGCACCGAGAGGGCTGTGGTATGATATAATTAAAGTACTGAAAGAGAAAAAGTGCCAACCAAGAATTCTTTATCTGGCAAACCTGTCCTTCTGATAAAATGGTGAGTTTAAAATATTCTCAGATAATTAGAATCTAAGACAGTTCATAAACAATAATGCACCTCTGCAGGAAACACTAAAGGTAGTTCTGCAGCCAGAAAAGAAAAGAGAATAGAAGAGAGAGAGGCTTGGAGGAAAATGTAGAAAGGAAAACTATAAGAAAGGATAATCAAAAGGGTGAGAAAAAAAAGTAGAAAATAAGGTATGACATATGAAAGCCAAGGGATAAAATGGTTGAGGTAAGTAATGCATTTACTGTAATAACACTGAATGTTAGTGGATTAAATTCCCCAATCAAAACACATAGGATGAGGGAAGTGGATGTGGCTCAAGCAAGCAGTTGAGTGCCCTCTTCTCATATGAGAGGTCCTGGGTTCAGTTTCCAGAGCCTCCTGAAAAAACAAAAATGAACAACAAGCAAAACAAATGAAAAAACCAACTCAGAGAAGCTGATGTGGCTCAGTGGTTGAGTGCTGGCTTTCCACATATGAGTTCCCAGGATCAATCCCTAGCCCCTGGTACCTTAAAAAAAAAGACATAGGGTGTTAGAATGGATAAGAAAACATGAACCATACATACATATGAAGGAGACTCACCCTTACACCAAATGATGCAAATGGATTGGAAGTGAAAGGGTGGAAAAAGATGCAAATATTAACCAACAGAAAGAAGTGATAGCTATACTGGTTTTAGACAAAGCAGGCTTTAAATACAAAAATATGAGAAGCAATGCAGAATGGCATTACATATGAATAAAAGGGCCAATCCACCAGGAAGGATTAACAGTCATAAATATCTATATATCTAACCAGGGTACCCAAAAATACATGCAGCAAACTCTGGAAAACTGAAAGGAGAAATAGTCATCCTTACAATAATAGTTGGAAACTTCAACAAACTACTCTCATCAATATATAGAACTAGACAGAAGATCAGAAAGAAAACAGAGAACTTGAACAAAATGACAAACAAGCTGGACCTGACAGACGTATAGAGAACACTTTACCCCAAATCAACAGGTTATGCATTCTTCTTCAAAGCTCATGGACCTTTCTCCGGGATAGACCACATTTTGGGCCACAACACAGCTCTCAATAAATTTAAGAAGACTGAAATTATACAAAGCACCTTCTCTGATCATAAAGGAATAAAACTGGGAATCAATAATGAGAAAGGGGAAATTTTGCAAATATATGGAGGCTAAACAATGCAGTCCTAAACAATTAGTGTGTCAAAGAAGAAATTGCAAGAGAAATTAGTAGATCTCAAGAGGAATGAATACAAGGTCACAACTTATCAAAACTTATGGGGTACAGTGAAGGCAGTGCTCAGAGAGAAATTCATAGCCTATATTAAAAAAAGAAGAAAAATCTAAAATCAAAGACCTAACCGAAAAACTGAAGAAACTAGGAAATGAACAACACACCAATCCCAAATCAAGCAGAAAAAAAGAAATAACAAAGATTAGAGCAGTTATCAATGAAATTGAGAACAAGAAGACAATAGAAAAAAATTAACAAAACCAAAAGCTGGTTCATTGAGAAGATAAAAAAAAATCAACAAACTCTTTGCAAGACTAACAACGTAAAAAAGAGAGAAGATGCAAATAAACAATCAGGAATGAAAGAGGGGGTGCATTATGATTGACCCTACAGAAATAAAAAGGATCATAAGAAGGTATTATGAGAAACTATATGCCAACAAATTAGAAAACCTAGATGAAATAGACAAAATTCACTTCTACTTTTAAAGTCTTCAACTGATTGGATGAGACATCTCTCATTGTAGAAGACAAGCTCCTCGGTTGATTGTAGATCTAATCAGCTATAATGCAATCAACCTACTAATGATTTAAGTGCATGAAGCGTCCTCACAATCCAATTAAGCCAGATTTGCTTGAACAAACACCTGGACACTTTTATCTACCCAAGTTGACACATGAGCCTCACCTTCCAGGGTTTATAACTATAATGTGCCATTGAGCACTGCTTTTGCTGCATCCCATAAGTTTTGATAAGCTGTGTGGTTGTTTTCATTCATTTCAAAGAATTTTATGATTTCCCTTTTGATTTCTCCTTTGATCAATTGATTGTTGTTTGAGTGTGTTGTCCCAAAATTTTTTTAAGTCTTCTAATTACTTGTTGATCTGACAAGTTTTTCTATGTACTATTAAAAGTGAAGTATTGAGATCTCCAAATATTATTGGTGAACTGTCTATTTCTTCATTCATTTTTAAAGAACAGAAAAAAAAAAAAGAAAAATTATTCCCATATTATGCAGATTGCCACTGTGTTGGGAGATACTTTCGATACTTACCCAATTTGTCTACAACTCTGCCTTAGCTGTCACTTCCTGCTTCTGTTGAGCTTACAGCTCAATCAGAAGGGGGAATCTATGGCTTTTCTCAAGGCTTTTATGAGCAGGTGTCCTGCCCTGTCAGGCGAATGGCTTTCTAAATCCACCAGCATATATGGGCATTTTTCAATACCCTTATTTCCTCAAAGAATCCCTCCCCTGAGCGTTGCCTCCAGGCTTTCAGAAGTGCATCTATTGTTTGTCTGTAATGTAATATTTTGCCCCAAGTGGGTTGTTCATGTGCCTTTCAGCATGTCTTACACATAGCCCCTTTTCTGCTCTGAGAGAGTTCGTAGTTTAGGAGAGACAATGGCAGCCACTTTGTTTCAGCCTGCCAGGTCTAGTCAGGTCCAAATATATAATCACAATTCTTTGAGGAAAAATATGCTCTGCTCCCTCTGGAACCAGGAACCAGGGTTTTATCCTGGGAATGGGATCTGCTATCTTCAAACCACCATCAAATTGGGGAAGCAAGTGGTGTATGGCAAGTAAAAGCATAATAGTACAGCTCTACTAATATTTTTAGTTACTTTTTGTTTTTAACTCTGTCTTTACTTGGTTGCTGTAAACTTTTGACTATTTTTCAGAGTTACAACAAATTTGATTTAAAAATTTTTGCTCACTGTGGCAGTTTGATATTGTTTGTGATTCCAAAAATAGATATTGGATTATGTTTGTAAACTAGTCTGTCTGTCCGGGCTTATTAGATTATATTGGATTCAGAGGTTTCAGTTTCACTTTTACTTGATAAATAATGATTAAGTCTTTGATTAGGCCTTTTCAGTAGGACGTTGAGTCCCTGACCCCTTGGTGGGTGGGGACACACAGAGAAACCCTACCACAGAAAAGGGAGGTTGGAGTTTCAATGTTGGAGCCGGGGAAGTAAGCAAACAGAGGAGCAGAGAGAAGGCTCCATTAGTCATGGCAGAGGCCCCAGGAAGAGAGAAGAGCCATTCACCTGATAGACGACAGCTGGCCTTGTGGAGATAGCAGAACAGCTGATCCCGGAGACAGAGGCAAGCCCTGGGAAGAGAGGAACCCAGAAAGCCTGAACCCTCACAGATGTCATCAGCCATCTTGCTCCAACACATGTCAATAGACTTTGGTGAATGAAGTAACTTATGCTTCATGGCCTGGTAGCTGTAAGCTTCTACCCAAATAAATACCCTTTATAAAAGCCAATGGATTTCTGGTAGTTTGCATCAGCACCCTTTTGGCTGACTAATACACTCACTTTTTCATTTTTTTGGTGGAAGGGCAGGCTCTCGGGGCTACTCTGCTATTTTTGCTGATATCACAGTGAAAGCACTTTAATGCATGAGTATTTTCTTCTCTTGTATTGAGCTGCTGCCTCTTTTCTGATCTCTTTCTTTAAAGAAATACTAGGTCGTCAATACAATTACTTTCCCTTTCTCAAAAGTGTTACTCCCTTATTTAACACTTTTATTTTCTTACCACTAAGAGTGTGAAGAACAACTAGACACCCTTACTTCTTTTTTTTTGCAGTCCCAATTACAAGAAAATGAAGCCCATTTTCTTTAGTGAACTAATTGGAACTAATTTGGGGAACTAATTAGAAAAGAAAAATTATTGGTTGTAAACCAAATGTGGGTGAGTTACAAAACTTAGAACTCTTAAAAAACTTATAGGGTCATGGTGCTAATGTATAACTCTGATTTCCCTGATGAGACATTAATAAAAAATATTGGAAATTTCTATAATTCACATTGTTTCTTATGTTGGAATTCACTAAATACTCTAAATCAAAGTCCTCATGACCTTTATCATAGACACATATCATCCTCCTGTCAGTTAGCTTGTGATTCTAACTCCTTTATTTTTCCAAATTCTTGTACAAAAAGCTATACAAAATAATGTGTCCATTGGCTAAATGGGGTCATCTAAATATTTGAAGTATGCCAGACTAGTGACACACATATTAATGGAAATTTCTCCTCATAATTAACTGATACTTTTCCATAAACTTTACAAATGGCAATCAACACAATACCAGACACCAGCAGCCTAGGTCAAAAGACATCTGGCAAAAGAAAAAAAAAAAAAAGATAATATGAGCAAATCTGAAGAAGAGGAGGGGGTTCAGACTTTACCTTGTACCTAATTCGTATTTCTTCTTTTACCTAACTGTCAAACTTTTAGAGAACACAATTGATTCAGTCTTATATAAAAAATAAATTTCTAACAGAATACTCATTTTATAGAAAAGGAAATCAGTTTAAGTGTTATCACCTTGCTCTTATCTAAGTCATTCTACAGACAGCTTTCAAAATCATCTAGGTTCATAAAGTCCTGGGCAATTTCTTTGGTTACTGTTGATGAATTTTCAAATCAAAGGAAAATAAAAGGCAAAGGAGTTTATACTTATTTAATTATTATCTTTGATAGTCTCACAATATGTTGAATTAAAAGATGTCTTAAAGAGAAGTGGATAGAAACAGGCAAATAAATGTCAGAAAATTAATACATAAAACAGATTAAAAGCAACATATGGAAAAAGCTGTTAATGACACTTTTAATTTTAGTGGGCATTTTTGCATAGAAAATATTTTATATATTTTATATGATATTGCTTTCATTATTTATTATTGAGAAAATCAGATGTTTATATTTCACAGTTAAACATTAATCATATGTTATTTTATTTCCAAATTATACATACATAAATAATTAATATGAAATATAATTTCACAGACAAATATATTTTTAATATTTTTCTTAAAGTACTCAGTGCTAAATTTTATCTTTTCAATAGCAATTTGGTGAGCCAAACATGCATTTTCCTTCTTCAAAATAGAGGTAGGCAAGCTTTTTGGCTTATTATTTCCTTTTCTTTCAAGTTCCATAGACATTTTTATAAAAAAAATGGATCTTAGTTACTAGCGAGCCAGGTTCCCATCTGCATTCCATTTACTTATTTCCCCAACTCTGTAGATCAGTAGTTCAGGAAGAAAAAAACATTTTTGGTCCAGTACTAAGGAATATTTGGAAATATTTACCTAATATTCATCTATTCATAAAGTACTTTCAAAGAGAATGCTTTAAGTCTTAAAGCAGAAGTGCTGAATAATGATTGGTAAAATCAAATAAAGCTATGGATAACCATTGTTCTCTTTTGTACACAAAGAGCACCTGAAAAATAATACATTGGTTGCTGTTGATCAATCTTTATTCAACTTAATGTTAAATAAGAGCTAAATTTCAATCTATGTGGTTTTCACCAATAATTTGAGTGCTGCTTTTAAAAGAAGAGGGGTAAAAGAAAAACTGATGTAGTTAATATTTTCAGCATTTTTCAGGCAGTACACACTTGAAGTTGGCATTAAAATTTTATATTAGGAACTTTTAAAATGTTTCATAATATAGTTAATGATGGTCCTACAGTGTAGGATTAAAAGCATTCATTCAAACACACACAAAAAAAACATGTCTTTTAGTGGAGAGAATGAAAAGAACCTTGTTTGAAGATTTTATGGGCCCCAGAAAATCATGCCCTTGGGCTCAGCCATTCCTGTGCATGTAAACTTATTGTAGGTACAAATTTCTGATTAAATTACTTCAGTTAAGGATCTTTAATTAGATTGTGTGACTCAGGGTGGATCTTAATCCTCTTACTGGGTCCTTTATAATGGAGGAATAAAAAGCTGCAGATACAGAACAGTATGGCAGAAGCCGAGAGAGAAGGCCCTGGGAGCCAGAAGCTGAACTCAATGGAACACAGAAGATGAGAGGATCCACTGAAGCCAGAAGCTGAAAGTAATGAAACATGGAGAAGAGGGGAGAGATGGGCAGATTTTGCTCTGCCATGTGCCTGATCACTCACAGCTGCAGCTTGGGGGGAAAGCATCTCCTGATGGAGCCTTGACTGGAACATTTTTCTTAACCTTGAAACTGTAAGCTTTTAAAGAAAATAAATCCCCATTTTAAAAGGTAACCTATTTCTGGTACATTGCCTTGGCAACTTTTAGTGAACTAAGATAAATCTACATTCAGCTAAACAAGACACTTAGTCTCTACTGCACTATTACTCTCTTACCTTATTACTTCTTTGGATCCAATACACTTTACTCCTAAGAATTATTTTGAGATGCTGAAAAGTATATAATGCAGAGTAAATTTAGATATGTGGCCAAAAAGAGCATTAATTGTAGTGACACAATTTTCTATTTATTTACTTAAAGTAAATAATTTCATGTGCACAAAATTAAAAATGTCAAAATTATCCTAATGAATTGAAATGTAAAAGTGAACACCAAAGCCTATAGAACTCATTTTACATGTTTCCTTTAGAAAATAGATTTAAATTAGGTTGCCATGAAAAAAATTAAATAAAACCAAGTACATTTGTGTATACCCAGGAAAAGAATCCATATTTTTAAGTCTAATAAAAATAATACTTAGTGCAGATCATGTAATACAGCAATAAAACACATTATTCTATACTGAAATATAGATATACAAAATACAAATTATATCTGATTAAATATATACAAAAACACATTCTTAAGTTTTTAATTCATTGGATAAAACAGTGTGTTGAAAACCATAATTGTAAGCAACCTATAAATTTTCAGATCAAATATCTAATAAATACAAGTAGCATAAAATGTGTGAATTTCTTAAAACAATATAAAATTAAAATTGGATTGAGAATTTATTTATTATACTCATTTCTAAAACAGGCACTCTGTCTTTTTTACCACATTTTAACATGAAAGAAAAAGTGTTAAATTATACCTAAAATAAGTATAGCGTGTTATTTTTAAAATTTTATATTATCTGATTTAATTTCTTCATCCCTCCATCCTCTTTCTCTCTCACACACACACTCTTTCTCTCATGCTCTCTCTCTCCACCACTCCCTCTCTCTTTTATAGAAAAAAAAAATTGATGTTCACAAAAGTTATAGACTGGCAAAGAAATTACTGAAATCTAGGACACTGTATCTCTTCTGGGAGAGAAGGCTATAATTTGAATGAATATCTACATTCTCCTAAGTGATCTCTCAAAGTAGTATACCAAGACCTCAGCATTGTTTTTTTCTGTCACCATCAATATCAGAGCTCTGAGGTTATACACTATCAGCTGTGATCTTAGCTACATGATTCTATATTTCTTCTCATCCCTTCCAACATCCCCACCTTTCCAGCTTCTCAAACATTTCTACTCTGCCCTCTGGAACTCATGTTGGGATACCAGCAAATTTCCCTCATGGTTTGCTTTGAAAGTTCCCTTTGTTTTATTTTTTTTCACTTAATAGAATCCAGTTCTCTGCATATTTCATTACTTGTTTTGTTTTCCTTACAAGGATAGGATTTTGTTTGTTTTGTTTTGTTTTGTTTTGTTTTATTCATTCATATATACCTTATACATTTGTGGGTGGGATAAGCATTATCCATCTTGTTCATTATTGTTGCTTCCATATTATTAACTCTGACTCTTCCTTCAAAAACCCTTCACTGCCATCATCTGGGGATCTTCAGGTTAAATTCATCCATTTAGAAGTTTTAAAAATCAAAGCTCAGTATCTTTCTCCCCATCAATACTCATATTCATCTGAAGTGACAAATTGAACACCTATGCAAACAGTCCATCAACACACTTGCCTCTCGGTTATTTGATCTATTCATTTTAATTATCATTTCCCTCCATTCTACCTTGCCACTTATCATTCATAATTATATCCTGGAAGCTGACATCATCCATAATTTCATCAACCCCATCTATTCAAGTTCAAGCATCTTACTCCCACTGTTTCTTTCCATTGTTCTAACATACTCTATTCATCAAGAACATTTTAATAAATGTTTAACCTATTTGTATCTTCCATTTACCCTAAATAATTTTTCTAACATCCCCAAATCTTTGTAGATATAGCAATTATTCCTTCCCTAACTACTTTATTTAAAATATGGTCTTTCTCATAGTCAATGTCACTTTTGAATACAATTGTCCATTGCTCTTCTATTTACAATATTCTTTGCTTGTTGAAAATTTGTCACTATACTGTACATATTTAAGTATTGACAGTATTCTACTTTTATATTTTAGTTAGAGTCAAAGATTACATTACCGTTTCAGTTGTGGGGTTAGATCATTGAAAATGAGTAATCATTTAGGAAAAATAGAGACAGTCCATGCAATTTACTATGTTCTTAAATTGGATATATTATGATGATGATTTTCTTAATTATGATTTATAAAAATGATATTTATATAAGCTTAAATATATTAGAAACACAAAAGCTAATATTGTGAATCATGCTATTCTTTGAAATTGTGTCATATTCTATTTAACTCAGGGGTTCTTAACCTTTTTTGTTCCATGGACCCCTTCGCCAGTCAGGTGAAATCCCTGGACCCCTTACTAAGTCCACATTATACTGTGTATTATTTAATAAATATACCATACCCGCATCAACACATCCCTACAAGAATAATGTTTTTGTGAATTTCAGTTCAAGCTCATGGACTCCTGGTTAAGAAGTCCTGATTTAACTTGTGCAAATGCAAATTATGTGCTTTGTAAAATTAAACAAATATTAATCTTGTCGGGTGAAGTAAAAGATTACTAACTGTAGTGTGAAGCATCGATTTTTCTAATATCCCTGCTTATTATACATTTATACATATTGTATGCATTGTATATATTTTATAAATTACCATACAGGATTATATATGCAAAACTAACATCAGGTGAATTTACTAGATGATGCAAGTGATTTTCTTTCAAGGTTTTTTTTTTAATTGTAAGTGAATTTCACCTAATGCACTAGGTTTCATGTACCATTTAAACTCTACATAAGATGTAATTTTATTTATTTTGAATTTATGACAAATTAAGACCAAAGATTAGGCAAAGCTGAAAGATTACAAAGTATTTGCCTAAACATATCCAAATTTCCTCAAAATAAATTTTACCTGTTGTATATTAGATATAAAGACATGCATGAGAAATTTGGAGAAAAAATTCTGTACAAATGCAAGTTATATTAGTCTGCCAAAGGGGTGCTGATTCAAAGCACCAGAAATGTGTTGGCCTTTATAAAAGGGATTTTTGGGGGTAAAAGCTTACAGTCCCAAGGCCATGGAAAGTCCAACTTAAGGTGCCATAACAGGTACTTTCTCACCAAAATTAGCTGTCACATGTTGATGCAAGATGGGGGGGACCATCTCTGCTGGGTTTCACCCTTCCTCTCTGGGCTTCCTCTTCCTCTTGAGGCTCCATGGGATCAGGTTTTTCCTGATCTCAGCTGTAGGCTGAGCTGTAGGCTGGCAGAGGGCTTGTCTCTCGGGGCTTCCTATATCACTCAACTCTCTTCCCAGAGTCAGCTGTAAGCTATCAGGCATAGGACTCATCTCTCCCTGGGGCCCCAAGATCAAACATCACAGCTCTCTCTTTTCCCATGTGTCTTCCTGAGTGAGTGTCCATTTATATCAGCCCACCAAGGAGCCAGGGACTTAACCTGAGTTACGCCTTACTGATGTGGTTGAATCAAATCCTTAATCTTAACCAGTAATTTAATCAAGGGACCCTCAACAAAATCCAATATAATCAAAGGGTATCACACCCAGAAGAATAGATTAGTTTACAAATATAAGCTTTCTTCTTTGGGTATTCACAAAATTAATCTCAAACTGTCACACAATTTGTTATTAAATAATAACCGTCTGACTCATATATATATTAATATTGTACTTAAATAAGACCGTTTTAGCAGTGTCATTTATATAGAGAACCTTTATTCCATTTCAAATTCCTCTTATAATTGAATAGATGATACAGTCTTGGATAGTTTGAAGTTTTTTATGGACCCCAGAAAGATCATGTTCTTGGAGCCATTCCTGTGGGTATGGGATTCTCTGATTGGCTTGGAGTCAGTTGGTAGGCACTTTATTGGTTTACTTCAGTGAGGCATGACCCAGGGTGAGTCTTGGTCCTCTAGTTGGAATAATTCACAAATAACACAGGAAAAACATGGCAGAGTCATTGAAAAAAGGCCACCTGGAATCAGCAGAGCACAGAGGCACAGAAAGAGGACCTCAAGAGGCTAGGCCAGTGGAGAAATTCGAGACTGAAGAGATGAGTCCCAGAGGAGAGGGGAGAGAAGAGTAGATCAGTTTGCACCCTGCCATGTGTTTGATCGCCCACAGCTGAACTCTGAGAGAAAGCATCTTTAGATGACGCAGCCATGTGCCTGATCACCTACAGCTGCAATAGTGAGTCAGCATCTCTTGATGATGCCTTGATTTGGACACTTTCACAGGCTTAGAATTGTAAGCTTTTAACCTAACAAATTCCCATTTTAAAACCAACCCATTTCTTGTATTTTGCCTGAGTAACATTTAGCAAATGAAAACACATCCATGAAAACATCATCCATAGTTCCTGCCCTCTCATCATATTGTTTGGATCCATCTTGTTACATCTTTATTGCCACATGCTTTGTCCTCTAACCCATTCTACATTGCTTTATTTAATTTCTGCAGCCAGAAAACATCTAAAATTTCTCTTTTTATATTAAGAACAAGCTATTGGTCTTTTCCTTTATTCTTCCAATTTCAATACATGATTTATAGCTCATCACATTTCATAACCAGGTATTTAATCTAATCAAGAAAAAAGTTTAGTTTCAGATGAATTCTGCCAACATAAGTACAGAATACTTATTCAGTAACCCTTGTGCATTACTCCAAAACTTAATAGTAATAGATTGCAATGTTAAATAGTAGAAAGATAAAAAATAGTAGTAGTATTAGTTATAATAAAGTTTATTTAAATATCTTGTGTCACTAAATCAGTTATAAGTATGATATTCTAATTATGTTATTTAATCCTCAAAAATAGTGTTTGACATATAATCCCAATTACACAGAAGAAAAATATTGTCACAGAGTTTAGCTCCATACATCTACTCTTAATGCTTAAGCTGTACTGCCCCTTTCCATGTAGTATTTTTTTTTCTATGTCTGTGGCTTTTTAGTCTTCCATTTATAAAGGGCTCCAGGAAGAGGATAAATACCTACCGTGGGCCTGGAAATCTAATCAACGACCCTTAATTAAGGGATCTAATCAAAAGTGATCTAATCAAAAGTTCCTTTAACAGAACCTAATCAAAAGATCCCATCTACAATGGGTTTACAGACAGAGGAAAGGGTTCACTTAAAGAACAGGATTTTCCAGGGTCCACGGAAGACTCAAACCAGCACAAGTACATTAGTGTTGGGAGTTAGAAAATGATACAATAAGATTATGTCTACAATAGGGATGAGAAATGAGAGGAGACTAAAACAGTCTAGAGAAATGAGACATTCTGCAAATGTGGAATTCAGAAGACACTATGCAGATATGAAATTATCCAAATTTAATATTTTACTGAAACATTTGTTACCTATTTGTAAAATTTTTGAATAAGTGACTACCGTTCATAATTCAAATGGCATCATGTTTTTAAAAATGTGCAATATATTAGTTTTAAAATAAAATATATATTTAATAGAATTGCATTGACCAACAAATAATGTACATTAACACCATAATTATTTTATAGGAATTAGAATATGAATAAATCTCCTATTAGAAATGATTTCATCTCCACTTAAAGCCTTTTCTTCAGCCTGGAAACAGAAATACAAATTTCCAGCCCATACTGGTAGTTTCCATTCCTATCATAGTTGCTCCTTTCCTACCGACAACTTCCTTCTTTTCTCCCTTCAGCAAATGTACACAGGTACATACTCAAAGATAGAACACAAAGTGCAGTTTACTAGAGGTTATTCAACTCTTTCCTTTCTGAAATAATTCCAGCTACACTAAAGTTTCTGATTAACTCACTTCACTGAATCATGTCAAACTTGTTGTTGTACTTTATGGAATACATTTATAGAAACAATCCCACATTGGGTTTGAAAGAAACTGAGCATTTATGGTTGTCTCTTCATAAATATATTATGCCTTTGTAACATTTCATTCTAACAGATCTGTTGGCATGTTGATCTACCTCAGTTGGCTGATTCAAAATAAGAGTGATGAGGGGATGAATTCACAAATAATCAAATTAATGTTATCCAGGGAATGAGAACAGGTAGTACATTTTACTTTGTCCTGAGGCTTATTAGCTCATCTAATTTTAACTTTATAGAATTTCCTTAATAGCTCATCTAATTTTAACTTTATACAATTTCCTTAATTTAGGAACAACTCTCTTAGTCTAGTTATACCTAATATACCACATCTCAGTCTTCTATCTAGAATATTTCATTCTAATACCTCAGTTGAGATTCACATGTGAAATATACCAATCTCAAAATGCCTGTTATATGAATTTCTTGAGAGGTAGAGATTTCCATATTAAATTTTTTCAAGAATGTTAATAGATATCCTGTCTGCATGTTCTGTCATCTAGTTTTATGGTTGCTATTCAATGTCTTGGGACCACTCAATAGCAAAACATTGCTCAACCAACGTAACATCTCAGGTGAGCCTAACAAAAACAAATATTCTCAAAATGTTCTTCCCTCACTTATTTTAACTTGGTATATAGTGCTGTAATCCCAAAGAATGTCAACTATTTTAATTATGTCATATATTTTGCTGGATAAGTTCAAATCAAGTGTTTGATTTTTCACTGCAGTGGTTTTTGTCCCCACTCCCCCAAATATGTAAAATGTTATATTTAAATTTGGTGGCTATTTCAGAGTTTATGAAGTAAAATTGTGCTGAAACTCAATTTTCTTGTTCAATATCTGTTGGTTTCATATTTGCTTGCTATAAGATTAAGTACAACTAGAGAAAGATAATGATCCACAGAAGCCTTCAGAATGAGTTATTATAATTTTAAAATAGGTAAATAAAGTGACTCGTCAGTTTGCAAATGTTCATAAAATACTATTTTACACATTACTATGCACTTGGAACTTTTCAGATTCAGAAGAGATAAAAACACACTTTGCTTTCGTTATCCACTTGCAAAAGAAATAAATATCATACATGTAGTTAATACTAAAATTTTATCCCATCCTAACAGATTTGTAAAGGAAATTAGAATATATGTGAAATCCTACCTCCCAATTTTCCTGCTATATATTTAAATTGATATAATTATCTATGAAGTGATTTAATCAATATTCATAATGGTATTTTATTTATGAGAAGAATTGTTAAGGTAAAAAGCAATTAATGTTATTAGACATTAATTAATTAATGTACAGCATATTCAGCTTAAATTCCATTAATTTTAAAATTACCACATATGAAAAATATCAATATGTAGCTATATCAAGATACTTTAAATGTTAAGAATTAAAGTATAAAGGAGAAGAAATGATACAAGCTTCAAAACCCTAATTTCTGCATCAAACAATTAAAACTACAAGATGACTATTATGAAATTTCATAATAGTCACCTTGAGGTATATTATATTATTTTCAGAAAATACTATTGTCCTTTTTAGAAATGTTATTTATTAAAATTTTTATAATTTAGCAATAGTATTTATATAATACAGATATTTCCACAATTCAGGGTCCTTTATAAAATTATGTTTTTCTTTGTTTTCTCTTTCAGAACCATAAAAAATATATGTGAAAAACAATTCAATGCTAATGTAACAATAATATTACAAATCTAGATATATATGTCAGAACAGAAAAGTTACAGTTCTCAAGGTAACATTATATTATCAACATTCTACAGTTTGCACAACAGAATATGTATTTAGAAACTCAACTGGTAATTTAAAACACTGCATGTTTTATATATTAAATGAGGATAAATTAACATCCCTAGGAGAACCTTAACTTATCTACCGTGTATTAGTATGTTTTAAATTGATAGCATTTTTACTGTTAGAAGGTTCCAATAAAATTATTTTACCTTTTTCTCTGTGCATGGATTCACTAAAAAACTGAACACAAAGCGCTGGAAGAGTGTTGAGATGATCAGTTTTATACATTATATTATTAGCCTCAGCATTTTTTCTAGGATAATGCTCTACTATTACCACATTTTATAATAATATGCTAACTCTACATCTGATAGAAAAACAAATTAAAGGGAAGCCATACCATTGCAGTGTCTGGATGCAAAGCTTCCATTCTTGAGTTCTAAGTAAAATATTTATGAGCTTTTTAAAATAATAATGAGATGGAATCCACACAGTGCCATCGCTTAAGAATTATGCCACATATGTAATACTAGAGGGACTCCTCATCATAAGTGACAGGTTTCCAGCTCTGTGTCTCACAGCTCCAACCTGGCTATTCAGCTGTAAGAGCACATTGTAATAGACCCATCCAGCTTCTGCTTTATAAAAGCATTTATTGTACAAATCCTTGTGATATTATAAAACTTGCATGTAAATGTATATAGAAATGCATATATACCATTAATAATTTAAATAATCAGGTATTTTACAAATATGATCACATTAGAATCAATTTGAAAGTGCCAATTCCAACATACAGGTAGTATTCACCCAAACTCCCTTCCTCGTAAATCAGAAAATGAGAACAAAAATAATTTTATAGAAAAATATGAACTGCTTTGAATTTGAAAATGTTTTCATTTTTAGGTTCTAAAGATATTTGGAGGTGGTTTTAAGTTGGAAACAATAAATGTCACATTTTATTTTTCCAGTGGCATTAGGTTAGAAATTTTCAGACATCTTATTTTCTGGCCAGGTGAATTAGACATAAATAAGCCTACAATTTTGAGTCGCCTTTTTTTCTTCTCCACACTAAATGATCATGGGTATAATAGGTTATAGTATTCACTTTTTTGGTGGATTGCATAACCATATGACTGAAGAAAGACATAAGGTAAGTTATCACTTTGATATATCTAGGCTCCATTTACTGGAAATACTCAAATATGTAAGAACATTTATAAAATACCATTGATGTCTTTGTACCTTATACATGACGCTGAGTGAGGGCAAAAACCACATAAGAATCAATCTAGTCTTTAACTTACATTTTATTTAGAAATTAAATAGGATAATCTCTGACACAAACTTAAACACACAGGCAAAAATAGGCCAAAAAAAAAAAAAAAAAACAACCAAGGTTCATATTCATGGAAAAAAAATGAAGTCAGGAAAGCAAATATCCCAATGTCTTTAAGACCTCAATTTAGAGTCAGCAGCGCTTAAGTTTTTGAAAATACGATTTGCATCTTATTTAAAATATCTAGCATTAGTAAAGTCTATGTCAGTGCTAGTAAATACAATTGTATGAAATTATGAGCCATAAAGGTAATGAAGTATTTTTAGGACACTTGATACACTGCCATGTAAATTGTTATGTTATATAATAAAATGACCTTGAAAATTCTTTTCAAAAACCTCATAAAGATGTTCAAGCAAATCCTTGTATATCATTGAACTTCTTAGAAAATTAAGCATTGATGCCACCATTAAAATATTACTATATGAGAGGCTTCAATGGCATCTATAGCCAAACTCATTTTTGATGGTATATTAGGTTCTTCATGCTGATGTAACAAATTACCACAAACTTAGTGGTTCAAAACAATACACATTTATTATTGTACAGTTTAGGATGTCAGAAGTCTAAAACGGAAGGTAGGCCTGTGCTCCTTACGGAGGCGCTAGTAGATGACCTGCTTCCTTGCTGTTTTCAGCTTCTAGAGACTGCATGCATTCCTTGGTCTCCTCAATATCCAAAGCCAGGAGGGTTGCATCTTCAAAATCTCTTTTTCTCTCTGACATCTTGTATCTTCACATCTTCTCCTCCCCTCTGCTTCCATCCTCACATTGCCTTTTCTGGATCTGGCTCCCTAACTCTCTTTATTAAGGATTTGTGTGATAACATTGGGTCCACCTGGATAATACAAGGTAGTCTTACCATCTCAAGATCCTTATTTTAATCACATCTGCAAAGCCCCCTTTGCAAAGTGTAGCAGGCATGTTTATCTAGATAAATAGATTTTTAAAAGTCAGAAATACAAATTTTATTAAACAATGAGAGGTTTATTTTTAAAAATTAACTAAGATGATTGTGAGCTATTCTGAAATCTATAAGGCAGGCTAAAATCTCAGGCAAGATTTTATGTAGCAATTTAAAAAAAAAAACTCATAATAAACTTTGCTTTTAGGGATGTTTTAGATTACAGAAAAGTTACATCAAAAGGATAGGAAATGCAGAGCAGGTGTAGCTCGGTGGTTGAGTTCCTGCCTCACATGTACAAGGCCTCAGGTTCAATCCCTGGTAGCTTCTAAAGAAAAGTACAGGGCATTTCCACATAACCCCCTACCCACATATGCATTTTCCCCTATTATTAACTTAGTGAGATACATTTGTTACAATTGATGAACCAACAAGCATTGTTGCTAATCAAGGTCTATAGTTTACAGTTTACAAGTTGTACTGTACAAGTTTATAGGCTTTGACAAACATATAATGTCATCTATCTAGCACTGCAGTATCACACATAACAATTCCAATGCCCTAAAAGTGCCTGTGTTCTACCTATTCATCCCTCCTCCTCTGCTCTACATCAACCTTACAAGCTCCTCCATTACCATTACATGATAATACCCACAGTAACAATAAATCTACATGTATCCATGGTTACCATCCTCCCTCCAATGATTATTCAGTCCTCAATCTTGAGGAATTTGGGATGATACCTGCTCTGGCTGCTTCAGATTGGGAGGGGACTTAGATATTATGGGGCAGATGGAAGGATCTCTTTTGTTTGCAGTTGCAGATACTCCTTGTTTTTTTGGGATGGGACTTGTCCATCATCATTTTGTTAGTTGTTCTAGGCAAATCTGAGGAACTGGAGAACTGGTGTTGGCCACAGCTCTGCTGGGATTCAGGGCTCATTCGGCATGTTGAACAGACGTATATTTAGTGGCTGAACATAGGGTGGTGGAGGGAAGTCAAATGAACTTCCATCAGACAGAGTTTACCTGCCTGTCTATAAACAAGAATTATTTGCATTGACTATAGACTGCAAAATCTTCTTATACCAACTGCATTGCAATTCAACTCTGACTTTAAATACTAGGAATTAGGCCAGGTTCCACAGTTCAAGAAAATACTCTGTAGGATTATCCTTCAGACATCAGCTGCAAGTTCAGGGCCACCCACCAATACTACTGACTAACTGGATAAAATGTGGAAGTTCCCACCACCTTCTTGGGTTCAAAAATTCACTGGAGCAATGAACAGAACTCACAGAAAATGCTGTACTTAGCTATTCTAGTCTTAATATGGTAGAAAGGATACAAATACAAAGAATCTGAAAGAACTGGTGCTTAGTGTGAGGTCTGGGAGGTTCTCCAGTACAAACTTTCATGTCCTCTCTGTATAGAGTCAGGAGAGAGATCCAAGATGGCAGGCTGCCCTCTTCCTCTAGAAACTGTGGGAAGTAGGCATGCTTGCTGGGCATAAGGAAAGCCAGGGTGGCACAGGGATGATAAGAGAGAGTGGCTGGGGGGAGGGGTAGCCCAGCTGGGCACCCGGGTAGAGGGGAGCCGCCCAGCTGGTCCTGGAGAAGAAGGGAGCGTACCAACTGGTTCAAGAAGAGAAGAAAAGTACCCAGAAGGCCCTGGGGGATGGAGAGCTACTGAGTAGAAATCCCACAGGTGAGCCTGTGCCCAGCCTCCTGAGGTTAGGGGGGAATGAAGTGAGCCACGAGAAGAGCTGAGGGAAATTAGCCAGAAGTTTTGTTGTTGTTGTTTCCCTATTTCTTTTGTCCTTTTTTTTTTTTTCCTTTTTCTTTTTCTGGGTACTTCTGGAGAGGCTGGCTGTGGGGTGATTGATTAGCAGGTACAAGCAGCTAGAGAGTAGACTAGTGAGACACTGGTGGCCTGAGAAAGAGGCTGTTTTTTGTTTATTTTCTCTCTCTCTCTCCTCTCTCTCCCACTCTCTCTCTCTTTCCACCTAGATACCTGCAGAGAGAGGGCCTGTTGGCAGATCAAATGGCCAGAACAGGCAGCCTGAGAGAAGCCTATTAGTGCCGGTGGTCTGAGAGGGAGACCCAGATTGTTGTTTTGATTCATTTTTCTTGTATTTTTCTCCTTCCCCTATTCCTTATTTTCAGTCCTTCTTGTCCTGTTTTTCTTCTTTTCTTTCTTCTCTTCCAATGTCTCTTGGCTTTTATTTTGACTCTTTTCTTTTTCCCTCCACTTTTATCTTTTATTTATTATTTATTATGATTTTACCCTCTTTTTCCTTTTTTTCCTCTTTTCTCCCTCTTTTAATTTTTTCCTTTCTTTCATTTTACATCTTCATTTCATCCTTCCTTTCTACCTTTCTCTGTTTTTCCTTTCAAGAAAACTTATTTGATCTTTTATTTAATTTAATTTAATTTTATTTTTTCCTGTTTCTTTTTTTTTCACCTTTAAAACTTTTTATTCCTATTTACTCATTTTTCCTCACATTATTTATTTTTTACTCTCTCTTTTTTTGTTCTTTTTCCTTCTTTCTTTTTCATTTTTTATCTTTTCTTTATCATTCTCTTTTATTCTTGCTTTTCTTTTGTGTGTATCTAATATTTTTTTCTGTTGAACATGGGCAACTACAAAAATATGGAATAAGTGGAACCAAGTAATAAAGATGACTCATAACACAAAACCAAGCTAAAATAAAACCCTAGACTAGACAGAGAAACATATAGGGTCAGTACACATCACCCTACCAGCATATCAATATACATTATAATCAGACAAGCTCTCCTGAGCTTTGAGTATTCAGAGTTTATATGGGATTTCAATATGTAGACATGATTGATGGAATCAATGCCGATGTGGTTGCACTCAATCTCAAGATCTTCCCATAGGTTGGGGAGGTCAGGTTGATATGATGTGGTTCCAAGCTCCAATTGTGGAGTACGTTTCCATATGGTGCATCATGGGACCACAGGCTCATGGCAACAAAGGCTAACAGCAAATGACCACTTAATTGCTTGCACAGCAGAAAGAGTCCAAAAAAAGCAGGAGAAAAGATACCACCTTGGCCAGTGCCTGGAGAGGCCAACTGCTCAGGTCAGCATCAGTGGATGGCCGCTCCACACTCCTCTCGTCACAACAGAGATGAGGGACATCTGCACCAACTAAGTGCTGGGCTTTTATATACTCTAGGGAGAGGATCTCCACCAATGAGCAATCTTTGTGGCTTGACAACTAACTGTGGCTGTTTAAGATTTAACATCTTCCTTAGTTGCCTGTGGTCTCTTGTGACATAATATCATATCAAACACCTACATGCAAATAAGCACAAATGGAAACATACCAAACATTTGTATGCAGACAAACAAGAGTGGAAACATAACAGACACCTGCACATAAACAAGAAAGAGGAGAAAAGGAGGCAGATAAGTGAGGACTGGAAGATGGTCCCTGAGTGTGTCCTTGAATTCCCCAACACCAATTCCTTAATCATATGGTTGGTCTTTCTGGTGTGGCCAGTCCCTCCACCTCCTACCTCCCACCCCCACCCTAAGACTACCTGTGTAGTCATCTGGTTAACATAAACCATTCAGGTGTGCTCGGGGGCCACCCATGAATAACTAAAGATAGTCCTTATCATGGAAAATTCCAAGGATGTAAAGGTTAACTTCCTGGAACTAGGAATAAAAATCAGGCAAGTTTTTTAATATTACACACATTGCCATCATCATCTACAATTTACCAAATTGTAAAATGGCTTAAACTGAATGAAAAGTGAAAGTCAGATTATCTGGATTGCTTTACTCTGAACATTGTATAGATTTTCATTGGAGACATCAAATAATCCTCTTCTGTTTATTCCAAATTTCCTTATAAAACTAAATTTCATTTTCCTTTTTTTGTAGCTTCATGAATTGTACAATGCTGTAGGAGTGTTCGTGTTTTTCTTTACTTTTAGAATCGTTAATATTAACTTTAAAAACATTACCAATTTTAGTAAAACAACAGAATTTATAACCTCAGACTCTGTGGGGAAAAAAAATTGCTTTATAGAAAAATTAAGAAGTTTGACAATTGCTTATATTTACCTTTTCTTTCTTGTACATGATAAATGAATTGGCAAGGACCTAGAGGCAACTTGTCAGTGTGGGTCTAAAGCAAAGGCCAATTAATCTGTATGTGACTAAAGTAAACGATCACTTGTCCGTACAAGTTACAATCACTGACACATGCCTAAAACAAGCTATGAGTGAGTCAAGTTATCTGGAACTCTCCAAGCATGCACAACTACTAGGATGTTCTAATGTTATTTGAACCTGAGCCTTGATTTAACTGAAACCAGGACATTGTTGGGAACTGAGGCTGGACTCGCAGTGGGAATGGGGACAAATAAGTTTCATCAGTAGCCTGGTAGCATTCCATTTTCTTATAAGATTTGCTATTCTTACTCTTTATTAACTTACCCAATCACCCAATCATATTTTTCCTTGTGTAACATGATGTTATTTATTATAGAAGTTGCCTCTTTTTCAGGTAAGATGGGAGTGCTTTTGTCTTGGCATTAAGTGTTTTCTAGCTTGCAAATTTTCTCTCTTCTTAAATTCTTAAAATTTGTCTTTTATTTGATGGCCATAAAAATTAGTTTAAGGAAGCAAAACTTTCTAATAAAGAGCATTTGAATGAATCATACTTTTCCCTTCTTCCTAGACGAGAGAATATTTTTCTGGATATTGTTGAAGAAGCAATAAGTGTTTGGAATGTGTCCTCATTATTTATTGCTGGAACCCAAGCACTAAGACAGAGCCTGAAATGTTGGAGTTGTCCAACATAAATACTTGTTGAAAGGGGGGAAGTTTTGGACAATGGGATTTTGTTTTAACTAATTGATATCAATTTTATTTCAGATTGTCCAAAAGTAATCTGGTATCCTTTGAGATGGAATAATAACATATTCTATCATGGGACATAGTTTGTTCCGTATGTGGTTAAGTGGTGTATTAGTTTTCTATCACTGCATAACAAATCACTACTGATTTAGCAGCTTAAACAACAGCTGCTTATTAGCTCACAATTCTCTAGATTGGAAATTTGGAAATGAATAAGTTCACTTCTCAGTTTCTCACAAGGCTTCATTTCAACGAAGGTGTGAGCCTGCTGCATTCTCATCTACCAAGCTTACTAAAATTGTAGCAAGGACTCAGTTCCTTGCTGACTGTCAGCTGGGGATCAGGCCCTTTTCAGGTCTTTGTCATCATCTCTTCATCATGAAACCAGCAGTGGAGAATTTCCTCCCTTGTGTTCATCTCTTTTGGCCAGGAAACATCCAGATCCTTTTAAGGGCTCGATTAATTAGGTCTAGCCCCCTGAGGATAATGTCTTTTTCTTAAAAACAACCGTGTCAAATAACCTAACCTAATTAGCCGTGTGACTATCCCAGCATATTTCACAGTCCTTCCTTCACTCAAGGGCTGGTAATTGCACAGGGCATGCACACACACCAGAGGGACTGGTATCTTGGGGGATATCTTAGAATTCTGCCAACTACAGGTGGCTGATTATATTTCAAATCCTTAAATGTTTATTTAACATTTTGGTAAAATATTAATATTCATTACTGTTAAACATATTTTTATACAATCATCTTTTACACAGTAGGAATTCTGGAGGTCAAAATTCATATTTCTAACATTCAAAGAAAAATATATGCCTTTAGAAGTAGTGATCAGAAAATATGTCAATTTATTTTCAAGCTGATTTTTTAAAAACCTCAATTTGAATGTATCAAAATATTTTGACAGATTTTTTTACATTTTCACACACCTATCATTTAAAGATTTTTATAATTATAGTATCTTCAGTGTGTGTCAGATTCAAGTTTCAAGCACATGCTCTTATCTTTTTGCCGACTTCCTCAAGTTTAAATAAGAACACTGAACGGGATGAACACACTGATAACTAAATAAGATAGTACTATTTTTTCCAGGTAAAAGGGGATTACAACATTAGTACTGTGGATTGCTGTTTGTTTGTTTGCTTATTTGTTTGTTTTGGGTCCTTCTTCAGGAGGAATATAATGTAAGGACATATAACAGCAAAGAATTTTCTGGCTGATAGCAATATGCTTATTCACAATGATTCTACTCCAGTTTTATTTTAATATCAAGTAAATATTATGAGGCATGTTGATAGCAAACTAGTAGCCAAAATATTGCTCCAGAGTCTAAGGCATAGACATAGGAAAACAGAATTGTGGCACGTGGGGCTGGAAGGCAGAGAGCCACGCGGAGTAGGGACTACGTGGAGGACTGGATTTGTAATGCAGCATTTCACACCTATAAGAAAATATATGGATTTGGAATGGGTTTGAAGGAAGCATGTATGAACACGTACTTTAAATATATAATCATTAATACTCAGGCCTCTGTATGCTCCTCAAATAAGACAGACTTGATGCACAAATCATAAGAATTTTACAGTGCTCTACAAATAGTTGGGTGTGAAACAGCACAAAACATTTCTTCACTGAATTTTCAAGCTGCTGCATTTCCTCACACCTTCCCCATCTATCTTCAAGGGCACAATTATTTGTTCCAATTAAATTCTAAATTTCATTAGTAACAGAGTGGGTAATTCTTAAGTAATGAATCACCAATAGGCAAACTATGTCAAGCAGTAGCATTTCCCAAATAATGAGTGCAAAATTATATCATTGAAGTCTAGGAACAAGTAGGACCTCCTCTCTTTAGTATGTATAAGAATTACAGTTGTAAATGTTAATGTATCTACAAACTGACTTTAGAATTGTAAATGAAACAGTGTTGTTTGGGGGGGATGGGCAGTGTAATATTGTCATTTACATATTTTTGTTAACCTGGGGAATACAGAGACAACTTGACAGACTGATATGTTACAATGTAAAATAGTGACATTGATGGAAAAGAGGAGGGAATTATCTGACATCTTTACTCTCATTGGAACATTATTTAAAATCATATATGTTTTGCCAGTTGCCAATTCTGTGTCTCTAATGCTTGGAAAAAGTCACATTATACTATCTTACATATCAGTCATCTTCTGTGATTATAGTCTTTAAATAAGTACTTTTCTTGGGTCATGTAGGCACTTTTGGCTAACATTTTATGTTTTGATACGGCCTTATACTGGCATTTAGCATGGTTGAAAATTTGTGCAGGTGTCAAAAGATGAATTTCTGGAGGCCAGATTTTTCCTATTCTCATCTAAGTGCATGTGTGCTGTTAACATCAACAGAAAAAAGAATGACAGTGAAGCATAAAGTAGAGGTGCAGGTTTTTTTTTTTCTTTATAGGTAGCTGGCAGAAGTTCTCTTAATTTACTATTGTAACAAAACAGAAATGACAATGCTTTTCCTAAAAGGGGAAAACATATTTTGTAATAGTGGATAGGCCAAAGTGGTAATATTTTTAACCACAAATCCCACTTAAACAGCATGATCCCAGATAAATGTATCAGAGTATTTTACTATGTGAATTATTGTCTAAGCTCTCAGTAGCCTACTGTAGTGAGAGCAGATGGTTTGAGTTTACATCTTTTGTGCTTTTCAGTTATTGATGTAGATTAAATGAGAAGATAATTGGCAGGGTTTTACACATAATTGATATAAAATGCTGTTTAGGATCTTCTCTGATTGGTCAAGTTTTTAGGACATCTGGGATAACAATCTCCTGCATTATATAAGGGAGAGAGAGAACTTTCTATCATCTGTATGCAAATAGCAATGTGCCATAATGCTTTATAATTTTTCTTTGCATTTAAAAAAAAAATAGATTTGCTCTTGTGAAAATTGCTTGATTCAGAACTGAGAAATCTAATTTTAAAAGTATGTGTTTTCCTTCATTTCTCCATATACTGCAGGGTAGGGGAATTGGTGAAAATATAAATCTAATTTTAAAGGGGAAAAAAGGAAAGCAGAATAGTTTAAAGCCATCATTTGTGGCACCCCAATATTCCTCCATGAATGCCTTTTTTCAGCACAGGATATTATTATAACTCCACGTATATCATCATCTGTGTGGAGGTTTGGGAAACATTGGTGGAAATTTGAATAATGATAGTCTTCATTACAGCAACCAGAATTGACAATGGAGTACCTATTTAAATAGGTGAAAAGTGTCTTTGGTTTTGTCCTCTTTTTTTTGGTTCCCACTATTGTTCTCAATTATTCAACCCAGTGTTTTCTCCAAATAATTCACTATCATCCTAGCTTACAAGTCTCTAAATTCTGGATGATATTCTTGGAGTTTTGCTCTCTATTTCTCCTTCCTATTTACAAATACCTTGGAAGTTGTAGCAACATAAAATAAAGAGGATGTTGACCAAGGAAGATATTTGATAAGCTTTAAACATGCAGATTTCAGAAAATTAACACACACACACACATAGGATAAACAGAAAAACAAATGGATATCCTAATCCCAAGGACATAATTTCTTATAAGAAATATGGTCCTTAATTTTTAGAGACCAGAAAATAAACTTCAAAAAGAAGAATGAGTCGATATATTTTCACTAAACAAGTCATGCCAGCCTGATTTAAATTTTATATTACCATGATTACTATGATTTTGTAGGTCAATTTTATCCAAATTTTTAAAATGCCTTATAATACCAGTTTTGGTTTGCTAAAGCCTGCTGAGAGCAATATACCAGAAATGGGTTGGCTTTACAATGTGGATTTATTTTTATTAGGTTAAAAGCTTACAGTTCTAGTTACACTCAATATAATGTGTTAGCATCAACTCTATCCATTTCCACACTTTGACAGTCTAGCTAACTTAGCTGATTTATAAAGGGGATTGTGGCTGAAAGGGGTAATCTAGGGATGTAAATGTCAATTGAAGGAAAGCTAGAAAATAATCTAGAGAGTAAATAACATAGTGAACCCAGAGGTGGATGAGGATTATGGTTAAGAATACAAATGCAAGAATGTTCTATGAACTAGAACAAATGTGCATCACTATTATAAGGTGATAAGAATATGATGATGAAAGGGTAAAAAATCAAATTAAAGAACTTATGGACTATAGGTAAAAGCAATATTGTAATATTATTACATCAATTTCAAAGAAGGTACAATATCAATGCTAAAGGTCAATAAGAGGGGGTATGGTTTTTTTTTTTTCTTTTGGACTAAGGAAAAAGTAAAAAAATTATTGAGGTGATGACTACAGAACTCTGTGATGAATTTGAGAGCCACTGACTGTACACTTTGCATAGATTTTACGAGGCATAGGATTGTACAACACAGTGAACCATGTGGTGGAAGATAGACGGTGGTCAACAGAAAAAACATGAGAGTGTTCTCTCCTGAACTATAACAAATGTACAATACTAATACATGGGGTTAATATTAGGGGGTGTATGGAAAAAATATACCAAATGTATACTACAGCCCATAGTTAGTGGTAATAGTCTGATGATGTCCTTGTATAATTTGTAATAAATGTTCCACAACAATATAGGTGTTGGTGGAAGGGTGATGTATGGGAATTCTGCACATTATGCATGATTGTTTTGTAAGTTCACAACTTCTCTAATAAAAAGCATATATTTAAAAAAAAAAAAAAAAAAAAAAGCTTACGATTCTGAGCCCATGAATGTGTCCGAATCAGGGCATCATCAGGAGATCCTTTCTCTCCAAGCTGCAGCTGTGGGTCATCAGGCACATGGCAGGCTGCTTGCCTCTCCCATCTCGTCTGGGCCTCATAGCTTTCAGCTTCTGTCTAATGTGGCTTCCTCTCAGCTTCTGTGTCCATTGATATTAGGTTTTGGCTCCTGGGGCCTTCTATTTCAGCTTCTGGGTTCCTCTCTGTCTCTGCAGATATTTTCCTGTTTCTGCAGCTTTTCCATCCTCTATTTATAAAGGACTCCAGTAAGAAGATTAAGACACACCCTGGGTCACACAATCTATTCAGAGGCCCTTAATTGAAGTAATTTAATCAAAAGTTCTCACCTACAGTAGGTTCACATCCACAGGAAAGGACTAGCCCTAAGAATATGATTTTCTGGGTTCCAAAAGTTCAAACTGTCACAATATTGATAGATATATTATAGGTAATATTGGAAATATAAGGCACAAATTTGCTTTAGTCAGGTAAATTTATAGCTTTATATCAGCCATACTGAATATGTGATGATTATTAGTGTATAAATTTGGGGCAATTCACAGACTTTGCCATTGTAGCTGTGCTAACAAAATCAATTTTAATTAATTGTTTTCTTAATGCATTTTTTTTTCTTCCTCTTCCTAAATATATTTCATTATTTTACCTTTTCTCCTGTTTTCCATCTTTTTTCCGCCTAAATTCATAGCAGGCAATTACTGTACTGGCAGGGGTGATTGATCTTGACTTTCAAGGGGAAATAGGACTACACCTACACAATGGAGGTAAAGAATAGTTTACCTGGAATACAAGAGATTCCTTAGGGTGTCTCTTAGGGGACTACTATGTCTTGTGATTAAATTCAATGGAAAATTACAACATCTCAATCCAGGAAGGACAAACAATGGCTCAGAATCTTCAGGAATGAAATTTTGGGTCATCCCACCAGGCAAAGAACCATGGCCAGCTAAGGTGCTTGCTGAGGGTAAAGGGAACATGGAATGGGTAGTGAAAGAAGGAAGTGATAAATACAAACTTCAACCAGTTACAGAAACAAGGACTGTAATGGTGGTGAAAATGTCTTCCTTGTTTTGAGTATGTTTGTATATGTACATAAAACTAGTATCTTTGTTCTTTGCCTGAACTTTTCCTTTATCATATAACATAAGCTGTATTAGTTTCATGTCATAGTACTTAAGGATATCAAGTTTAAGAGTGAATATTACCCACCCAAGGACTTGCACCTTATTCTGGAGGGATTTAGTGCATTTCCAGTTGTACACAGGAAGACAGATGAATATTGTTAGGCAGATATATATGATATTGTTTTTATTTAGAGACTAAGTATGATTTAAAGTAATGTATATGGTTACCAATTTGACAAGGGTTGGACTGTGATGGTTAGGCTCATGTGTAAACTTGGCCAGGTAATGGTGCTGAGTTGTTTGGTCAAGCAAGCACTGGGCTAATTATAATACAAGGGTATTTCATGTACTTTAATAATCAGCGAATCAATTGCATAGATGGTTGGTTACATTCACAATCAACTAAGGAGATTGCCATCAGCAATGAGTGACATCTCATTCAATCAGTTGAAAGCCTTAATAGGGAAAATACTATCAGCATTAAGAGAGAGAATTCCCATCTCTACTTCACATAGCCATCATCTCCTGGGACCTCATCAAGGACTTTCATTGGAACCCCTGGTTTGCAGCCTGCCCTGCAGAATTTGGACTTGTGCATCCCCATGGTCACATGAGACAATTTTATAGTATCTTTTGCTATTTACAGATATATCCTGTCAATTCTGTTTCCCTAGAGAACCTGACTAATACAATGCTATTCACAGGTAGAATCATATCTCTCCTTTGTTTAAATTCCAAACTTGTTGAAGTGAATTGAATTGTATACCACAGTTTGAACATGTTCTTGGCCGTCATCTGTATTCTGACGAGTTTGGATCCATTTTAAATAAGACCTCTCCATGTTATTACTTCAGTTAAGATGTGGCCCAAGTGTGAATATTCTTGCTGTCCTGATTTTGTGATAACCAGGGTAGGCTAAACTTTCGGTATATTAGAAACCATGCATGTGTCCCCAGACATAGTTTTTCTCCCTAGGTCTGGTTTTTAGAATGCTGGTGATAAGCTAAGCCTGATTTATTATAAGACCATCTGTATGAGAAAAGATTGTAACTTTGGGTATCTTTGGTCAACCTTAAGAGATATAGCAGGGGGACTGATGTGGCTTGGGTGGTTGGACGTCCATCTCTCATATGGAGGGACCTGGGCTCAATCCCTGGATCCTCCTGGTAAAAATTTGAAAAAGAAAAATAAAGAAGGTGCGTGGGCCACCAGGCCCCATGCAGGTGAGCCATCTGGCCCCACAAGCCACGCAGCAAGATGATGACGTAACAGGAGATTGACACAAGGGAGAGCCAAGACGAGACATGCCGAAAAACCAGGAACTAAGGTGGCACAGGTGGTAGGATGCCTCTCTCCCACATTGGAGTTTCTGAGGATCAAATCCCAGTGAATACAGGAGGAGAAGGATGAGAAGGGAGGGCAGGAAACAGATACAGAGAATTGCCCAGCAAATAGACACAGAAACAGCAAAAACGGGGTGTGTGTGTGTGCAAAAATGGCTAAAAGTAAATAAATAAATCCTTTAAAAAATGCATAGGGGAAGAAGATACAAACTATTGTTAGTAGTAATACTTTGACCATGATCTTTCATGATTTGTTAACAAATGTTTCACAGCAATGCAGGGTGTTTGTGCAGGGGTGATGTGTAGGAGCCCTGTGTGATGTTATGCATGTTTGGTTTGAAAGTTCACAATGTTTATGAACAGTTATAGTTTATGTATGTTCATGTATGAATATTTCAATAAATTGTTAAAAAAAAAAAACAGTGTGGCCCAACTAAACCAGGTTGGGTTTTTATCAAGATTACTAGAGTTCTTTATAAGCAGAGTGAGATCAGATGGATTTTTAAAAAAAGCCACAGAGAGCAGCGAGAATCTGGAAATCAACAGAAGCTGGAAGAGAAAGGAGAAGTCACCACCATATGTGTTGTCATGTGACAGAAAAGCCAAGGACCACGGATTGCCAGCAGCATGCCTCAGTATGTGACAGTGTTCAGAAAGAAGCATTGACTTGCTGACACTTCGATTTTGGACTTCTTTTAGTGTGGATAATGTGAGTCAATAAATTTCTATTGGTTAAGACAAACCATTGTTTGATATTTATTTGACCAGCTAGGAAACCAACATAGTTGTCTTTAAAATATTATTCACCTTCTTTCTCTACATTTTAAAAATTATCAGCCATAACTCTTCAACTTCTTGCACTCTGCCTCAGCCATATCTTTTCACTGAAACTTGAAGCTAGTCAATGACTTCACACCATCCTGACAATTCAGCTTGTTTCTGAGATTGAAGCATTTCTCTCACAAAAGCATGTTCAGTTTCCAACCCCTGGTCCTGTGGGTGTGAACTCATTTTTAAATAGGACCTTTGAGGATGTTATTGGTTAAGATGTGCCCGAACTTAATGAGGGTGAGCCTTAATCCAATATGACATAAGTCCTTATAAGAAAAGGAAACTGGACATGGAAGGAGAAGCCATGGGGGAAGCAGCCAGAAGCTGGAAGTCAATGGAACGCTAAGAAAAAGAAGACATCAACATGGGCATTGCCATGTGACAGAAATCCAAGGAACCTAAAATATTTCCAGCCAGAAACAAGATACAAATCTGGAGAGGAAGCAAGCCTTCTAGTCTCTAAAATGAGAGCCAATAAATTCCTGTTGTTAAGCCAACCCATTGCATGCTATTTATTTAAGCAGTTAGGAAACTAATACAGCCTGTATGTACAGATGTAAATGGGTCTCCCTAGTGAGTGAGTGATGCTCATAACATACCACTTGTTTTAATATTTTGAATATCTCTCCTGCACCTTAGTCATTTCTATCTAATACATAAATTTATTTCTAATCTTTTTGGTCATGTCTATATCACTTGAAATGTATATATCCTCCTCTTTCTTGGAAGTGTCCTTTTTAATTATTATGCTACATTTCATTCTGTTACTCCTTCCATAAGACAGAGTCAGTTAGCCCTGCAAAACAAAAAAATGATATTTCAGAAGTTGATCACAATAAAAGCTTATTTCTCAGTCTCCAGTCATGAAACCTTTTACCAGACCTGCCTCTCACCATAAACAACTATAAAAATGCACAAAATATATTAGTCTTTTAAAGGAAGTGAAAGAAAGGCAACACAAGACTATGATTTCTGAGAGAAAGGAAATTTACAATGTGAGTCTTATTATAGCTTTCTTTCTGTCTGTGGACAATTTACTTTCTGTATCTCAAGGAGGTGGATACTGAGCAAAGCATGGTGGTCTCATTGGACGGAGTTAGCAGAGTTCCACTTCAGGGGCAGCTGAAACAGCTGGAATCCATGGGTGGAGCATCAAATAAGAAGGGACTATGCAAGGGGAGGTGTGGTACACAAGTCCATGTTGAAGGTCCTCTGGGTTCTTCACTCTAACCTGAGCAGAGCAGTTAAGGGAAATTGTAGTTCAAGCCTCCCAGAGTGAGGAAACCTGGGTAACACCTTGTTAGAACTTCTGATGTTTAAATGAAATTCCAGAAGAATTAAGGTTTTAAGAATAAAAATCATATACTAGGGAATGGTCTACTCTTGGGAGACATCTTGTGCTTTTAAGTTCTTTACTCTTAAGAGAAATACAACAGGCTCCAGAATCTCTAAAATGTAATAACCGTAATGTCTAATATTCAATCACATATCACTATGCATACAAAGAAATAGGAGATGTTATACAAAACCTAAAAGAAAAGTAGTCAGCAAAAACAAAACCTAATAGTGCAGATTATGGTTTTAGCAGAAAATGACTTTTCCACATGCATATATGTAATAAAATAATAAGGTAATAGAAAAAATATTTTTAACTTTCATGAGTGCTTTTCATTAGACAGCTTTCCTGAGCAACTTTCTCCAAGGAAGATATGCAAGTATCCAAGACCTTTCATTTCTTTGCTTTAGCACATCCTTCAGAAACTAAAACCATGAAAGTATGTAAGATTATGTAAGTCACATACTGACTTCCTTTTGCTTCTATAAAACTTTTTGTTGCCCAGAAATCGATAACATAACCAACTGTAATTGCGAGAAGGCTGAAAAAAATTATCCTACTATAGTGTTTAGTAAGAATAGAGAGATGTTTGGTGAGCATCTAGCTAATTCCTGTCATACACTCCAACTTTCCTATGGTTCTTTCTCTTTTCACTAAATCCAAAATAATGTATTCCTTAAGTTATGTTCAAACCCCTCTTCTCTTTTCCCTTTACACACTTTCTTGGAAATACCATCCTTTCTTATGTCTTTAACTAATTCATCTAAGTAGATAATTAATTTTTTAAAATGTTCACTCTGGATAATTTTGAATGGACCCAGAAGAAATGATGGTATCATGTACTCATTACATAGGTCAAAATCAATCAACCACTTAGCAACTCTTTTGCAGATAACTTATAATTTGTAGTGGTGGATGGATAAGATTTCTTCTAAATCTGAGATCCTGCTATTTTTTTATACCTACTCTTGAGCTCTGTCTGATCTTTTCTCAGTCTCTGGCTATACATGCCACCTATTCATCAGGCTGTTTCTCCAACAACGTAAGCTAAGTGTGTCCAGAACTGAACGCAATGCCCCACAAACCTGTTTCCTGCCTTTTGCTCCATAAACAAGGTTATGGTAAACTCCTCAAGTTTGAACTCAAAAACAGAAAATTGTTTCCACTCCACGTTTCTTCTCATTGTTAGGCTAAAATTAGAGTCACTATAATGCCAAGATTAATATGCCATCTTAATAATCTCCTATATATTTTACTTCTCCACATGTTAGAGCATTAATGCTTATAACTCACATCCAAAAATGTAGAATCCTGGATTTATTTATGAAATACTTAAAATATATTGGGAAAATAAGTCTATCGTAATTTATTAAAAAGTATTTTGATGTGATGTTTTTTATTACAAATTAGTTATAATTGAAGGATACGGAGTGATTCTAGTGCAAAATATGGTGTTATATTCAAATAAGTAATAGCCAGATTGAAATCTGTGCTCCTTACCTGTATTAAAAGGAGAAGGTGATAGTCTGCAGTATGACCATAAAATGGTTACTAGAAAGCTGAGAAGCCGAAAATAAAGTAATACAAGGAGCACCAGTAGTAGCGAATGTTATATAATATGGCAAGTAGAAGACAGAGACATTTGTGGTAGTTCTTTTCAAGTATCTAAGAGCTCTTCTTTGACAAACAGGGGATGCTGATTATTTCTTTCAGAAAACAGACTAAATTCCATAGGTATGAAATAACAGGAAGCTATTTTTTTTCAGTCTGCTCTAAAAAAGAAATTTCTGACAGACGTTTATAAAGGGAATTTCAATTTTACAGATATTCCCATCTATTCCTGAATTTATGCAAGGTATGGAGAATGAATTAGAGCAGTTATTTTCTAAAGTTTCCTCTAAAATTAAAGTCCTATAGTTATATGCACCTGTACCAATTTAATAACAGATAAATATATAAATAAATACTTAAGGTAAATAGATTAGCATTTTGCACCAGTGAGTAGAAGGACCCTAAAGACCCACATTTCTAGAACATGTTTAGAATGCAAATCTAGCAGTAATGGAAGAGTCGATGAGGGCTAGAGCAGTTAGTTTGTACCAGAGAGTTGCAGGACGTTTAGTATGTATTCCAATTCTCAGTAGGACACTGCATAATAGTGGGCAACCAATGTCTAGGCTCATAAGAAGAGAGTTCAATTGCAGTCCAACTCCAGGGATATTTGAAGGAAACTAGATATGTAAAGGGACAGTGTTTATCTATTTGCAGGAGGGTAGAAGCATTTTAATGGTGTGGAGCTTTATCTGAGAAAAAGAAATTGTTTTCTATACATTCTCTGGATAAGGTTTACGATAGGTAGTCTTACTATTTCAATTATATGTAAGAGTGTAGCTTTCTCCATAAAACTGACTTGTAAGGATGGATAAAAATATAATAAGTCAATACTAAAATATCCATTTTAAGCAACTTTCTTCTGATGACAATCATTAGGTATAAAATTATCCCAGAACACACTCTATATTGACTGAACCAAGTAACCAAAAATCGAAGATATGTTTGTGGGAATTTCATTTTAAATATTCACTGAGATTACACCTCTAAAGGTTTGAGGAATATATCCAAATTGGATATAGACCCAATATTATATATGAATAGATTAACACAATGACTGCTGAAAATCTATTTATTCCTATTAAGCATAATAAATGAATTAAATAATTATATGCACATTCACTTTTATTTGTCTCATGTTATGTTACATGATTTAGCTATATATTCCATTTATTTATATATATATTTATATATATAAATCAATCATTGGTGGTGCCTTTTTATAATGCATTTTCAAAACTTCATTTACATGTTTAATATATTTCACCTTATACCAGAGTATAAATGAGGACAGTATAATTTGTATTCCCAGAGGTGCTTGAACAGTTCTTGGAAATGGAAAATGTTGTCTAATTAGCATATAGTTAATAATAGCATTCAAATTTCTGAATATCCCATTGCAGTAGTTATAATATCCATTCATTTTTAAACTTGGAATTTTTCTATATCATTCTTTTTTTCTCAAGATATGTTTTATCAGCAGCTTTCTTATTATTCCCATTGAATTTTCAAAATTATATAACAAATGGTATATATGCATTTTCATGTCATTACATATATATGTGTTGTGTATAGATCCATATACATGTATATATATATGCACTCACATAACATAATTTAAAAATAATTTTTTAAATGGAGAAGAAATTCCATCATAACCACATCACTTTAATGTTAATTTTAGAACTTCCCTCCCATAAATTGTTATCTCTTGGGATGCCATAGGAACTTAGAGATTACTAAATATTCAATGATATTTCACTTCATCATAGAATTGGAAGTGATATATTCAAGTCTGCCTTTTATTCAGTTTACTACATTGACAAATATACTATTAAAAGTTAAACAAAACATTGTATATTCCACCTTTCCTCTCTAATGTTGTGCAGCATGTCCCAAATCCTTATTGTTTGAAATATTTTTCCAATAGAGTCACTCCTTCCTCCTCAGCTACTCTCCGTTAAATTAAATTGAACTCTGTGATGTTTCTTCCAACATCAGACTCATATTCTGGCCCATTCTTCCACACCCATATTCTTTTCTGAGTCTTATGGTAAATTTGTCAAATGGTTTTGTCACTTTGTCCTGTAGCTCTTTCAGCTTCCACTTAAATCCAGAACCTTTTGCTCTGCAAAGTCCCTGCTCTCTGAGTTCAATTTTTTCAAGCTTCCCTTTTCTTACATTTACTGTTAGATACTGAGTGTAGCAGAGGATAAGTGTGGGTGCTACCGCAGGGTTTAGAAGAAAAGGTGGAGGGAACATCTGTCAGAAATAAAGTTGAGAGTACTCCTGAATTCAAAGGAGTATGTAGAGCCAAAAGTGTAATAAAAGGGATTGAGGAGTTCGTAAACTAGAGAATGATGTACAGCCTAGTCTGTCCCTAAAGTCTTTTTTCTATCTGAATAAGTCAATATTTTTATTAAGTCTCTGCTTAAATGTTTTATTTGTTTACAAGGGCGATTCTGACTGTCTATATCATGTTAGGTTTCTCTGCTATCTGCTGTAATCAAACTATGACTTTTCCATATTACAAGACATTCTATATACAATTTATGGTAATTACTTGTATGGTCATTTATTGTATTAGTTTCTACACCACTAAAGCAAATGCCATGCAGTGGATTGGCTTAACCAATGGGAATTTATTGGCTCAGTTTTGTCACTAGGAGAAGTTCAAACTCTAGACATCAGCAAAGCAATGCTTTCCTCCTGAAAACTGAATGATTTTGGGGCTGGTTGCTGGTGATCCTTGGTCCTTGGCTTTTCTGTCACATGACAATGCACATGGCGTCCTCTACTGGTTTCCCTCTCTGCCTGATTCTGCCTATAAAGGACTCCAATATTCCAGATTAAAATCCAACCTAGCTCAGTGGAGCCTCACACTAACTGAAATAAAATCACGAATAGATCTTATTTACAATGGGTCTACACCCAGCAGATTGTGGAACAAAACCAAGAACATGACCAAACTGGGGTACACAACCCAATCCACAATTATGAATCTCATTTGAATATGAGTCATCTCTCTCTTATGTACAGCTATGCCTTTAGTCCTTAACATAATGGCTGAGAAATCACAATCCAGTTATTGTGGAGAAATGAATAAATAAATGCATAAAGAGCAGCCACTTACAAAGTTGTTAACCTGGTTTCTGCTTCCTTTGTGGGTGTTTGGTCAAAGAAGAAAAACATGTTTTGGCTTGTCATTGGGGCCTGAGAGTTGATGTCTAATGGATAAAGAACAGATTTATTAGAATTATTTATCTTCACAAGAGTTCTAACTAAATGTGACTCAAAACCACCCACATGTGGAAAAATGACTCCCTCCCTCACTGCCCCACATTTTTCTAAAATATGAGTAATGCACTTGGATTAATTTACAAACCACCCTAAAGGGAGATGTTTGACAATATACTAGATCAAAAACAGTTGAGTTCTAGAGATGTTCTCAGGGTCAAACAGAATATTGGGGGGAAGTTGCCCAGCTAACCTCTGAATGTGTGGTGCTTAATTTAAGCTTGACAGAGGGGTTAGCCCTCAAGTTCCACTCTTGGGGAGTCACTGCTCAGGTGAGATGATGCCATAGTAGTAAAAGAAAGGACAGTTTGTAGAGAGAAGACAGCAATAAGGTGACACACCATGTGAATTTAGGTTGGACATAACCCTGCTCCTTATTTTTCAGCATTACAGGCATAGTACTAAAACTACTGTTTGTAAAGGGTGTTGGAATGCAGCATGCAAGGGTTCCTAGCTCATTTGGTCTCTGGGACAATGGTCAGTCGACATCTGACCTAAATCATAAAAACCATTCAGACAAGCATTTTCTTCTCTCTCAGAATTAAGAACAGCAAAAATGAACATCCCATGTGTGTTAAATTGGTGGCAGGTGTTTTGGTGTGGCAAGCAGAAAATTGGCTCCAAATATGTCCACATCCTAATCCCCAGAGCACACAAGGATGTGAGATAACATAGCAAAGAAGAATTAAGAGTGCAGGTGCATAGTATAAAGTACTCTTTTGATATATTTTTAGATATTGGTGTGATTTTTGTGGAAAGGTGTGCAAAAAGTGTAACATTTGTGTAAAACCCTCCACTGTAGATATGGAGCCAGAAAACAGATTCATAAAAGTAGGTTTCTTTATTCACCTGCTTATATGGCAGCAGCTCCCCAGGCTAGGAATCAGTATACCTTGGTGTTTTCTTTCTGCTCTGACAGTTTATATAGCTGCTCTGGACATATCTTCCTAGAGTTTAATTCTCATTAGATATATTCATCTAGCAGTGAACCTGTGCACAAATAATTTAAACCATCTCAGTCTTGACTTTCTGTCCTTCTGTCATATTTGTCAAGCAATTTTCATTCAATTTCAGAGGTTCTGAGCTTCCCTTCATTTTTTTTTTAACAGTTTTATTGAGATATAATCCACATGGAATAAAATTTGCCCATTTAGAATGTACAATTTAATGGCTTTTATTATATTAATATTATTATATTATATCCACATATATGCACAACCATAATTACAGTCCATTTTAGAACATTTTCATCACCTCAAAAAGAAATCCTGTGTCTTTTAAATATCACCCCCTGTCTCCTAACCCCAACCAACCATAAGAAACCCTTAATCAGCTTTCTCTACATAGAGATTGGCCTGTTCTGGACATTGCACATAAATGAAATCACATGATACATGATCATTTGTGACTGGGGACTTTCACTTAGCACAATGTTTTCAAGGTTCATCAATGGTACATTATATATCAGAACCTCATTCTACTTTAAGGTCAAATAATATTCCATTGTATAGCTATATCATATTTGTTTATCCTTTCATCCATTGATAGACTTTGGATTGTTTCCACCTTGTGGCTATTATGAATAACATTGCTATATACATTGATGTTCAGGTTTTTGTGTGGATATATGTTTTCATTTCACTTAGGTGTATACGTAGGAGTGGCATTGTTGGGTGTTTGAATTTCCCATGCTGCTAAAGCAAATATCATGAAATATGTCAAGCTAAACAATGAGAATTTATTTGCTCATGGTTTTGAGGCTATATGAAAGCCCAAATCAATGAATCATCAAGGTGGTGCTTTCTTCTTGAAGATTGGTGTTCTGGGGCTGGCTGCCGGTGATATTTGGCTCTTTCCTCCTCTGGCACATGACAGTGTATGTGGTGGTCTCTTCTAGCTGCTTCTGGCTTCCTTTGAATTTCATCTTCTTCTTCCTGTGGCTTTCTCTCACGTTGTCTGAATTTCATTCTGTTTATAAATGTACTCCAGTAATAGCATTAAGACTCACATTGATTGGGCTGAACCACACCTAAACTGAAGTAATTTCATCAAACGGTCTTACTTACAATGGGTCCACACCCACAGGAATGGATTAAGTTTAAGGACTCGTTTTTCTGGGGTACATACATTTTCAAAACACCAAATTGGTCATATGCTATGGTAACTGAAAAAATGCAAGATTGTTTTCCAATGTGGTTACACCATTCCAAATTCTGACAGTGTATAAGGATCCTATATTCTCCACATCCTTGCCCACATTTGCTATTATCTGACTTTTTTCATTACAATCATTCTAATGTGTGTGCAGGGTCATCCCATTGTAGTTTTGATTTACATTTGCCTGGTGAAGAATTGATAATAAAACAAGAAGCATGATTATTCCAATGAGATATTATCTAGATTCATATGTTTAGGCTATGAAGCCAATTTGAGGGATTTCACCACTGTAAATTATCATTAAGTGTCTGAAACATATTTTGCTGTGTAAGAAGTTGTATTTGAGATAGTTGATGTTCTAGATATTGCTGGAGAGCAAGCATCTCTCCCTGCAGATGGGAGGAGAAGGCCCCTTGTAAGTGGGTTTTTACTTGCTCCCAGGAAAGCTGGGAACAGTTCCAAGGTAAAGGAGTAACACAAAATTTTACATGCGCACAATCAGAATGCAAATTTTGTTTGGTAAGCAGAGTTTGTTGTTTTTCACCTATCCAAAGAATAGTTTTGGTCAGAGTATTATTATCAATATGAGTTCGTGTTAAAAGTTTATTGGTGACATTAGTCCTAATTTGATTAACAACATGAGCAGTTTGGACAGATTCTGTTAAGGTGACTGCCGCAGTGGTGGCAGTGGCTGCTATAATAATAGCTGAAATAATGAAAGTAATAAGCACACTAATGGATCATTTAGGTTTAATTGTTTAAGATTTCCCCAAGTTACTCACTGAGTTTGGACAATGTTATGGCATGGTTGTGTCCAGGAGTTCCTTTGCTCCTCCATCGTCATCTTCACCATCTGTGATATTGGGTTGAATGGGTGATCTTTCCAGCTCATGGTATAGCTTAATGTTCTTTGCTGGCAGCCACCGGGGGGCTGTTGGAATAAGCACACAAGCATCGCCTCTCCCCCACGTTATGAGGTTACTGGGTCTCTTTTAAGATCCATCTCCTAATACTTCCTTGTAGAATTTTAGCTTGTATTTGATGACTCTCTTGAAGAGGGGAGAAATGTTTTTCAGCTGCTGAGAGGCTGTTTTTATTACAATTTTAAAAATTTAAACTATATAGTGCTAGGGCTATTGTATTTCTAGGGGAGGTGTTCATACTCCCCCTTTTTTTGTTTTATTGTTTTAGATGACATGATGTATCCTAAACATTTTTAAGGTTGACTTAATTGGATTTAATTAGGAGTTAATTGGAAACTAGTTTGAGTAAGAGAATTTTGGAGATGTTTATAGAGTTGTGTTAAAAGTGTTTTTGAGGGAACTGTAATGAGGATATTATCCATGTAAGGATAAATACATGCTTGTGGGAGGGCAGAATGAGTAGGGCATAAAGCCTGGAAGACATAATATTGACACACAGTGGGGCTATTGAGCATTCTTTGTGGCAGGACTTTTATTGATATTTAGTTAGTGAATTTTTATTAATAATTGAAAGATATAAAATAAGTGAAGGATTGTTTATAAACAGGGGTTTAACAACTATATTTTAATCTCTTACAATATGTATACATACATTTAAATGTTTACTTAACTGGGGGACACACTGATATACTTGGCTTGCTTTTGGCCAGAGTCACGGATGGATACAAGATAAATGTTAATATGCATATTTAGTTTAATAATTCTATACTGACTTAGAGTGAGAAACAAGAATAAAATAATTAATCAAAAGATTAAATCAATATTGAATAGAGTTACAGAATGACAGATAAATAGAGCAGTTTTATATATAAACTCACTAACATCTAGATTTTGGCTGGGAAGTTTTGAATTAGCAGCCGATACTAGAGTTTTGATTGAAAACACTTGTGCAGAGCACCTTCTCCTAGAGTGGGACTTCAACTGGCCTGACTAGGGACTATCTCTTTTACTGTGTTCATGATGAATGAACTTGATACAATAGATGCTGACTCGTGAACACTGTGTTAATTCCCGAGGAAGTGGTCAGCCTGCTCAGGAAGAAGCACAACCTTCCCTGAGCAGTACATTCCAAGGCTTATGCATTAGTCCCTGAGAAAGTGGCCAGGTTTTTCAGGGAGGAATGCAACAATTTTTGGAATGCATTTTATCTGTTTTCATTTGTACAAAGCATTCTTGATGTGTTCACTGTTTTAGTTCTCATTATTTTTCCTGAAATACAGAAAGTGTTAACAAGGAAGGCATTGGTTTGTTGATTAATAAAGTTTTCTGTATGATAATTTACTTTTAAGTTTGAATAATACTCACTAATTTTTTTCTAATACATTAAGTTTTAGGATTGTTTAAATTCAAAAGAAGAGATTTACATCTACATTTAATAATATACATTTATGTGTGTATTAGTCAGGGTTCTCTTGGGAAACATAATCAACAGGAGATATCTGTCAATAACATGAGATTTTATAAGAGTCTCTCACATGACCATGGGGATGCACAAGTCCAGGTTCCACAGGCAGGCTGCAAACCAGGGACTCCAATGAAAGTCCAATGAAAGGTCCTTGATGAGTTTCTGGGAGAAGTTGGCTGTCCAACAACAAGCTGGGAAATTCTCTCTGAATGTTGAAATCACTTTCCCTTTTAAGGCATTCAACTGATTGGATAAAAGTATCATCCATTGCTGATGCAATCTACCTAATTGATGCAGATGTAATCAGACATCCACTCAGTAAACTCACTGGTGATCAAAGTCCATAAATACTCTTGTATTACAATTAGCCCAATGCTTGCTGGAGCAAACACCTGGACACAATTACATGGCAGTGTTGACACATTAGCCTAACCATCACAGTCCACCCTTTGTCATCTCAGCAACCATACACATTACTTTAAACCATACTTAGTCTCTAAGTAAAAACAATAACAGACAAGCATACATAAATATTTCCACCTAACAATGTTCAACTCACCTGCATACAACCGGAAATGCATTAATTCCCTATGGAATAGGGTGCAAGTCCTTGGGTAATATTCTCTCTTAAACTTGAAATCCTTAAATATTATAACATGAAATTAATAAAACTTTTCATATGATAGGGGAAAAGGTTGGGGAAGAAAACAAAGAAATTCATTTTGTGTACATATACAATCATGCTCGTAACAAAACAGGGAAGAAGGGTTCATGCAATTACAGTCTGCATTTCTGTAACTGGTCACATGGTTGAAGTTCATATTTATCACTACCTTCTTCCACTACCCATTCCATTGTTCCTGTTACCTTCAACAAGCACAGCAGCTGGCCATGGTTCTTTGCCTGGTGGGGTGACCCAAACATTCATTCCCAAAGATTCTGGGCCATTGTTAGTCCTACTTGAATTGATTTGTTGCAATTTTCCATTGACCTTAATCATAGGGCATGGCAGTACTAAGAGACACCCTAGAGGATCTTCTGTATTCCAGGCAAACTCTTCTTTACCCCCATTATGTAGATGTAGTCCTATTTCCCCTTGATAGTCAGGATCATTCACCCCAGCCAGTACAGTAATTTCCTTCTTTGCCTGTTGATTCACAGGTAAGAGGAGCCCAAAGTGGCCTGGTGGCAGTCTTAACTTCCAATTCAATGGAATCATTGTTGTGTTCCCTGGTGGCAGCACTCCTCCTTTTGGGACTAAAACCTGTAGACCAGCAGAGATTAAGGTTGCAAAAATTTTCCTAGTGGGTCACTAGGGATAATAGTGAGTGGTGCCACTCCCATTTCCACCCCTTGATTCTTGGACCCTTGAATCCTGGTTATGGGAGAAACAGCACCATAGAGAGGATGCTGATTTAGAGTATACACAGCCTCCTGGAGAACATTGCCCCAGTCCTGCAAGTTATTGCCACATAGCTGGTGCTGTAATTGAGTCTTCAAAAAGCCATTCCACCGTTCTATTAATCCAGCTGCTTCAGGGGGATGGGGAACATGGTAAGACCAGTGAATTCCATGGGCATGTGCCCATTCCTGCACATCATTTGCTGTGAAATGGGTTCCTTAATCAGAAGCAATGCTGTGTGGAATGCCATGGTGGTAGATAAGACATTCGGTAAGTCCATGGATGGTAGTTTTGGAAGAAGCATTGTGTGCAGGAAATGCAAATCCATATCCAGAGTATGTGTCTATTCCAGTTAAAACAAATCACTGCCCCTTCCATGGTAGAAGTGGCCCAATGTAGTCAACCTGCTACCAGGTAGCAGGCTGGTCACCTTGAGGAATGGTGTCATATTGGGGCCTGAGTGTGGGTCTCTGCTTCTGGCAGATTGGGCATTCAGCAGTGGCTGTAGCCAAGTCAGCCTTGGTAAGGTGAAGTCCATGTTGCTGAGCACATGCATAATCTCCATCCCTACCTCCATGGCCACTTTCTTCATGAGCCCATTGGGCAATGACAGGAGTGGCTGGGAAAGAGGCTGAGCATTAGCCACAGAGCGGGTCATCTTATCCACTTGAATATTAAAATCTTCTTCTGCTGAAGTCACCCTCTGATGAGAATTCACATGGGACACAAATATGTTCATGTTTTTTGCCCACTCAGAAATTTCTATCCACATATCTCTTCCCCAGACCTCCTTGTCACCAATTTTCCAAGCAAGTTCTTTCTAAGTCCCTGACCATCCATCCAAACCATTGGCAACAGCTCATGAATCAGTGTACAAACGCACCTCTGGCCATTTCTTCTTCCAAGCAAAATGAACAACCAGGAGCACTGCTTGAAGTTCTGCCTACTGGGAGGACTTGCCCTCACTGCTATCCTTCAAGGATGTCCCAGAAATGGCTGCAGTGCTGTCCACTTTCAGTTGGTACCTGCATATTGTGCAGAACCATCTGTAAACCAGACCCGAGTTTTCTCATCCTCAGTCAATTGATTATAAGGGACGTGCCAAGAGGCCAAAGCTTTAGGCTGGGAAAGAGAAGGTAACATGGCAGGGGTGGTGACCATGGGCATTTGGGCCACTTCCTCATGTAACTTACTTGTGCCTTTAGGACCGGCTCTAGCCCTATCTCGTATATACCACTTCCACATTGTTATGGAGTGCTACTGTGCACGTCCAACTTTATGGTTTGGTGGGTCAGACAATACCCAGCGTATGATAGGCAACTCAGGTCTTATGGTAACTTGATGGCCCATGGTTAAGCGTTCAGTCTCTACTAAGGCTAGCAGCAAGCCAAAAGCTGTTTCTCTATAGGGGAGTAGTTATCTGCAGAGGATGGCAAGGCTTTGCTCCAAAATCCTGAGTCTGCATTGTGATTCTTCTATAGGGGCCTGCCAAAGGCTCCAGACAGCATTTCTATTTGCCACTGAAACTTCCAGTATCATTGGATCTGCTGGATCATATGGTCCAAGTGGTAGTGCAGCTTGCACAGCAGCCTAGACCTGTCACAAGGCCTCCTCTTGCTCCCATCCCCAATCAAAACTAGCAGCTTTTCTGGTCACTCAGTAAATGGGCTGGAGTAACACACCCAAATGAGGAATGTGTTGTCTCCAAATCCGGAGAGGCCAACTAAGCGCTGTGCCTCTTTTTTGGTCATAGGATGAGCCAGATGAAACAGTTTATCCTTTACTTTAGAAGGGATATCTTGACATGCCCCACACCATTGGACACCTAGAAATTTCACTGAGGTGGGAGGACCCTGTATTTTTGTTGGATTTATCTCCCATCCTCTCTCATGCAAATGCCTTACCAATAAATCTAGAGTCTTTGCTACTTCTTGCTCAGTAGGTCCTATAAACATGATTTCATCAATATAATGGATCAGTGTAATGTCTCGTGGGAGAAAGAGATGATCAAGGTCCCTGTGGACAATATTATGATAAAGGGCTGGAGAGCTGATATGCCCCTGAGGCAGGACAGTGAAGGTATACTGCTGGCCTTGCCCATTGAAAGCGAGCTGTTTCTGGTGGTCCTTACTAATGGCAATTGAGAAAAAAGCATTTGCCAGATCAACAACTACATACCAGGTACCAGGGAAGTGTTGATTTGCTCAAGCAAATCTGGGACAGCAGCTGTAATTGGAGTCAACACCTGGTTAAGTTTATGATAATCTACTGTCATCCTCCAAGATCCATCTGTTTTCTGCACAGGCCAAACAGGAGAGTTGAATGGTGATGTGGTGGCAATCACCACCCCTGCATCATTCAAATCCTTGATCATGGCACTAATCTCTGCAATCCCTCCAGGAATCCGGTATTGCCTTTGCTTTACTATTTTGCTGGGTAGGGGCAGTTCTAGTGGCTTCCACTTGGCCTTTCCAACCATAATAGCCCTCACTCCACAAGTCAGGGATCCAATGTGGGGATTCTGCCAATTACTGAGTATGTCTATTCCAATTATGCATTCTGGAACTGGAGAAATAACCATAGAATGTGTCCAGGGACCCACTGGACCCACTGTGAGACGGTCCTGAGCTAAAACTCCATCAATCACCTGACTTCCATAAGCCCCTACTCTGACTGGTGAACCACAGTGACGTTTTGGGTCTCCTGGAATTATTGTTACTTCTGAGCCAGTGTCTATAATCCCCAAAATGTCTGATCATTTCCTTTTCCCCAATGCACAGTTACTCTGGCAAAAGGCCGTAGGTCTCCCTGGGGAAAGGTGGGAGAAAGATTAACAGTATAAATCTTTAGCAGGTTAACAGGATCCTTCCCCAAGGGGACCTGGCCTTCTCCTCATTCAAGAGGCTCTGGGTCTGTAAACTGTCTCAAGTCTTTGAATTGATTAAGGGGCTGTGATTCTCTGCATCTGTTATTAGAGTTAGGGTTTTTTTTCACTTGACCTCCTAGAACTCTTCTTCTTATACAGATCCAGAAGAAATTTAGTACACTGCCCATGTATTTCACTTCTAGGTACCCCATGATCTATTAGCCAATGCCATAACTCCATGTGATTCAGACTATTCTGTGTGCTGCTTTGTATCTGCCTTTCATTGCAGTAGCCATGCCCACCTTGCCTTTGGCGATCAACTGCCGATACTTGACTTTTACCAGACTGAGGTCTGATCATGCCCATAATGTTTAAGGATTCCAATTCCATTACAGCCCTTGCTACAGTAATATCTGGACTCAGAGAAGAGCAACCACAGAGCTCTTCAGAGAAGATGGGGTTAGTCTTACAATTTATTCCTCACAGTCCTGGATAAAGGTGTGTCCTCTGGACATTCCTGGGGTGGGTGGCAGGTCTCAAATGGTAAATCTGTTCTAGCATTCCAATCTCTCTAAGCCTTTGAATCACCTCATCTACTGTATATCTAGGCAAATCAGGCATCTCAACATCAGACATGCTAGGCTATCTTTTGGTCCATGCTTCAGTCAGCCACCCAAACAAACTGTTAGAGCCCTTTCTAACCCCTCGAGCCACAGCGTTGAATCCAGAATTTCTGCTTGTGGTCCCATATCAATAAATTCAGCCTGATCCAACTTTATATTCTTTCCACCATTATCCCATACCCTTAGTATCCATTCCCACACATATTCTCCTGATTTCTTTCGATATAAATTGGAAAACTCATGCAGCTCTTTCAGAGTATAGCATACTTCCAGCCGCAAAGTGGGTCACACTTTGTATTTCACCTTTGGGGGCTTGATGTGACTTTAGTCTAGTAACAGGTCTCAAAGACAAGAGGGTGGTTGGGGTGGATAAGGAGAAGGATTAGAAATGTCTTGCAAGCTGCTGACCTCAGGGCATTCCTTTGCATTTTCTTTTGGTGAGACAGGATTAATCTCTTCAGGCAGGGGTTGGAAGGCAGATTCCTCTGAGCAGACTGGAGGTTGGGCAATACATGCTGGAGATTGCCTGGTACCTGCTTCAGGGCTGGGAGGAGGTCCAGACTCCCTGGGGCAGGCTGGAGGCTGGATGATACAAGGTTTACAAGGTGTGGTCTCCACAGGGCAGGCCATTGCAGATTTATCTGGTAAAGTCTCAGCAGACATTACCAGATATTAGAACACTAAGGTTCTAATATCCCCACCAATATTATCATCATCCCGTATGTCTCCATCCCAATCCTTGGGGTTCCAATCAATGCCTTCACTTTAATTGTAGAAACCCTGCAGGTTTGAGATTTTAGTTTCCTCTGTAATTCTGCTACTTGTACAATGAGTGTCTAGGTTTGATTCTCAGATATCTCAAGTCTGTGGCTACAGGAGACAAGATTTTCTTTCAAGGCACATGTAGAAACTTTCATATCATTCATGCAACATTTAACTTTCAAATTTGAAGACTTTAGCTCATCTCTTTCTTTTGTAACTGTACCCGGAGTATCTAGGAGGAACCAGCCAACATCATTATACCTTTTGATTCCACAAAATTCTGTTAAGGTGCTGAAAACACTCTCACCCAGATCCTTGCTTCTTATAAGCATGGAAATAGGGGGATCCAGTGATGCTATTTTGCGTATCTCTATTGTCAGCTCATGACATGCATTTTTAGCAACCTCTTCATTATTGGAAAGGGAGTCATTAGTGCCCCTGCGTCCATTTAGAGTAGAGAGCCAATGACATAACTCCCAGAACCACCTCAGACATCCCATGTTTAAAACTCTGTTCCTCAAGAACCACTCCCGGTACCAATTAGTCAGGGTTCTCTGGGGAAACAGAATCAACAGGACATATCTGTCAATAGTGTAAGATTTTATAAGTCTCTTACACGACCGTGGGGATGCACAAGTCCAGGTTCTGCAGGCAGGCAGCAAACCAGGGGCTCCAATGAAAATCCAATGAAAGGTCCTTGATGAGTTTCTGGGAGAAGTTGGCTGTCCAACAACGAGCTGGGAAATTCTCTCTGAATGTTGAAATCACTTTCCCTTTTAAGGCATTCAACTGATTGGATAAAAGTGTCATCCATTGCTGATGCTATCTCCCTGATTGATGCAGATGTAATCAGCCATCTACCCAGTAAACTCACTGGTGATCGAAGTCCATAAATGGTCTTGTGTTTCAATTAGCCCAGTGCTTGTTGGACCAAACACCTGGACACAATTACCTGGCCGAGTTGACACATTAGCCTAACCATCACAATGTGTAACTTATAAGTTATTAATTACTAAAGTACGTAAAGTATTGTAATAAAGTTTTGATCAGTATTGACGTATTTTATACATAATTTATTACTGCAGTAGATTATATAACAACAAACAATAATAAGACTTCACTAGCAGACAGTTAATGCATACGTTTTTATTTCTTATGGGTTTAAGAATTTTAACCAGTGAGGTTATATAGGTTAGTAGCATGATTAAAATGACTTCATTTTTCCTATTTTGTACAGTTTGAGGCATAGGCAACAGCAAATTATTATTTCTTATTTGGGTTGTGGGGCAGCACATTAACTTGTCATCTTAATACCTGCATTGGTTCTGCTGTTAGCATTTTAATTGGAACTGGGGTTGTGACTTACAGTGTTGAGTTTAAACTTAGTTTATTGTTGGCTTATTTACAGAAAGGGGAATGTGGGCTGGCTTGACTTAAGGAGATACTAAAGAAAACCTTAGCAAATTTTAAAACAAAGTGATAGCGTTATAATTGGGTATTAATTTTTTGTAACAAACTAATAATATTTGGGACTGCTGCATACAGTAGTGGTGTTACTTTAATTTACCATAATTTACTGTTATGCACTACCCATGGCAGTCTTTAATGGCTGTTTTCTTTCTGCAACTATAGAGCTGCTTCTTTAGAGGTGGGGTAGATCAAATGAACATGAGTTAAAGCATCTGCCTCTTGATTTTTAGGCAGGGAGGTTGTTTCTGTAACACATAAACATTGCTAAATTTCTAGGAATTTTATGCACTTTTTAAGTATTCATATAAACTTTTTATTCATACAACTTTAATTAACAAAGGGTTAAAGAATACCCTTTAATTTTATAACAATTTTAAACACTTTACATTCAAACTATACATATTAAATAAACTCTATTTTATTACTTTACTTTTTATAAGGTGAAAGAACAAATCTTTCGTAATTGTTTGAAATAAAAAGATATTTTTTAGGATTTGACTTTGAGAAAGCAGGTTTGAACATTAGGTTCTTTTAAAAGTGATAGACTTGTTTCTCCAAGGAAATGATAAGGTTAAAGTACAAGAAGATACTTTGATAAAACAGACTTTCTCTTTTGTATACTGATTATTCAGGAGAAAAACTCTTTATAAACTTTTATTAAAACAGACTAATGACTTGAGAAACTTTGTGAAAGAATTAAATTTTAACTTTGTATTATTATACTATATGACAAAAAAACTCTTAAATCTTTATAGATAGACCCATCAATTCTTACTAGACTTTGACCACAAAAATTCTTTTTCCATGCACCTTCTGCACCTTCTATATTCATTCCGGTTTTGTCTAACATTTTATTCTTTCTTAACAACCAGTCATTTTACCTTAGGACAAAATTGCTTTCTTTTTCCTTAATAATAAAAACACATTCTATACACTCTAATATACATAAGTTACCAAAATCATTTTAGAAACTGTTTTCAAGTGAACCTCTTATAACATACAATTACCATCTACACCAAACAAATTTGTCAAAATAATGATTCAATTTGGTTATAACTATTTTTATTATTTTAAATATTATCTATATTTATTTATTAATATAAGCACTTATTTAATTTTTGGCCATTTGAATAGAGCTCTTTTAATAATTTTCAATTATTAATTTAATATTACCATCCAGAGGTGTCAAAACATACACTGACACTGAAAAAACAAACAAACACAAAACTAGTCAATAGAAACTCTTTGATTTTACTACATTTGAGAATTTTTCTGGAGACTGTGTAGCTAAGTTTTCCTACTTTTCCAGCATTTTAATTTTATTAGCCCTCACCAGCTCACAGCCACATTACTATGTGGGCAGCAGGGGTTTTGCAGAGCTGCTGCCGGAAAGTTTTCCTTATCTTAGTTAATTCTTTAGCAGAATGTTTTTTACAAGCCTGATTTACTGACAAGGGGCTTATTCAGCGCTTCTGCCTGTTTGGGACATTGTATTTGTGATTTAACCTTTCCTTGCACAGGCGGTTCAACATGATTTTCCTCCGTTACTCTAGAGGGGGTTGAAAAGGTGTTTCTTCCCTTTTATGGGGGTTTACAGGGTTTTTAACTGGGAACTCCTCTGAGGGAACCGTGGAACAAGATGAATATAGTCCCGTTCCCATGAAGATTTAGAAAATTTCCCCTCCCTGAATCTACACGTAGGCAACTATCCTGAGTGGGCATTGCTGTTCCCTTACCTTGGGATGATGAGTTATTCAGATAAATTTCGGCCCTTTGACATGCCGATTGTGCCACCTGTCCATTGTATCATGTCAGGGTTGCCACTCGCAGGAATCCGTCCTTCAGTCTTGCAGGGATCTGTCCAGCAGAGCATGAGGTGGTGCAAAAAATTACTCTGAACACTGAGGTTGAGAGACGTGAGGGGGAGAACAGTAAAGGAGCTATCCTCCTTTGCTGACTCCCATCACCTTTTTTATTTTCTTTTCACGAAGTACAAGTTCAGTGTATATGTGCAGGGGCTCAGAAAGTTTTGGGTTGTGCAGGAGATAATGGAGGGGCAGAAAGCTCTAAGTAACAGTGTAAAGTATGAATGTCCCTACTGTTTCCAGCAGGAACTGATAGCGTCGACTTCCCTATGTAGGCAGGGGAGCTGGTCTCTAAACTGTTTCTTAGAAGTAAAGATGAGAAAAATCCCACATTTGACTATCCAGTTGTCTCAACATCATGTGTTCAAAAGACTATTATTTCACTATTGAATGGTTTTGGCACCCTTGTTGAAAGTTTCCAATAAACTTGTGGGTTTATTTCTTTATTTCTTGACTATATATCTATTCTTGCACCAGTACCTCATTAACTTCATTACTGCTGTTTTCAGTAATTTTTGAAAATTGGGAGGGGTTTTAGTTTGCTAAGCTGCCAATGCAAAATACCAGAAGTGGGTTGGCTTTTATAAAGGGAATTTATTTGGGTAGAATCTTACAGTTCCGAAGCTGTGAAAATGTCCAAACCAGAAATGCTTTCTCTCTAAAAGTCAGCTGCTGGATCTTGGATTCCTGTGACATGCAAGACAAAATGGGGCTTTGTGTCTGGGTCTCCACCTTCTTCTCCAGGCTGCTTTCTCCCCGCACTCGGCTGTGGGTGATCAAGCACATGGTAGGTCTCATCTCTTAAGCTTTGTGCTGCTCCATGGGCCCAGCCTCTGGGGGTTTCTCTCAGCTTCACCCTTAGCCTTCCAGGGCTTCCTTGTCTTTCTGTGACTGCAGGCAATCCTGGATTCTTTTCCCACATGGCATCTGTTTTTCTGTGTGTGTTTCTGTATTCAGTTCTCTGCTTATATAAGCTTCCAGAAAGGAGATGAAGGCCTAACCTGGGTCACAACTCACTGACATAGTCCAACCAAAGGTCCTAAAATTATCTAATCAAAAAGGATCTAACCAAAAGGTTCCTTAACTGAATCTAACCCAAATGCCCCCATACAATAGGCTTCTATGCACAGGAATGGGTTAGCTTAAATAGTTTTTCGGGGTCTCTCTCAGCTTCTAAGGGCGTCTTTGGCTTTCTGTGGCTGCAGATGTTCCTCTCTCTTTCATGGCAGGGTCAAAATGGCAGCTCTCTTTCTCTGTGGATTTCTGCTCCCAGTTCTCAGTTTATATAAGTTTCCACAAGAGGGTCAGCCTCACTGACTTAGTCCATTCAACGGCCCTAAAGCAATCTAATCATGTTAGCTAATATAAAGATCCCTTAGCTGAATCTAATGCAATCAAAGGGCACCACAGTAAGAAGAATGGTTTAGTTTAAGAACATGATCTTCCCTGGGATTCACAAAAAACTTCAAACTGTCACAGGGTGTCTGATTCTTTTTTCTTCATTTTCAAGATCATTCAAGTTCTTTTGCAATTCCATATGAATTTTAGAGTCAGTTTGTCAATTTCTACAGATATTAGCTGGGATGCTAATAGACATTGTTTTAAATCTATAGATCAGTATGGAAAGTATTGCCCGCTTAACAATATTAAGTTATTTGAGCCACTAATATAGATTTTTCCATATATTTATATCTTCTTTAATTTATTTCCAGAATATTTTGTAGATCTTAGAGTATAAGGTTGAATTTCTTTTATTAATTTATTCCCAAATATGTTATGATTTTTGATGTGGTAGTAAAAGGATTGTTTTCTTAATTTTGTTATCAAAGTGTTTATTGCAAATATATAAAATTAAAATTGATTTTTGTGAATTGATTTTATGTCCTGCAATCATGCTTAAGTCATTTATTAGTTCTACTAATTTTGGGGTGGGGGGGGAAATTCATTAGGATTTTCTACTACAAGATCATGTCTTATGCAAATGGAGATAGTCATACCTCTTCTTTTCCAATTTGATGACTTTTATTCATTTTACTTGCCAATTTCTGGAGATACAACCTACATGACAATGTCCTATCTTATGTTAGGGATAATACATTCTGTAGTTTTTCATTTACTGTTAGCTGTGGGTTTTTTGTAGAGTATCAAGTTGATGATGTTAATTTCTATTCCATTTGTTGAGAGTGTTTTTATGACAAAGGTTTGCTAGATTTTGTGAAATGTTTTTCCATGTTATTGGGATGATCACATAGAATTTTTTTAAATTCTATTTACATGGTGCATTACTTTAATTGATTTTTGGATGTTTCATTAACTTTGCATTCCTAGGATGAATCTCAATTTATCACAGCAAACAATTCTTTTTATATGTTGCTGAATTTGGTTTAATAGCATTTTGTTGTGAATTTTTGGGTCCATATTCATAAGAGATATTGTCCTGAAGTTTTCTCATGATGTCTTTTTCTGGCAATGGTATCAAGATAATATTGGCCTCATACAATAAGTTGGGGTCCCTTCCTTGTGATAGTTTGAATCATGTTCCCCCAAAGACATTTTCAGATCCTAACTCTTGGTCCTGTTGGTATAACTCTTTGTAAATAGAAACTTCAAGTCCTCACCCCTGGCCCTAGTAATAAGTATTCATTTGTAAATAGGATCTCCAAAGATCCTACCAATCTGATGCCAAACTGACTTATGGTGGGCCTTAATCTGGCATGACTAGAGTTCTTATAAGCAAAGAAAATTTGGACATGGAAGGACAAGCCACAGGAGGACATGGAAAAAGACAGATCACCTTGTGACAGAGTCAGAGTTAGCCAGCAAGCCACCAACAGCCTTTGGAAAAGGCTTGGCATGTCAATACCTTGATGCTAGACTTCTAGCATCCAAACTGTCAGCCAATGAATTCCTGTTTTATAAAAGCATCTAGTTTGTGCTATTTTGTTATAACAGACCTGGATATCTAAGACAATTTTCCTCTATTTTTTTAGAAGAGTTTGTGAAGAATTGGTATTAATTCCTTTTAAATGTTTGGTAGAATTCACCAGTCAAGCCATCTGGAACTGGGCTTTTATTTGTCTGTAGATTGCTGATCATCAATTCAATCTCTTTATATATTATAGGTCTACTCAGAATCCATTTATCTAGTTAGCTAATTTATTGGTATACAATTGTTAGTTGCATTGTTTTATAATCCTTCTCATATCTGCAGGTCAGTAGAAATGCTCCCTCTTACATTTCTGATTATACTAATTTGAAACTTTTCTATGGTCCCTTGGTCAATCCAACTAAAAGACTATCAATTCTGTTGATCTTTCCAAAGAACCACTTTTTTGTTTCATTGATGTCTATGATTTTCCCATTCTGTATTTCATTATTTTTTGCTTTAACCTTTATTATTTTCTTCTTTCTGCTTGTTGTAGGATTAGTTGGTGTTTTTTTCCCAATGTCTTAAGGTGGAATCTTAGGTTATTGATTTTAGATTATTTTTTTCTGATATAAGACTGTATAGGTATAAATTTTCCTCTAAGGAGTACTATAACTGCATACCATAAATTTGGTATATTGTGTCCTTATTTTCATTTATCTCAAACTTTATAGTTTCCTATCACTTCCTTCCTTAATTTGTGATTTAGGAGTTTTTTGTTTACTATTTATATCCTTGTCAATTCCCCAAATTTCCTTCCATTATTCCTTTTTATTTCATTTTATTATTGTCAAAGAACATGTTTGGTATTATTTCTATTCTTTAAAAATTATTGAGGTTTGTTTATGTCCTACCATATAGTCTGTTCTGGAGAATATTCCACTAACATTTGAGAAAAATGTGTACTTTGTTGTCATTGGGTGGAGTGATTTATTGATGTCCATTAGGTCTAGTTGGTTTATAGTGTTGCTCAAACCTTCTAATTCATTATCTTCTGTCTCATTGTTCTAGCCATTATTCAAAGAAGGATATTAAAGTCACCATTATTATTACTGAATTGTCTACTTCTGTCTTCATTTCTGTCACTTTAGGCTTCCTGTATTTTGGGACTCTCTTTTCCAGTGTATTTATATTTATATTTTTTATATATTCCTGTTGGGTTAACTAGTTTAATATTGCAAGTTTTCCTTCCTGGGTCTAGTACATTTACTGATTTTTAAGGTCTATTTTGTCTGACATAAGAATACTCACCCAGCTTACCTGTGGATGCTGGTTGTGTGACCTATCTTTTTCCATCTTTTTATCATCAAACTAACTGTACCATTGACCAAAAAATGTGCCACCTGTAGGTAGCATATAGTTAAATCTTGTTTTCTTTATCCAGTTTGGCAATCTCTGTCTTGATTGGATACTTTAATCCATTCAAACTTAATATTAATTGATATAGTTGGATTTATACCTACAATTTTATCTTTTCTTTTTATGTGTCTCATCTTGTTTATCCCCCTATTCCTCCTTTATTGATTTCTTTTGAATTAAGTAAATACTTCCTAATATATCATTTTAATTTCTTTCAAGATATTTGAGAGTTTTCCTAACTGGTTGCTCTCTATCTTAATGTATCAGAATCAGCTTAAATTAATTCTAACTTATTTCCAGTGAGATATAAAAACATTACTCTCTTTAATTACTATTCCCTTTTCCCCCTTTCTGTGGTATTATTTTTATGTGTATTAAACTACATGTATTATAAACCCAACAATTCAATGTTATAATTATTAGTTTATATAATTTTATATATTTTAAAAATGCTGAGAGGAAAAAAGAATGGCAAGTACACAGCTTTTTTGATATAAACCTTCTTCTTTTTTATCACTTATAATTCTCTTCATTTTTCCCTGTGCATTTCAAGTTATCCACTGGAGTCATTTCTTTAAAACAATACAGCTTAATACTCATCTACCTCCTATGTGCTATGATCAGCAAATATATTAAGCTTCTATATTTTATAGGCCCAACAATACATTATATATATTTGGTTTTATATAATTGTTTTTCAATTAAGTCAATAAAAGAAAGGAAAAAATATGCATTTTATTTTCTTTTATAATTACATTAATACCTTTAATGGTGCTCTTTATTTTTCATGTGGATGTGAGTTAATGTCTGGGATCATATACTTTCACCCTGTAGAAATTCATTTAGTACTTCTTGTAATGCAAGACTGTTACAAACACATTCTCTCAGTTTTTGTTTATCTGGGATATTCTTTATTTCACCTTCATTTTTGAATGATACTTTTGCTGGACATAGGATACTTGTTTTACAGTATTTTACTTTGAGTACTTTGAATAAGTTATCCTACTGCCTTCTGATCTTCATTGTTTCTACTGAAGTGTCAGCTGTCAAACTTATCAGGGTTTTCTTGTGAGTGATGAGTTATATTTCTGATGCTGCTTTCATGATTTTATCCTTGTCTTTTTGACTTTCATCGTTTTTACTATAATGTATCTGCTTGTGGACCTCTTTGTATTTATCCTATTAGTGGTTCATTGAGCTTATTGAATGCATAGATTAATGTTTTATCAATAAATTTATGAAGTTTTCAGTCATTATTTCTTCAATTTGCTTTTTCTTCTCCTTTCTCTCTATCTTCATCTTCTGGTACTGCCATTAAGTATATATTGGTAAGCTTAATTGTGTAGTATATTTCTGTGAATCTCTGTTCATTTTTCTTCATTATAATGCCTCTCTATTCTTTGGATTGCATAATCTCTATCTATCTGTAAGATAACTATTTTTTTCTTTTGCCAGTTCACATCTATTGAAGTCCTTTAGTGAATTTTTCATTTGTGTTATTGCAGGTTTTCAACTCCATAATTTCCATTTGTTTCCTTTTTATAATTTTTTATCTCCTTATGGATATTTTCATTTTGATGTGACACTGTTATCATACCATCCTTTACTTCTTTAGTCATGTGGTACTTTATTCTTTGAACATATTTATAATGGTTACTTTGATGGTTCTTTCTATTCTGTCCAAATCAAACTCTGGTTGCTTTCATAGACAGTTTCAGTTGTCTGGTTTTTTGTTGTTATTTGTGTGTGTGTCTGTGTGTGATTTTTTTGGTCCCAATATATGGGTTATACCTTCCTGTTTCTTTGCATACCTCACAATATTTTGTTGGAAATCAGACATTTTAGATGATATATTAAAGCAACTGTGGGTACTGGTCTCTCCTCTCAGGTGCTTGTCATTGTTATTTGCATGTTTATTTGTTTAGTGACTCACTAGAGAATTTTTGTGAAGGCTAACTTATCTACCCCTGACCAGACTGAAACCTCTGATATTTCACCTCTGAAAGCATAATTACCCTGGCAGCAATCTCTTTGTTTGTCTTTTCCCCTGACCACACCTACCTGTTTAGTTTCTCTAATTGGCAGCTGATTGTTCTATAGTTTTCAACAATGCTCTGAGGCATTAATTACTGCTAAGACTGAAGGACAGTTTGGGATTTGTTCAGACTCAAGGAGGACTCTTTTCTTAGCTTTCTGTTTCCCCACTTCCCTCTGGGAAAATAAAAGGTTCACAGTTTAACCTAACAATCTTCAAAATTGCTTTCCACCACAAACTCCACTGTTTTGGAAAATTCTCTTAGGCTTAAACTGGATAGATAGTCCCCTGACAAGGAACAGGGGGGAAAGAATTCCTCTCATTTTAATCATATAGTTTAGAGAGGAGCTTCTATCATGCTGAGCTAGAAGCAAGAATAGAGTGAAAGGATCTTGTTCAAATATCACAGACTATCACATACTTAACGAGTTCTAGTAGATATTTTTGAATGCATGTTTCTTCATTTGATATATGCCCTTAGGATCATTTCCAGATAATTTAAATGCTTGTTTTTTAAAAAATAATTTTACCAGTTTTGCTGGTAAGCTGTCCATGGATATCTCCATACTGTTTTGCTAGAAGTGGAGCTTCCATTGTTTCTTGCATATAAAATATGCAGGACAAGTATAATGCTAGACTTTCTTTTAACTAACTTTTCTTTTAAAGCATCTTTCCTTATAGGCAGTTTTCTTTTACATTATGACTCAATTTCCTCAAAAATACAACTAATTATAGTTTATTTTCATTGTCTTCCTTAAAAGTAGGTAGTCGTAATCTGCTGTATGGACTTCTACTCAGATGTTCTATATATTTTGATCTTTGAATATTGCTTCGTTTTCAGTTTTACCACATATTCATTTACTAGAGCCAATTTTCTGGACCCCATATCAATTATGTACTCTTTCAGTAATTTTGAAGTTAAATATCTGTCAATTATAACTGGTAGACAGATGAATAGTGTTGTTAGAAAAAAGGAATTTTTTCCAAGTATAAGTTCTACTCTTTGATACCTCCAATGTGGAGTACAGATTTACTTCTGCATATATGGTTTACTTGCACTCCTCTCTTGTTCATCCATTTCTCATTTTATGTCACCTTGTCCTCTCCTTATTGCTCTTTACTTCAATTTTGTAAAGTTGATGTTTTCTTGCATTCTATGTAGGATGAATTATTTTTCCAACTTTGGCTACAATTCTGTAATAGATGACTTTAACAGATATGTTTTTCTGAATATTATGGATGATATTCACTTTTGATGTATCTTATTTTTCATAATAATTTTCGTTTCTTTGCTTCTGTTTTGTTGTTGTTGTTGTTGTTCATTCACAAACTAGACTTAGCACCTGCTAGAATTCCACTTAATTCACGTGCACAATGTTCACTTGTATTATAGGCAGATTTCCTACTCAGGCCTAGACATAGAATTTGATTCATTGTGCATAATTTATATCTGAGAACACAGAGAATTTTTGAAATAATGGTAGGCTTCTAACTTGCATTTCTTATTGAATAAAATTGTATACTTTTCAGATGTTTTCTTTTTACAACAGCTTGTCCTTCTATCCAAATGATTTTTTCAAAAATGCATCATCCAATTGTATAAACTAGGCTGCTATGAACTGAAGTAGGGATAGCAGCTTCTCTAGATATCTTCAAATCTAACAAAAGGTAAAAATACGAACAGCAGATGTAGCTTAAGTGGTTGAGTGCCTGTTTTCCACGTACGAGGTCCCGGGTTTGACACACAGTACTTCCTAAAAACAAATAAAGAAACAAATGAAAAAGTCGACTCTCATTGGGGAGCAGATGTAGCTCGGTGGTTGAGTGACTGCTTCCCATGTACGAGGTCCTGGGCTCAATCCCTGGTACCTCCTAAAAGACAGTAAAAATGGTAAAAACACTGAACACACACTTGGAAGATCCCTATTTTTCTAACATGAATTAAGATTTGACAGGCACACTGGTTCTTAGCCTCTTCTTTTCCCATGTCTTCTACTGCTATCAATAGAAGAGGGTACCTCAAACACCTCCCATTATAACCTCCTTTTAGATTTTCAGCATTACAGTTTATCTTAAATGTTGCAGCAAAAGTAACCAATCAATTAAAACACACACATAAATTTCCCTTTATCCCTGTTCATGTCAGTTTCCACAAAAATCCCAGATTCCCAGTTTACTTCTCCACTGAATAGCTCTCTTCATTGCCTATTCAATGCTACTCAAAGTGTGTCCCTGGACCATTTATTGTTAGTCAAAAAGAAGATAAATACTGACAGTAAGAATAAGCATTTAGAAATGTTGTATTTATTGGAGTCTTTTGTAGACCCCAGAAAATTATGTTCTTAAATTGAACTTTATTGTGAGACTTTGATTAGATTAGAATAGTTAAGGGACATTTGATTAGATTACTTCAGTAGGGCATAGCCAAGGGTGTGTCTTAATTCTCTTACTAGAGTCTTTTACAAATGGAGGAATAAAAGGCCACAGACAGAGAAAAATGCTGCAGAGACAGTGAAGAACTCAGAAGCTGAGAGAGAAGACCATGGGGACCAGAAGCTGGAATCAATGGAAAACAGAGGCTGAGAGGAAGCCACTTCAGCCAGAAGTTGAAAGAGATGAGACCTGGAGGAGAGAATATAGAGAGGCAGACACCAACATGTGCCTGATTGACTACAGCTGTGCTCAGAAAGAAAGCATCTTCAGATGATGTTGCCATGTGCCTGATCGCCCACAGTTGCAACTCAGTGAGACAGTATCTCTTAATGATGCTTTGATTTACACACTCCCTTGGCCTCAGAAGAGTAAGCTTTTTACCTAATAAATCCCTATTGTAAAAGTCAACCCATTCCTGGTATTTTGCATTGGCAGCCTTTAGCAAACTAAAACAAATGTGTTTAGCAATTTGCTAGCATAAATTTATATCTATTAACACATAATATTAAAAAATTTGGTACTTCATTTTAATTCTGTTTTACAAAACAATTGGTCCATAATAGATTGGAAAAAGTCTAAAAATTTAAGCACTGGTATATTCTTTTCACTTCTCCCTTTCTTCCCCACCTGATGCCCTTTCACTGGACCCTCTGGAAATCATATGGTATCACCAGCAAAATTTCTTATAGACCTACATGTGCTCTGAATGTTCTTTTTGCCTTTTTACTTTCGTGTAAACTGAGCTGTCTCCTGGTGGCCTGCTTTCCCTGCAGCCCTCAAAATTGGTGACTTGCTTGTCTCTCATTGGGAGAAAGGTGTCATAGGTGATTTGTGTTTAATCCACAATGACTTTTACTTTTTACTCACTAAAACCTCCAACTCTTACCTCATCTCATGAAACTAAATAATATCACTTACTATCCTTCAGTACCATATAAACTACCCAAGAAATGGCCATTCCTTCATTTTTGGAAAATTATAGTGTCTGACCAATTACCACTTTTTCCAATACTAATGTTTTTTTAATTTTTAAATTACAATATGCAAGTATTTGATCATTCCTGCAACTTAGCTTCTCAGTTCTCTGCCCTCTTCTCCTCCAACGACCTTGTTCTCCATCCTATTTTAACCATTTTTATTACATGGCTATATGTTAGGCATTTTTCCCCCGATAACTGCAACCTGTTCATAATCTCACATTCCTGCATTCCTCAGTCTGCGTTTTACCTTCTATGCTACCAGCTTACCCCTTCCAGTGTCTGAACTCTAACTATGCTTCCCTTTCACTTGGGCATCCAATGGATTAACCCTACCACCTTTCCACTCTCCTTCACTACCTTTAAGAATGGCATCACTCTTAGTTTTATGAAACTTAAATTTTATCATCAGGTATTATAATCATTTCCTTGTTCCTCTCTTGTTTCTTTGTACTCTTGGCAAAATCAAAACTCTGATTGAGTGAAATTATTTACACATTCGACACTTAACATTTCAGTCAAATGTGGCTTGATTAAAAACAACAACATACAACTACTTTGACTTGTCACACTTAAAAGTCATGGCCTTAAAACCTCAAATGATGTTAAAACTGCCCACTAATCTTATTATGAACCCCTGGACCATTCACTATACACTGTCCTGGGTGAATATTTCATACTTTCTCCCTTACCTGTAAACCCCCAATGTCTCTTCTTGTCTTCACTTCCAGATCATGGCTTTGATTTCTACTTAATGACATGATTGAAGCAATCCACAAGCTTCTCCTAAAAGACCTATCCATTAATCAGCACCTGCATCCATTTTTTTTAACCTTCATTCCTGCTAATATAGATGAATTATCCAAATCTTTACTAACGTCATTCCTTTCACTTGTAGATCAGATCCCCTTCCCTCTTCTTATTCAAAGACATCACTCCAGAAATTCGTTCCCTTCCTCCTACATAAAAAATATTCTACTTTTCCTTGGATCATTCCCATAAAAATACAAACACACTACCTTCCTAACTTTTCTTTTTAATGAGAGAAGTTGGAAGTTTACAGACAAATCATGCCTAAAATGCAGTATTCCCAAATGCTACCCAATTATTAACACCTTGTTTGTTACAATTATTAAAAATACATTTTTATAATTGTAACATTAACTCTAGTCCATGGTTTAACTTAAGGTTTGCTATTGGTGTAGTGTAATTCCATTTCCTTTTTAAAATTTTGTAATATTACCATATATACAATCTAACATTTCCCCTTTTAACCACATTCAGATATATATTTCAGTGTTATTAATTATATTAACAATGTTGTACTACCATCTCTTCCCTCTTAAATATATATTTTTTGATGCCACATGTCCCACCACCTAATTTCCATTTCTATCTTCCCTTTACTATAAAGCTCCTGGATAGATTTGCTTTCCTTGTTTCTTCTCTCTGCCCATTCTCTCTTAAACCTACTGCAGAAAGACTAGTATATGTACAACTATACCAAAACTGTTCTTATCAATGCCACCAATGGCCTTGATAAATAGTCAATGCCTGTAGCCAACAATTTTTTTGAAGGAGTAAAACTAAACACTTGACTGCAGCATTTGTTACATGAGATCATTTTCTCCTCCTTGTATCATTGTCTTCATGTGGTTTCCATTACTGTTGTGATTTATTCTAACATGCTGGTCACTCTGTTTTCCTACTGGATGCTATTTATCCCTGGTCACTCAGTGTTGGATGCTTTGGGTCTTAATCTTTTATCCTCTCTTTTTCACTGCAATCATTCAATTAGTAATCAATACTCAGCCTTTTGGCTATCAGTTGATGACAGCTCCATCCTTCCAATTGGTTAGGTTAAAATCTTGGAGGCTTAAGTCAGCTATTTTTCTTTCATCAAACAATTAGTCAGAAAATTCTGTTGACACCTGTAAATTATATGCAGAATCGACCACTTCTCACCACCTTCCTAGACTCTGCCATGATCCTGTAGTCTCTGCAGTCTAATCTTAACAGGTCATCCAGAAAAAACATCATAAATATGAGTCATGTACTGTCAGTCTATTGCTCTAAACCTTATAATGCCTCACATTTGTTTTTTAACCACTTGTAAGAATCAGTGACCTCTAAGACATACTTGCCTATGTATGCATTCCTGAAATCCTTTCCTATCACTCTGCTCCAGCCACATTGGTCTCCTCGTTGTTGCTCAAGTACAACAGGGACACTCCTGGCATAGGACCTCTGCTCTAGTTATTTCCCCTCGCTGGAAATACTCTTCTGCTTTTAATGCATTTGGCTAAGTCCCTCAACTCCTACATCTCTCATTTTCTCAACATGTCTTGCTCTGATGACTCTTTCTTTTATAATAATACAGCCTATTCTCTTTACTACTTTACTCATTCATTTTCAGTAGCACTTTTTCTAATATAACACATAAATCACTTTTTTAAAATGTTGAATTCTTTATTTCCTGTTTCTTCCAACTAGAGTGTGAGTTCCAAAGAAGCAGGAAATTTTTTTTTTCTTATTGATGTACTCCAAAACCCTAGACAGAAACACTTAAATACAGAAATGAAAGACAACATTTTTTCAATAGGTACACAACCAATAGAATCAGGAGATATTCCAAGGGATGCAAAATTCAATGTCCTACCCTTTTCAATTTCCCACCTCAGGAATTTCCTGTTTCATGAGAGGGAGCTTGGGTATCTCCTATCACAAAACCCAGGTAGGTTACTCTTAATCTGGTTTTATCTAATTGGAAGTTAGAGGGGTCCTAGATTTTAGTTGTTTTAACCTCTTTTCATTTTTTTTAGTTATTTTCACTTTATAATTATTATGGTGGAAACTTGGAAGAAGATATATCAGAAATTGATAGCCAGATGCCATAAGAGGCCTAAACAAACATTTCACACAGCTGCAATCAATTCACATTTTCTAGTGCTCTGCTTTTTAACACATTTGTGGTTAAAAAGTAAAAACCTAGTGAGCCAAAAGTGGACAATTTTAACCATGCCTGCTGCTATTAAGAGACCTTTGAAAGAATCACAAAGAAAGTAATTGCAGTATAAAGGTCATTGGAAGATTTGAAGAGACACTTTCTATAGGACTTTGATCAGGAGATTTTATTTTCCCTCAAATGTCAGAAAAATTGATAAAACTCCTCCCAGTGCAGCAATTCAGAGGAAAAGAAGGGAATTTGAAAGCAGACATTTTACCTATTAGAGGAGAGTTTCATCTCTTGATGTTCCATGTACACTGGGATCCATGCACCAATAAGTAAAAACAGAAACAACTAACACTGGAACAATTCAGCTGATATACTCTATTCTTTAAAGGCTTATCTTAGAAAAAAGGCAAACTGAGACAGATGTTTCTCTGCAATTAGTATCAATCAGTCCCAACACAGAAAGTGACCCTTCCAACTTCAAAGTGGTTTGGGTCGATCAGCAGGACCTTTTACTGAAATGGGACACAGAAAAGAATCAGAAAATACTATTAAAAAAAAACATTGTATTAAAAAGTATACTGGAAAGGACAGGACAAAACTATTTCTCATGATTATCCCTAATTAAGTATCTAAATCTTTCCTTTAGGAGGACAATTTGATAATTGTGGCAGTTGGATATTGTTTATGAATTCCAAAAAGAGATATTGGATTGTGTTTGTAAACTGGTCTATTCCTCTGGACATATTAGATTGTATTAGACTCAAGAGGTTTCATTTTTACTTTATTAAATCAAGATTAGGGCTTTTATCTGACCACATCATTAAGGCAACTCAGTTTGTGTCCCTGCCTACAACTAGCCTATAGGTGAGGGCTATATAAACAGATGTTCAGTCAAAGACAGGGAAGTAAACACATGAAGAAGGAGAACACAAAGAGTTTCACTTTGGACACTGGAGCTGGGGAGAGAGAGTCGAGCCTTTCACTTGATAGTTTGCAGCTGAAGAGACTATAGCCCTGAACAGCTGAGCCATCCTGGAAAGAAACAAGCCCTGGGAAGAGAGACAAGACTTATTCCAGCCTACAGCTGAGATCCAGAAGAAGCTGGGACCACAGAGCTTTAGGAGGAAGAGGAAGGCTGAACCCTTGCAGATACTGGCAGCCATCTTGCTCCAACACGTTGCAACAGACTTTGGTGAGGGAAGTAACTTACTCTTTATGGCCTTGTGACTATAAACTTCTACCCCAATAAATACCCTTTATAAAAGCCAATAGATTTCTAGTACTTTGCATCAGCACCACTTTGGCTGACTAATACAATAATTAAAATAGAAAATATACTGTAGTTTGTAGTTTGATTTTGGCACACATAAAAATTAAATAATTATTATTTGAACATACTCAATTCTATAGCACAGGCCCAGTCCTCTTTAAACAACTGATGTAGTTGTCATTACTGCTGCTATTGATGATGTAAGGTATTAAAATATTCTGTCCTGTTACAGAGGGGAGAAACCTGTCCCAAGTGATATTAGCTGACAGTAATCTTAAATCTTAGGAAAGAAATCCTTACTGAGTGATGCCTGTATATGGTTAATTTCTGTTTCAGAATACATAACATTCTATATGTTAATTTTACATTATTTATATTATTTCAACATTATATTTCAATATATTATCCTGACCTAATGCTTATACAAATTCATTTCATTGAGTTAATACACTGAATATACACTGAATTCTGGTTGAGCTGTGTCCAAATTGGCATTGCTTTGAATGACTATAGGCACATTTTATTTTTCATTGGAAATTATAAACATATTAAAGATTAAAATTATACTAAAAACAGCCATCAATAGATTGCTACTCTTATGAATGTTGTGTTCTATCTCATTGTATTTTGTCCCTCATATTTAATTACAAAATGTCAATCATTTATGATTAAATTCTTCTCTTCACATTTCTTATTCCATCATGTATGTTACTTATAATGAAATACATGCTTTAGGCCTCCATGCTATCATATTTAAAAGACACGTCAAAATTTATGTAACCATTTTCATATTTTGGGATAATAAATATTTTGAGATAATTCTATATTTTTAAATTAAAATTAATGTGTTTAAATATGTTATAAATTCACAGCTTATTATTTCTTTAAGATATATTTCTAAAGCTTAAGTATATGACTATTTTAAAATATCTTGTTAGTTGCATCTATATTGCTTTCAGTATAGGATGTTTAAATTGCATGTTCCTTTTATTAGAGTACTGGTACCACTTCATCCTCATGAAGAACTGGAATTATAGTATTAAATTTCTTTCTAATTTGATAGATCATGAACTCGCTTTTTGTTTTTGCTTTGAATACCTTTTTATTTCTTAATAGGTTAATTTTTAAAATCTATTATTTAATTGCTTTCTTATTTTGTGGAAAATCTGTAGTTGTCTTTTGTTCATTTTTCTATTGGAGTATTAGTTTATGATTTATTTACAGATTCTTTTTTTTGTGTTAAGGTAATTAAATTTTAGCTCCTAATATTTGCAAGTCATTCGTTATTCTATATTTCTAATAAACAGACTCATATCTCTGATATACAGATGTTCTACAAAATTCTATTTCATCTCCTTCATTTTCTATCCCTAATTTTTTTATTCTGCTTAGAACAATCCCACAATCTTAGAACAAGTCATTATTTTCCCATGCTTTTAATCTAGATTTTTCATGATTATATTATTTAAATTTAACTCTTTAACATATCCGAGTATTAATTTACTTTGTTTTGAGGTCAAGTGTTCATTTTAGCTGTTCCCTTAGATTCTGGGTTGTGATTTATCTACTCTACAGAACACTAATCAGAATTTCTTACATTTATCTTTTATTTTTTCAATCTGCCTATGCTTGCAATCAGCTTATTTCAATAATTTTATAAATTTTCATACTGAAAAATTTCAAATGTACGTGAAAGTAAATGGATCAATACAATAAACCTCAATTATACATTAGACTGATTTGATAATTGCCATGTTTTATTGCTCTTATTTGGTCTATTTCTCCCCAAATTTTGTTTTTGTTTTAGAAAATGAAGTATTTTCCCATTAACTTAAAAAAAAAGAAAAAACCTTCAAAGCTACAGAAAGAGTGCAAAGAATACCTGTATACCTTCACAATTCATCACCATTTGACACTATATATTGCATAATATTTGAAAATAAGTTGCCAAAACTCTGCATTTCATTGCTAAACACTTCATCATGTACATCTAGGAATGAGGGCAATCGTCCATAAAACCACAATAACAGTTCCTTCCCAAAAAAACAATAATATTAACTAATATAGTGTCCATAGGTGCATTTCCCAAATGTGGTCATCTTTTGTTTTTTTAATTTAGTATAATTTCAAGGATGCATTAACATCATTTTACTATTTAAAATATTTATGTTTTTGTTATTTTTTTTTAATTTTTGAGGAGTATATATCATTTGTCTTGAAAAAATTCAAAATCCTGATTTATCTGATTGTTTTCACTCGAATACAAACAGGGAAAACATATTTGGTAAGATAACTGGAGGTGATGTCGTAAACTTTTCATTACAATTTTTCCATGAGGATATAATGGCAGTATGCCTTACTAGTTAAACTAAGGGTACCCACCTTGATTAAGGCTATTTACCCACTTTTTCTGGAAGCACTGTACTTGCCAGTATCACTAATAAGTAATCTAAGGTGTGACACTTTGAGGCTGAAAGTATTAATTTCCTGAATCAATTAACACAGTTCCGTTACAACTTGATGATTTTTTTCTTCTGTCATTCCTTCTAAATTTATTATCTAGCATATGTTACTAAGAGGCTTTCTCCAGTTCCTCTTTTCTCCCCTCAATTTTTTGTTTGTTTGTTTGTTTTGAATGCTATGTGTTTGTGGAGGAGTCTTTTTCAAATCAAAGTATTATAAAATATAACTTATAATTTTTGATTGTCCAATTTCCCCAAATTTGGCCAGTGGAAGCTCTTCAAACTGACAACAGTTTCTTTACAAAACAGGTAGATTTGGGATTTGGCACTTCCTTAATCAGTGTCAGTCCCCAAAAGATATTACAGCTTCATCATTTATTTTTACTTCCTCATACTTGTTTCCAACACTTTCTTCAAGAAGCTTGTACAGTCATATCTTGGCACTTGACTACTTTGAAATTCATTGAATTTGATACTTGATGCATTTTGATGTGAAAAATTTGCCCTGGTACTCGTCATTTGTTTGGTACTTAATGCGCAAGCTAGAACTTGGAGTCGGTTGCCTCGTGACTCCCTACCCATTCCAGCCTGAACAAAGTGTCACATATTTAGTCATGCAGTAGCTCTTGCCCTGTTCACATCCCATTGCAGTCTTAGCTTCTGTGGTCATTTTGTGTATTTTTGCATTTTTTTTTTCTCATCATAGGTCCTAAGGAAATAAGCAGTGATAGTGCTGAGCAGAAAAGAAAATTATTTCACACCACCATTGAGCAAAATAAAGAAATAATAGATGAATATAAGAGCAGTATTCGCATTACTGACCTTAATAGGGAATATGGTATGCCTAGAGCAACGGTCTCCACCATTAAGAATAAAGAAGCAATAAAAAAACCTGATGCTGCAAAAGGAGTTAAAGCAGTAACAAAGCAGCATTCCCAAATACTCGAGGAAGTTGAAAAGCTTTTATTAATTTGGGTAAAGGAGAAGCAGGTAGTGGGCGACAGTGTATCTGAAGCCATCGTATGTGAAAAAGTGAAAGTGTTGCATGCCGATCTTTTGAAAAACAAACTGGACTATCCCAGAATCCTCAGGTTTGGGGAATGAATGAAGGACTAGAGGAGCCTTACTGTTATTCTACTTTAGATTTATTGTGATCCTAGCAATAGAAGAACTTTTATCATTGATATGGAGACAGTAGCTACTGGAGGTTCTAGGTGGAGGAAGAAGGAAACATAGGTGTAATTTGGGGGTATTTTCAGGACTTGGGAATTTTCCTGAATGATATTGCAATACCAGGTATAGACCATTGTATATCTTGTAATAAATTACAAAAATATGCGGGACAGAATGTGAACTACAATATAAACTATAATCCACACTTAGTGACAATGCTCCAAGATGTGTTCATCAATTGTGGCAAATATCACACACTAATGAAGGATGCTGTTGATGTGGGAAAGTGTGGGAGGGGTAGGGAGTGGGGCTTATGGGGATCCCCTATATTTTTTATGTAGTATTTATGTAATCTAAGTTTCCTTTAAAAAAAAAAAGTATATTAAAAAAGACAAAACAAAACAAAAACTGGAACTGAGTGATGAGAGTGTTAAAGTTGTTAAGGCCAGCCATGGCTGGTTTGATAATTTTCAAAAGAACATGGGCATCTACAGCGTCGTGAGCCTTGGCGAGGCAGTGCGTGCTAATAAAAAAGCTGCCGATGAATTTGTCAGTGGATTTGAAGACTACGTAGAGGCTGAGGGTTTTATTCCCCACTAAGTTTTTAACTGTGATGAGACCAGAGTTTCTTGGGGGGAAAATGCTGAGTACACCCTATATCACAATTTGTGGCCAGAAGCTGTGACTCAGAGAGACTTTGAAGGGTTTGAGGCTGACCTGCAGTCTGCAGGTGCAGAGGGTGCAGTTGTGCAGGATGTTGTGTCTTTAGCCCAAACTGTGGGTCTGGAGGTCGATGCTGCTGATGTTGAGGAGCATCGTGAAGATCTCAGCACTGAGGAGCTGCAAGAACATCAGAAGGAGCAGCAAGAGGTGGCTGAAGAGATTTCTCCAGGTGAGGAGGATATAGGGGAGGATGTCCCCAGTTCCTTGACAAAAGAAATGTGTGCCAAATGGGCAGAAGTTCAAAGCTTTGTGGAGAAGTACCATCCAGACAAAGCTCTGAGAAGCAGACATGTGAATTTATTGAATGACCAAACATTTTTACACTTTCAAGGAATTCTGAAGAGAAGACAGAAGTAGTCCTCACTGGATAAGTAAAAGTGACAAAGAGTGTGCCAGAGCGTATGGTGCAAGTTGAAAAAAGGCAGAAAAGAGAAAGAACACCTGAAGTGCAAGTGCCCAATATTCTATTGGAGGGGGACTCTCCTTCCAAGCAGCACTCCCCGTAGCCTCTCCTCCTCAACCACTCTCCTTCCACAGTCCCATTAGGCCATGGACTCTTCTCAGTACAGGTAAAGTGAAGTTTTTATTTCATTTAATCTAAGTATTTATTAATTTTTAGGTTTATTTTTCCTGAAGTAATGATATACAACCCTATCTTTTTACATATTGCCTTAAAAAGGTACATTGTCTTTGGTTTGGGAATGTATTAAATTTAGTTACATTATTCCTTAAGGGAAAAATTTGTTTGGTACTCATTGTTTTTGGTACTCGTTGAGCCTCTTGGAACCAATTAACGACAAGTACTGAGATACCACTGTATTAGTTGCCTAGGGCAGCCTTAAAAAGTTTGCACAAACAGGGAGGCTTAAAAGAACAGAGTTCAAATTCAAGAGGACTGCAGGGCCAAGCTTTCTCTGAATTTTCTAAAGGAGGATACTTCCTTGCTTCTTCTCAGTATCTGGTGATTCTTGGCAATCCTTGGCATTCTGGACTGGTAGTTGCTTGATTCCAGTTTCTGCCTGTCTTCACATGGCCATCTTCCTTCTGTTTGTGATTGTGTCCTCACGGCTTTCTTATAAGGTCACCAGTCATTGGATTTAGGACCCCTTAATCCAGTATTACCTCATGTTAACACGTTACATACATTAGTCCTCCCAAAAATTATTTATGTATTTTTTTATACTTCTTTTACAAATGAGAAGATAGGTTTTTAAAGATAGGTAAATTACATGAGCTTACCCGACTAGTAAGTGATTAGACTGACAGAATGGATAAGAAAATATGAGCCAGCTACCTGCTGTCCACATGAGAGTCACTTCACACATAACATAAGGACACAACTAGGTTAAAAGTGAAAGGTTGGAAAAAGATATTCTATGCAAATAGTAACAACAACAAAAAAAGCTGAAGTAGCAATATGAATATTTTGACCAATATGAATATTGGTCAAAATAGATTTTAAATATATCTGATAGGAGCCTAATATCCTGCATATATAAAGAAATCATACACCTCGAAAATAAAAGGACAAACAACCCATTTAAAAAATGGGCAAGTGACCTGAAAAGACACTTCTCCAAGGAAGAAATACAAATGGCTAAAAAGCACATGAAAAAATGCTCAACATCACTTGCTGTCAGGGAAATGCAAATCAAAACTACAATGAGATACCATCTTACACCCATCAGAATGGCAGCTATTAAAAAAACAGGAGACACTAAATGTTGGAGAGGATGTGGAGGAATAGGAACCCTCATCCACTGCTGGTGGGACTGCGGTAAGGTCCAGCCACTGTGGAGGACAGTTTGGCAGTTCCTCAGAAAACTAGCAATACATCTTCCATATGATCCAGCAATTCCACTGCTGGGTATATACCCAGAAGAACTGAAAACAAAAATACAAACAGATATATGCACACAAATGTTCATAGTGGCATTGTTCACCATTGCCAAAAGTTGGAATCAGCCCCGGTGCCCATCAACAGACGAATGGATAAGCAAAATGTGGTACATACATACAATGGAATATTACTCAGCTGTAAGAAGGAACAAAGTGCTAACACATGGAATAACGTGGATGAATCTTGAAGACCTTATGTTGAGTGAAGCAAGCCAGGCACTGAAGGATGAACAGTATATGACCTCACTGATTTGAACTGAGGAAAGTGAGCAGTCTCTGAGAACCATTGTCTGAAAGATAGGTTAACAAAAGAGAGTAAGAGAAGAGCAGGCTTTGAGCCATCACCCATATGGATATAATCTATGGTAAAGGGATAGAGTGTGGTTGCATGTTGGGGGATGGGGCAGATGAGTGGTAGTGTTCCTGGATTTGGTGGTGCAGCACTGGGGGGTGGGTGGATTAGGAAGGGCCGGTTGAAATCCCCAGTGCATGTAACTGTGAATCTTGACATTCCATGGGGTGGGAGAGGGGGGTATCACGGGCCCTGGGGGGCTGGGGAGAAGGGAACAGTTAAGATCTAATGGGTTGTTTGGTGGTCATGGGGAAGGTTTTACATTACCTTACAGTAATGGACACAGGACATGGTAAATATCATCAAAATTATTAAACTGTATCATCTAAATTGTAAACTATACTGTAAATCACTGACAATGTTTAGTTGCTATATTTTGCTATCTGCATAACAGTTATAACAATGCTAACAACCAAAAAAAAAGGGGGGGGAGTTAATATGGGGTGGGGAACGGGGGGGTGGTTTGGTATCTGGGAGTCTCCGGCACTCTGTGTGTGACTTTGCTGTGACCTAAAACTTTTTTGAAAATTAAATGAAAAATTGGGAGACAATGAGGATTGAGAGGAGGAAGGTGTCATGGCACACCAGACATCCTATAACACAGTGACAAAAGGCAGAAAAAAAAAAAAGAAAGGAGAAAGGAAAAAAAATGAATATATATATATATATATATTTTTTTTAAAGGCATTTCCTTTGCTTTTTTGCCCATTTTTTGAATGTCCCAATCCACTAATTATATTTTATTTTGTTTTGTTTTGTTCTTTGTTTGATTATTTGTTTTTTTTTCCTTCTCTCTTTTTTTTTTTCCCCCCTGCGTTTCCTTATGTTTGTGTCTTGCATGTAAGCTTATCACACTTGTTTCTTTTCCTAGTAAGTGTATTTGATTTATTTTATTTCATGGAGGATTCAGATCACAGAAGGGTTACAATGGGTACTGCGGAGGATTATTGGGGGAGTGTCGGGGGGGTTTCGTGGGGATTGGTTCATCCGAATATACATGAAAGATATACAAAATCATTCAAAGGATCGGGGGATGGGGCATGGTCACGATGGGTGGATAATCACACAATAAATGAGGGAATCGGAATTCCTAGTCTGGAGAGCTCTGCCACAGTCTCCAAGGGAGCAGCAATAGTCCTCTGAGTGTAGGGACAGTGCCTGTCAAAATAGGATGACCCACTGATGTGGTTTTTTTTAATTGATGACTACCCTTGTGAGTCTTTTCTCTTGTAAATGAGACTTAGCCTGCAGTTGTGGGGTGCCTAAGGGTTGCCACCTGAGAGCCTCCTTGTTGCTCAAATGTGACCTCTCTCTAAGCAAACTCAGCATATGATTGCATTACCTTCCCCCCAACGTGGGACATGACTCCCGGGGATGAGCCTCCCTGGTAACGAGGGATTAATACCAAGTGCCAACTGGCAACACAACTGGAAAAAGACCTTGAATAAAAGGGGGAAATGGTAAAGACAAATGAGTTCAAGTGGCTAAGAGACTTCAAAGAGAGTCGGGAGGTCATCCCAGAGGTAACTCTTACGCACATCACAGTAGGAGCTCATAGAACATCTAAGTGCCTATCACCCCACTCAGAGGGGTTCCTGAGAGCTCCGGAGACACCCTGGTCCTATATAAGGGGGGATAGCCTCAGAGACTGATGCCTTATCAGTGGGTTCTGTTTTGGAATCTGTGCTCCTGAGAGTGACAAAATTAGACTCAAATAAGTCCTCCCTGCACATGGTTCACCAGTCCCTTCTATTCAAACCTATATGTAATGCTGGAGTTTTTAGGTATACTTCCAGAGACTGGAGCCTCCCGCCTACCTATGTGCCAGGTGTGCATGAAATCTAGGTGGAGCTGCAACTCCTACCCTATAGCTCAATGGACTCATCCAAGTCACCTGGTGAGGAGACAACGATGGGCAATGGCCATCCCAGGGAATGGAGAGGGCCTGCATCTGCAGGCAGGATCCTCCCACCCACTATATCCATGGGATATAAGCCCTCTCTCACTTGGAGTTGGAGTGGACATCACCATCCCAGTCCCCTCAGGATTGGGGGAAGAACTATGGACTAGAGTGGACTTGATGGTATTCTCTTGTTTACATATGGTGATTCGAGCAATGCAAGAAATTATAACAATGAGGTGGAGCCAGTGGCCACTTGACACTTTTGGGGTAGGGAGGGGATGAGCAGTTGAAATACAGGGGCTTCTTTGGGAGTTGGAGGTTGTCCTGAGTACTGTGGCAATGGATGTAGGCCATTTTAAATCAGCACACACCACTCAGAACTGAATGCGAGTGAGTGTGGTCTACAGTGTGAACTGTGGTCTATGGTTGGTGGCAAGACTCCAGGATGTTTAAGTTCATTGAGGGTGGTGGGCCACACTTGTGGGAGATGTTTGTGTGGGATGTGGTGGGAGGTGTGGGAGGTGGGCAACATGGGAATCCCAGTGGGTTCCATGTAATATTTTGGGTAATCTAAGCACCTCTTAAAATATATGTATATATATATATATATATATATATATATATAACATTTTTGTAAGCAAATACACATATATGCATATATATTTATATATAATCTTGCAAATGTTTGTATGTATTGTGAGAATTTTGATTTTTACCCACAATAAAAATAAATTAAAAAAAAAAAACAAAAAAAATAGATTTTAAATGCAAAATTCTTATAAGGGATGAAGAAGGTCATTACATATTAATAAAAGGGGCAATTCACAAAGAAGAAGAAACTATGATAAATATTTATGCTCCTAACCTGAATGCCCCAAGATACATGAGGAACATACTGGGAAAACTGAAGGGAAAAAAATGTCTCTACAATAATAGTTGGAGACTTCAATACTCCACTCACAGTATTGGATAGAACATCTGGATAGAGGATAAAATAAAAACCAGAAAGATTGAAAATGTGAAAAATGAACTCAACCTTGCAGATGTTGATAGAGCTTTATACCCCCAAAGAACAAGATATACATTCTTTTCAAACACCCATAGATCCTTCTCTAGGATAGACCATATATAGAATCATAAGACAGGTTTCAAATTTTAAGAGGTTAAAGTTATACAAAACACTTTCTCTGATCATATCAGAATGAAGCTGGAGATTAGTAATTAAGAAAAAAAGGGAAAATTTATAAATATATGGGTTTAAAAAACACACTCTTTTATAATCAGTGGGTTAAAGAAATTGCAAGAGAATTCAGTAAAATCTTGAGATGGATGAAAATGAGAACACAACATATCAAAACCTTTGGAACAGGGGAGCAGATGTGGCTCAAGAAGTTGAGCACCTGCATCCCACATGGTAGGTCCCAGGTTCAGTTCCTAAATCAGACGAGCAGATGCAATGAGCTGGCACAACAAGCAGATGCAACAGGCCAATGCAGCAAACAGATGCAAAGAGCAGACACAACGAGCAGGGAGCGGATGTGGTTCAAGGGGTTAGGCACCCATCTCCCACATAGGAGCAGACAGAGAGCAGACAACAAGCAGACAATGAGCGGAAACAATGATCAAACAAACTAGGGAGCCATTTCGTGGGGAGGGGGTTTGGAAAAAAAAACAAACCCATGGGACACTGCAAAGGCAGTGCTTAGAAGGAAATAGCCCTCAATACTTACATTAAAAAAGAAGAAAGAGCTAAAATTGAAGAACTAACTGCACACCTGGAGGAACTAGAAAAAGAAAAGCAAACTAATCCCAGACCAAGCCGAAGGAAAGAAATAGTAAAGATCAGAGCAGAAATCAAGGGCAACAAATAAATACAGAGAATCAACGAAATCAAAAGTTGGTTCTTTATGATCAACAAAATCAACAAACCCTTAGCTAGACTGACAAAAAATCATTCAAAATCATTCAAAGACCTAATCTTTGGAAATGAATAGAAATGGTGAAAGCACATCATAGTTTTTGTTACTAGTAGAATTATTATCAGGGTATGACCGTGTTTGGAAGAGAAAGTCTAAGGTCATGTATATTATTAGAAGGAAAGCTAAAAGATGTAACAGGACTGTATAATGTAGTGAAACCATTGTGAAATACTAATATGGGTAGTATTGCATCTGTAAGACTGTTTTTAAAAAATCTAAATACAAATAAATTAGAGAAAGAGGTACAGAATAGCAACTATGTAAGGGAAGCAAAGAGATTGAGAGGTGATGAGCTTTTTTGTCTGTTTTTCATTTTATTATTATTATTAGAATGATAAAATCATCTAATAATTATTGAAGTTATTGCTTGTATACTTTGGATAGATTTATGCTTAATTAATATGTATATATAAAATTTATTTGGCAAAAAAGAGGAAAAAATGGAAAAATTTGAACAGGGTCTCAGGAAACTGATGGCAAGAGACATGCAAACATACATGTCGTGGGTGTCCCAGATGGAGAAGGGGTGGGAAAAGAGCCAGAAAGAATATTTGAGGAAATAATGTTAGAAAATTTTCCAGCTGTATTGAAGGATATAGATAACCATGTCCAAGAAGCACAATACATTCCCATCCAAATAAATCTGAGTAGACCTATTCCAAGACACATACTAAATAAATAAAATATTTCCAGATCATTTTGACTCTAAATAAATTCTTGTAGTTCTTTTTTTAATAAGTAAAAATTAGAGCAAATATGCCTAACAATTTTTTCTGTAATGTTTATTGAAGCTTTATCAAAGTACAATACACAATTAAAATCTGTTGATAATGGAAAATTACCAGAATGAAAATGATGAACATTTGCTCTGATATTAAAATTTTGGATTCCAATCAAAATAATTTTACTTCTTAAATACATTATGGAAAGATACACTGTTAGAATGTGCCCATTGGTAAAACTCCAAATTCCATATGAGCAATTTTATTTCATTTTTTAAAAAGTAGAATTAAAAATTTTAAGTATAACAATGCCTAGAAAATGCTGTTGCTGGTGATCTACAACATGTATCTATGAAACAAAATTGACAATGACAATCATTCCTTTCCACATTATTGGAGTTCGTAATACATCTAGGAACAATACATGCTAATTACAGCATATAGTGCTTTTAATAAGCAAGGATCTATGAGAAACATCCCCAATTATTTTCCTTGGTAAAATATCTGCTCAATTTGCTCTCTAAAAATAGATAACATGTTACTTATAATTGTGTTTTAAAGTATGCATATAATTATTTGACATTTGCATTTTAAATTGTTTCATAAAACATATATGATGCAGTACACTCATTGTTAATGAAAAACGTAATTATTAAAAATTGAACAGCCTTGAAACCATGATTCTAGTCAATTAATAGAACATGACTAGTATCCCAGAAACCTTTAGTATAATCCTTCTCAATTAACTTTTACCCATAGGTGACCACTACCATGATGCTTATGGAAATCACATCCTTAGTGTTTGAAAGTAATGCAAACAAAAAATATGTAAATCGTTATGCAATATAGTATAGATTTGATGTTATTTTACTATACATACATGAAATCATTGTATTTGATATGCTTTCTGGTTTCATTGACTCAGCATTATGCTGTTTATATTTAGTCATGTTTTTGTGGTAGCTGCATATTTTTCCTCTGAAATATAATATTCAAGCATATACAAATTAGAATAGAATAGAATAGAATGGACTAGAAAAAACTGAGTTATTAAGATATTTCCCACTAATGGAAAATATGAGCAATGGTGATAACTTTTTTATATCTAACCTGAGGCCCATAATCAGGCAATCTTCTTTATTATATTCATATTTTTAGTATTAGTTGATATTGCCACATTTTCATTTTTTATTAAGCTGTTAGATAGATAGTAGGTATTATACTGGTTTTAATGTATATTTTATGTTTGCTAATAAGATTGAGTGCTCTTCCTTATGATTATTGGTCATTTAGATTTTATCTTAATGAAGTATCTTTTCAAGTGTTTTGCCTAAATTTCCTTTAGGTTACAAACTTCATATTGATTTGTAGGAGTTTTTTTTTTTTTTTTTTATTTTTTTTTTTTTTTTTGATACATTCTGAAATATAAATCTTATGTCAACTATATATGTATGGAATTTTCCCTACTGGGCTGTTTTTTTGCATTTTCTTTTTCTTGATGATGTATTTAATGACTAGGCATTATTAATTTTAATTTAGACAATCATTTCCTTTATAAAATTGGTTTGGGGACCTTGTATTTATATATGTATGTTTGTATTTATTTAGGAGGTACCAGGAATTGAACCCACAACTTCATACATGGGAAGCAGGCACTCATCCGCTGAGCTACATCTGCTCCCCAATGAGAGTCGCGTTTTTTTTTGGAGGTATCAGGGATCGAACCTGGGACCTCATATATCAGAAGCAGGTGCTTAACCACTTGAGCTACATCTGCTCCCCTGGGGCCTTCATTAGAAGACTTTCCATGTGTGTTGTGGTCATGATGATATATTTCCCTTATTTTTCCTCAGTACAAGTTTGGTCTAAATTACCTAACTGGCCATCACCAAAAATAAACTCAGGCAAGTCCCTTAATGAATTGACCTGATGTCTACATGTATCAAATAGCCAATAAAATAATGATTTTCAAAATAATCACTAGCCATTTTTCCAAGGATATTGATTTCCAGTATAACTTTATTCCTACTGACCTTCCAGCAATAGGAAAGCTGTAAAAATTCATGACATATTAGCCTATTTATATTATTCTGCTTATGCATTGAAGAAAACCTAGACAAATAATGATGCATCTTAATTTTTATTACATTTTTCTAATTGTTTTTCTTCATATATGTTTTTCAATAAGAATGTTATAAACAGCAAAAACTATTTATCTTCTATATCTTAGAGAATGTGGACACATAGCTAAGAAATAGGTTAATTTTTAACAATTAACATTTTCTGGATGGAATGAAGACTGGCATGCAAGACACTTCTATACCACTCCTAGTATTAATTTTTACTATTAACAAGACATTTTTTCAAATGCTACAAATAGTATTGAATTTTATTTTGAAGAAATATTAATAAAATTATTAAAATAGTATTTCATAACTTAAACACTCTCCAAAAATAATGTATATCAATTTGCCTATGGCATGTTATTTTTGTGAGATGCAAAGGAGTCAGAGTGTACCTATTCATTCAGAAAACTGCAAAGGGTTGTACAAATAAAAACATAATCGTTAAGTTGACAAACATAACTGATGAGATGCAATCAGAATGCAACTTTATATTGTTTCCTACTATGTTTAAAATACATCCAGTGAGGGAAGCTATTTCCCTGCCTTTGTATAAAAATCCTGGTAGGTCCAATAAGTTTTCATTTCACTCTTTGATAATACAAAGTTCTTTCTTCATCTTAATCAATTATTCAACACTTCAATATCCATTAAAAGCAAAGAATCCACAATTCTTTACTTTTCTGCAAAGCCTGAGCTGGGGTTGAAGTTCTCTTTCTCCTTTTCTCTTCTCCCAGTTGCTTGTTCTGTCCATGCCAGGGCAAGAGTGTGGGAAAGGCATAGAGGACCTATCTTCCTGCATTGCTACTAACCCTATGTTTCGAGTTGCTTTAAAGCTACCTCTTTTGTTCCAGGGTTGCTTTCACAGTTTTGGGATGATCCTACTGGGCTGCTTCCACTGTGCTTTGGTTCTGCAGGAACATCTGCTCTTTTGCTGGCTCTTATCCATATCCATGCACCTTGTTTTTCTATCTTTATAATCCATACAGAATATTTCTCTCTCCAGCTCTCTCACTCTCAGCAAGCAGCCTCTTGGGCAGGATCCTTTCCCTCTTGAGTTCTGCTTCTTCTGGTCCCTGGTTTACCAGCTTTGAATGGCTGATGGAAAGGAGTGTGCTTTCTTTCAAGAGGTGGGTTTACTTTGAAGCTAATGAAATCTAAGCTTCTGGGCTCCATACTTTCATGGAACCTTGTAAAGGCTAGGATTTTGTAGCAAATTTGGAGTGTTCTAAGAAGGGAAAGAGAAGCTAAGTTGAAATCAGGTTGCACTTCTTCTTAGGTATATCTGATAATTTCCCCAAAGATATTTATCTGAATACACAAGTCTGCAATGATTTATCCATTTCTTTTCTCCTTATAAAAATTCACTTTTGTACCTCATTTTGTTTTGTATTTTTTTCCATTGAAATGGACCCTTTAAATTATATTTAACTTCAGGCTCTACCAAACCAGAATCAACCCCTGGTTACTTCCCAAATGCGGCTATCTACTACCACAAGTAGTTGCTTCTATGCTCCCAAATTTCTCAGGCATATTTCAGTGCCAGTCCATTCTATCCCCACACAATAAGCTCTATAGGTTATCACATTGAAAATGCTCATTTCACACAAAAGGAAGCTCTGCTGGCGTAGGAACTTGATGCAGCTGTTCTCTCCATACAAATCTTTCTCAGTCTTCTATCTCTGAACACTTTTATATCCTCCCTGTGGTTTGAAGGATATATAAGATCTTTTGAAATTTTAGTTTGTAAATGTCATAACATTGCTAATAGAACTTTCTATAAAGATAGAAATAATCTATTCTCTTCTTTTCACAATGGTACCATCAGCAAACTGTGATAACCAAACACTTCAAATGTGGCTATTGAAACTGAGGAGCTGAATTTTTAATTTTATTTAAAGAAATTAATTTAAATGTAAATGGTCATATGGACTATTGCTACTTTATTGGCTAGGGCACATCAATTATGTCATGGGGCCTCAGATAAAACTTTAATTTAATAACCTGTAAGAAAATAATTTTACTTTTATTACAATGTTATTGCTTTTCACGAAGACACTGGCAATCATTTTAAATTTTAGGCCACAATTATCTTTTTTTTTCCACCTGTTTTTATTTTTAATTTAAATTTTTTTTTTTTTTAAAGAAGCTTTAGATTACATAAATATTACAAGGGATTCCCATATGTCCCACCCCTCCCCTTCCTACACTTTCTGACTTTAGCATCTTTCATTAATGTGGTACATTTGTTACAATTGATGAACACATATTAAAGCACTGATACTAAGCATGGTCCATAGTTTACATTACAGTTTACACTCTACCTGCACAATTTTATGGGTTCTAACAAAATGTATAAAGGCCTATATCTATCATTGCAATGTATGCAGGACAATGCCAATGTCCCCAAAATGCCTCCATGTTGTACCTATTCTTCCCTTTCCTTACCTTCAGAACCTCAGGTGGCCACTGCCTTTATATCAATGATACAAGTTCTTCCATTGCTGGAATAATAAAAAATGTATTTTGGTCCATAGATGCTTTCTGTCCTTGTGTTTGTTCATTCCTCCATATTGAGGATTTTGAGATGGTGATGCCCATATTCTCCAATTAAGAGGGGCCTTAGATCCCATGAGGCAGATAGATGGAACTGTATTTCTTGAAGCTGAAGACACTCTCCACTTCCTGGAATGGGTTTTGACCATCCTTTTGTTAGTTGCCCTGGGTGAGTCCAATGAACTGGTGAGTAGGTGTTGCAACTCTGCTGAGATTCATGGCTCAACTGGCATATGAACAGACAAAAGATTTAAGTTTCTGGGACATATATTTAACAAGTATAGTGCTAATTATAGATTCAAATAAAAGGGATAGAAGGGCCATGTGTAGGGAAATTATAAATGAGTCTAACTCTGATAAATTGGGGAGCATCTATTCCAAGGTAAGGCCCATCGACAGAGATTGTCTGCCCTGCCTATAGTGTCTAGCTGTCTCCAGATGCCTCAGGAGCTCTGCTGCTTGAGACACTGTTTCCTATGGCAGTCAATGAGATCCTGCTTAGACATGCATAAGTGTAACCTCTGGAAAAACCTCCCAACTCACTTTTAAGTCTCTTATCCATAAAAATTCATTTGTTCTTACTATTGCCCTCTTTTGGTCAAGGTCTCTTTACAGATTCATTGCTAGTCAGTGCTTGGTAATAATCCCTCAGTACCAAGGAAGCTTATCCCTGGGAGTCTTGTCCCATGCTGGGGGGAAGGTAGTGTGTTTATATGATGAGTTTGTGGGCCATGATTCTTAAGAAATGGAAATGATAAATAGCATAATAGTAATACTGAATAGTGTTTAATCCTTATTTAATATTAGAATGAGTTTCTTGACAACACAATCAGTTAAAAAATAAACTGCTACCCTTTAAAAGAATGGGCAAAGTAATAAGCCTGTCATTTAAAGGGACATGATTTGCCTGTGAGGAAGTTTGATAAGCCAGGCTGTGTTTATCTAAATGGACCTTCTGATGGTTAAATTCAACTTGGCCAGGCAATGGCACCCAGTTGTTTGGTCAAGCAAGCACTGGGCTAATTATACTGTGAGGACATTTTGTGGACTTAAATCATCAGTGAGTTGATTGCATCTATAACTTATTACATCTGCAATCAACTGAGGAGAATGCCTTCAGCAATGAGAGACATCTCTTCCAATCAGATGGCCTTAAACAGGAAGTCATTTCATCAGACATCTCATCTTGATTTCAGACAGATAGCTTCTCCCGGGAATTAATCAGAGAACTTCATTGGAACATGGACTCATGCACCCCCAGAGTTGCAGGAGACAATTTTATAAAACCTCATATCATAATATTTACAGATTTCTTTCATCAGTTCTCTTTTCCTAGAGAATCTTGAGTAATACAGGCCTTATGTATTACTAGGCCAAAATATTTCTGTGCCATTTAAAACTGTTCCCAAAACCTGAAATATTTAATTCAGAAAGCAAATGATATTATTCTGAACATATTTCCATCAAATGATTATTAAGATATTTATTTCATAATACCATTAAGTAAAACTTGTAGAATTTGCAGCCAGATGATATTATTAGGTGAATTTGTTATGTGTTAAATAATGATGTCTTAAGAATGTTTTTTTAATTTACTGACTTTTCCTTTAGAAGATGCATCTGATCATCGACTTTAGACTCTCTTTACTGTTTTTTTCTTTTGTCAAAGAAAAATTGGGAAAGAATGTCATCTATACATATTATTTGTGCCTTTCATTGCCTTTGACTAGGTTATTTTACAACTCTCTAGAAATAGAAGTTAACTTGTGGAAAACTAATGCAAATATTCTGTCCTTAGAAATGCAAATTTCATTAAGTGGATGTTCAACTGACTTCTTTCCCTCACTGTAGAAGACAATTTTGCATTTAATAAACAAATTTATTTTAGCATTCCTCCTGATCCATAAATACACCAGTTATTTTGATTCTTTTTTAAAACACTTGTAACACATTTCTGATTCCTCCTTAATTAAAGAGTTAAACACAATTTTGACACATTTTCATTTTATATATTATGGGATTAATGCTTTTCTCCTTCTTATACACTTTATTCTTCAATTGAACATCTCCCCAGACTGCATACATGTCAAAAATATCTGCACACAAACAAGCAAAAGGGGAAAGGAGGAAGGTATGAAGCCTGGGAGATGGCTGCTGACATGCCTGTGACTTCCCCAACAGCATAGTCATAAGTCTCATGATTCTATTTATTGATGGACCACATTTGGGAGACATTCATTACCATTGTAACATTTTATGTTACAATGATAACATACATTAGTTATGAGGTCCTAAAGGAACAGATAAGAAATGGAATCCAGGCTTTATTTTGTGTGATAATTGGCTCCTATAGTTTTAAAATACTCATATTAAATTCTTTTAATCTGGGTATTTTCCCTACTTTGGTTCTATTTCCTACTTTCTTATATTCAGCTGCTTCATATACTTTCTACTACCTTCTAATTGGGCCATAATAATTGCCAAACAATCACAGAATCCAGCAGTCCACAATACGTAGTAACCATGAATCAATAGAACTGAATTTAATTTAATTGTAAATAAATAAACCAAATAAAAGGATGTGGTTGGGAAACTTTGTCTTATATCCCTCCCACTATTTTCCTATTTCTGTGATCCTTTCAAATATATTTTTTACAAGAGTTTTCTTGATACTCTTCATATCTGCTCCTTCCCCAGGATTCTTCAATGAGACTCCTACCCCAACCCTACTTTAATGGACATCAATGTCTTGACTGTTTTCCCCATATCATGCTTGCTTGAAAGCAAACTGGCTCTTATGATTAAACTTTCCAGTGCCTCCCACTGACTTTAGGAGACATTTAAAATGCCTTCATATGATTTGAAGAACCTTATTAATTTGTCTCTTTCTTATTTTGTCATAGAAAATAAGACTGTCTCACTATACTCCCTTAAATTGCTAAGCTGATACATAGAATTTAATTTCCTTAAAGGAGCCATCACTTCTCCTGTCTAGATAAGTGATTTTATCTGCTCAATATGTTCTTCATTCACCTCTTTTCCTCCATATCAATGTATAGAGTAAATATACTAATTTAAATTTATTAATCGGTGAATAGTTAAATGACTTCACTGAGTATCTGCCTGAGAATTAGGGGTTCAGAATTACCTATACAATTATGGTATTAAGCCAGAGATTTCCTACAGCTATCAAATGTTCATGATTCTGTATTTATTTCAAGAATACATTCATTTAGTGAATAAATAACTAAAATTTGAGAAAATCTGAGACAAATTCTCATAGTTTATAACTATGATTTGAATTGAATTTTCAAGAAAAAAGTAACTGCAAGTTATTAGTCGGTCAACAACTCTCCTGGGCTGTTTTCCAGGGTGTTCGCATGTGTGCATGCTTGCATGCTTGTGTGAAAAAGAAGGGTCTAATAAATGTCCTCCAGGTAGTATAATTGGTAGAGGGATTTGCTGCCTTTCTTTCTTAGCATTAAAGCCCTGGATATCCCTGTGGCTATGCATGAGGAAGGTATCCCTGTGGCTATGTGTGAAGTTTAAAAGCTTTATTCTTGTTTTGTAAAAGTTTCTTTTAGCATAGCAACATTCAGAGATAAATCTAAAAGCAAAAAAACTTTTAAGCTTGGAGTTCTGCTATGAAGATTACTTTCTTTGGTAAAAAGAATTCCAAATAGTGTCTGAAAACAGGTCTCCATGGGCACACTTTATGATTTCAGCATTCGTTTTTTCTTTTCCTTAGAAAGGCTGTTTAGAAGCCTAAATTACTAACTTTAGTGAAAAAGAAAGAGAGCTCACTAACTTTGCGAAGTAGAAAAAGTAGTTTACATTGGTTGCTTCCCATCTACAACTGAGCTGCCAGAATGGCAGCCCTATGACCTATGACAAAAATACCAAATCGACACATGCAGCACAAACAACAAATTTCAACCCATCAGATCTGCATGCTAATTTAATAATTTTTAAGGCTTTTCCATTCCATATTCATTCCAAGTGTCTTGTTCTCCTTTACTGAATTTGATACCTCTTATATACGACTTCACATCTCTTGTTCTCTTGTCTCTTATCTCAGCAATTACTTGGATTTTGGCCACCTTTAGATACTGTCTTGAACTGTTTCTGCACTGAGGCACTTCTTGATTGATACTCCCATTAATCTCAGTTTAGGTGGGAAGTTATGGAAATCCACTCTGTCCCCAAGTACACATAACTCAGAGATGGGGATGAACTAACTCTGCTTGGACAAACATGGACCACTGGGGAATGTGACCTAGTGGATAAATGATCTCCACTTTCTCTTTCTCTTACAAAGAATTTTGAGATGTAGTATATGTTGGTTTTTAGGTGGTTGCATAGGATTGATCAACCTTTTGCCCCTAGGGAGGGTCAACTCAATGAGACATCATTGTGACTCTTTCTCTCTCTTATCTTTCATTCTTTCTTTCCAGCATCATATTCATCCCTGTGGAAACAAATGAAGAACACCCAAATAACAAAAGCAAATGGTATTTATTTAGAGTTTACTATAGCAAGGGATTCAGTCCCATTTGTTGAGTTTGGCAGAGATTCAAAGGCAGACAAGGAGTGGAGAATATTTATAGTGAAAGGAAAAGATAAGGCTTCAAGTATGCCTTGATTGGAAGCTACTGGCATGGGAAGCTGGAAGTGGGCAAACTAGAAATTGTATGTGTGTTTGGTTAGAGGGGCATATTTGGCTTTCTCCAGTTGGTCCTAAATTAAAAGTAGAGGCAAAAATTAAGGAAGCCATAAGTTATTGATCAATTCTTGCTATTTTATGTTGAATGTTACACAGATTATGTTTTGGCTTCTGGGACTGGTTGCTATATATATTGCCCAACATTCTGGGTTAGCATTTCCTGGTTTGGTTGCTACAGATAGTGGACCACAGTTTCCTGGTCATTATCCATTTTCATATTCAGGCTCTCATCCCAGAATGGTCTTACTTAAGCATGTGATTCAGACTTTTATTTCTAGGTAACAACTTTAAAATGATCACCAATAAATGATTATCCAGTAGACCATTAAATATTCCCATTTTTGCTTCTTAAATAAATTGCAGACCTACCTTCCTCTCCTATTCCCAGCAACATTACTTGAACCAGAGCTTTGTTTCACCTTTTTATTTTTTAATACATTTATTAGAGTTAATTACTTATTTAAGTATCCACCGAGATATCCTCATTACTAATTTATTGATCTACTCGAATTCCTTTTCTCCTTCTATCATTGCACGTAGCTTTCATGAACAGATGTGTACTAAGCATTATATAGGTCATGTGCTAGACACTGCTCTTGTATATTTGGTTTAATTTGCAACATAATTAAATCAGTCCATGCTACACTTCAAATAGAAACTTTTTGATAAACTCCAAGAAAAACTGTTGCATCCTTCCTCTGAAACACTAAATCATTTAATGTTTATACCACTTATATTACCACTTTGGTGCAATATTTTATTAATAGATGGTGTAACATTAATTTTATCAGTTAAATTAAGAACTTGATAACTTTCTCTGCTATTATCAATCATATTAATTTTCAAAATTGATTTTTGAGATTCTGGAAAATAAAATGAACAATAAAGTAAATTTAAAACTCATAAAAACAAAAGAAATAAAATAAAACAAAGCAAAACAAATAATTCATGTATACATTAGACAAGAAAAATGAAATTATCTTTTTTTTACATATGATTTGATTACATTCCAATATAAAACCCAAACACTGTGATTAAATAATTTGAATTAATATATAAATTTGAAAAAAAATCTTGTCATTATCTGTCAAAGAAAACTGCTTTTTTTGAGTCCCAAAATAAGATCTTATAGAATAATAAGTACTTAAATCAAAAATTAAAAAATTAATAATTAAATCTTAATGAAAGCCATGGGAAAAAAAAACAAATACAAGGAAATTATATGCACTTTGATAAAAACATAATGTAAATGCATTTAGGAAAATTCTAACTGAAATAAAAAAATTTTTGAAATAGGTATTTTTGAAATATATATATATATAAATTAATGTATAGGGATTGCTAAGATTACCAAAAAAATATGAAGAGTGTAGAAGGGAATTGCCAAACCAGATATATGGACATATTTTGAACACACTATGGCTGACACTACTAGATGGTTGTACAACAGCTGATGTCAATCCTTTGGATTAACTTCCACTTTCAACATTAAAGAGTGGGAAATTTTCTATTCACTCTAGTGTTTGATCTGCCCAGAGAGATGTGAGAGGAAGTGTCATTGATGGGAACTGACAAGACATTTCCTCCTTGATTAAGCATAGATCCAATAATAAAGCTCTCCCACATCCTTTCTTCTCCCCACTTTATTATCTCTTCAGATGAGGTAGAGTGAACTAGTGAGGTATAAATCTACAGTCATCACCTTGCAACCATGAGGTGATAAGCCTAAAGACAAAAGGTCAATATACTGAAGCTGGTGAAATGGAAAGTTACAATAAATCAGAGTCTTGAATAATATTATTAGTCTCTAAATCATTTTATGACACTAAGACCTATGATTAAAGAATATATTTCCATATGTTTTAGCCCATATTAGTTGCATTTTCTGTTACTTCAATTAACATTTTTAACGCAACAGATATTCAAGGAGTTTCAATAAAGTGGTAGAAATGTTTTATGTGTATTTATTAATGGTGGATTGTATTAGCTGGCATAATAGTTAATAAAGCAAAAAAATACTCTTGCCTTAATGGAATTTAACCTTTTGTAAGCAGGAAAAACAAAAAACAAAAAACTTAACTTACACTTCATGAAGACTCTGTTACCAAAAATATGGGATAAAGTTCCACTTCTGGCAGATGCAATAACTGGAATCTAATTTTCCCTTCTGCATGAGACAATGAAAGAAATACACAAAACATATATAAATATACGAAACAACAATTTACAGACTTTAGATGGGGTTTAGCAATGATCCCTGAGAGACAAGAAAGAAATGAATGATTGTCGCAGCTTACTGCCTGCAGAGAGTTTCCAGGACACAATGTAGGGAGAGGAAACACATGTGGAGACTAGAGGAACAGATGAGTTGAAGAGAAGCTGGGAATCCAGGGATGCTAAGTCAGCCAGAATGCAATGGGCAAAGAACAGAGACTGCATTTCAGATACTTACAAGGTGTCTCTCTCATATGTTTAGTTGAGTATTGACCAGCACATTCATAGGAAAAAGCTTCCTGTGCTGTTGAAAACATCAACAGAATAAATCATTGGGACAATCCTCCATGCTCACTTTGGGTTGGGAATAGTTTCTGTTCCTTACTGAAAGAGAGGAAAATCTCACAATTCATGTGGCATCAGGTATACTATAAAGAAGGAAATTGCTCTAGAAGGTAAAATTCTCACCTAAGAAACCTTAAAAAGGAAACTCAAAGGATCAAACTGTCTCTAAGGAATTTAACTGTGCTTTGGAAAAATTCTTAAGATTATTCATAGAAATAAAAAATAACCAGCATCCAAATAGACAAAATTTACAACTCCAAATTACCAGGAATACAAAAAATAAAAAATAAAATAAAACAATAAGAAAATACAAGGTGAATAAAGACCAAAGAATCAAAATCAACACCAAAATGACACAAAGATAGTATTTTAGAATAGCATTAAACTGCTGTTATAATTATATTCCATATGTAAAAAGAGTAAGAGAAAAGACCAAACATATTAATCAGAAACAGAAGGATATAGATAAGACCAAATCATTAATCTAGATATAAAAATGATAAGGGCCAAGAAGAAAAATATACTGGGTGGGATTAAAAGATGATTAGAGACTGAGGGAAAAAAGACTAGTTTACTTGAAGACATAGCAATAGAAATTAAACAAAATGAAATACAGACCCATAAATCTATGGCCAATTGAGTTTTGGCAAGGGGGCCAATTCAATTCAATGAGGGAATAATAGTTTCTTCAATAAATATTACTAGAAAAACTAGATTTATGCATATAAAAGAAAGATCCTGGACCACTACTTCATACTATTTACAAAGAGCAACTCAAATTGGACCAAAGACTAAAGAAAAGAGCTAAAACTATAAAACTCTAAGGAGAAAACATACGAGTAAATCTTCATGATCTTGGATTTGGTAATGGATTCTTAGAGGTATCCCTGACACCAAAAGCATGGGCAACAAAATAAAAATAAACTGAATTTCATCAAAATTAAAACCTTTTGTTCTTCAACAGACATTATCAAGAAAGTGAAAATACCACCTACAGAATGGAAGAAAATTTATATATCTGATAAGGGTTTAATATCTGGAATATATAAAGAACATCTACAACTCAACAACTAAAAGGCAAGCAACCCAATTATAAAAGAGTCAAAGGACTTGAATAGACATTTCTTCAAAGAGTATATACGAATGGCCAATAAGTTTATGAAAAGATGCTCAACATCATTAGCCATTAGAGGAAAGCAAATCAAATATACTCCTTCACACACACTAGGATCACTATTATTGAAAAAAAAAAAAGAAAAGAAAAATAGCAAGTGTTTGAGAGGATATAGAGAAATTAAAACACTTGTACATTGCAGGTGAGAATGCAAAATGATGCAGATACTGGGAAAAGCAGTTTGGGCATTACTGAAAGAGTTAAAACTAGAATTGCCATATACGCCATCAATTCTACTTGTTATATGCCCCAAAGAATTGAAAATGGGGATTCAAAAAGATAACTTTATATCAATGTTCATAACAGCATAATTCACAGTAGCCAAAGGTGGAAACATGTGTCTATCAACAAGTGAATGGATATATAAAATGTTGACATATCCAAACAATGGTATATTATTCAGTCATGAAAAAAATGAAATTGTGATACATGTTACAATTTGAATGAACCTTGAAAATATACTAAGTAAAATAGGTCAGACACAAAGAATAAATAGTGTATGATTTCACTTATATGAAATATCTATAAAAGGTATACTGAGAGACAAAATGTAGAGTAGAGGTTTATAGGAGGGAGGAATGAAGAGTTGTTGCTTAATGGGTGCAATCTTTCTGTATAGGATGATGAAAATTTTTGGAGATAGATAGTGGTGATTGTTGCACAACATGGTGAATATAGTCAATGCCACTGAATATTACAGTTAAAAATGTTTAAATGACAAATTTTGTTACATATTTTTTCCACAAAATTTTTAAAAAATGAAACAGAAAAAAGACAAAATGTGTAGACAGAGCATGAGTTAATTCTAGGGAAACTTCAATCAGCCTAACATAAATGGAATCACTAAAGGAAGGACAGGAGAAAAACAATATTTCCAGAAATAATGACTAATATTTGAAAAAAATAGCTTAGTGGAATCTATAAAGCCACAGATCTAAGAATTTCAACAAAACTTAAGCTCAAGAAATGTAAAGAAAAGCATATTAAAGCACTTCATATTGAATTATATATAGCTAATGATAAAAAGAAAATCTTAATAACAGAGAAAAAAGACCTAATACTAAAGAGGAAAAAAAGATAAGAATAACAATAGACTTCTCAGGATAAAATTTACAAATACACAAGTCCATAGGCTATAAAGCCTCATTTTTAAACTAGCAAAGAAAAGTAATGCTCTAATTCTATACCCAAGTAAAAACTGTCTTTCAAAATGAAGGACATAAAAGTCATCAACATGGCATTGTAAGACAACTCCTAAAAAAAGTCTCCTATCTGAATCAAATAAACAAAGGACAAATCCTACATGCTTGGAACTCTGGACAATTTTAGAGACAGGAGAAAGACTCCACAAATACTGAATTTAAGTAAAAAAAGAATCTCTAAGATCAGGTAGGAGATTTCCAATCCCAGACCCACCATTTTGGACCATGCCCCCTCACTTGGTCCTGAACATCTTGGGAGTTACAGAGAAGCAGCACAACCCAGTTTTTCCTGCCACAGATACAGACTATAAAGCTACTCACAATAGTGAGTTAGAACCCTTAGCATATCCAGCGACAGGACCCATGCCTTCAGAGACCCAGGATGGAGCACAAGCCATGAGGATACAAAAGCGCCCCAGGGAAAAAAACAAAGGAGAGAACATAATAGAGTTGCTGTCAAGAGGTGCAAAAACAATACAGACTCTTCACTGGACCACTTAAACACAAAACAGACCTTTTGGGATTGACCTACCTTTTTGGATTGACCACAACTGGGCCCCCAAGGTAGGATATGCTAATGAAGAAGAAACTGGAGTTAGAAAACCCTCACAAAAAAGAAGAAGTGGTGGTGGTTGTACTGCTGTATCACAGGATGGGTTACAGAACTGAAAAGTGTAAGGAAAAGGAGACACTGGCTGAAGAGAAGAATTTAAAGAAATCATAAGAACTGGGGAAAATTTTCTGCATAAAAGCAGACAGAATAGATTAAGATTCACAGAGAAAGAACAGAGGAAAGGAAGCTAGCTTTCTCTTAGAGGTGAAACAATTACACAAAATCCTTAAAAATTGAATCACATATCCAAGGCAACAATCAGGTGAAGAAGAGTTGAGCAAATCTGAAGAGTTAAAAATGGACTACTCTAATGGCCAAGAAAAAGTTGGCTAAGCATGAAATAAGAGACTTAACATAAAGCCAATCAATAATAAAACCTTAGTCAAGAGGGAAAAAACTGACCTTCAGGATTAACACATCAAAATAATCAGGAACACAGATATCAGCAAAAAGTTACAAGCCATACTAAGAAGCAGGAAGATATGGCTCAGTAAAGAGGACAAATTTGAAAATGAGAGGAGACAGGATTTGGAACAACTAATCAAAGAAGTTCAATCAAATTCCCATATCAATTCAAGGAGATGAATGAAAATATGGATATGAAGATAAAGGATACTAAGAAGACAACATGTGAGAATAAAGCAGAGTTTGAAAGTTTAAAAAGAAACATAACATACGGATGAAAAGCACAATAATAGAGACTGAAAATACACTAGAGGCATACAACAGATTTGAAAAGGCAGAAGAAAGAATCAGTGAACTAGAAGACAGGACAATTGAAACAGTACAATCAGAAGGAAATTTGAGAACAGAATAGAAAAAATTGAGCCATGTCTCAGGGATTTGGGTAACATCATAAAGTAAACAAACACATCATGAGTGTCCTAAAAGAAGAGAAGAGAAATTGTACAGAAAGAATATGTGAAAAAATTTAAAATATAATTTTAAAAGTTTGAAATTATACAAAGCATCTTCTCTGAACAAAAGAAATATTATTTTAAATTTAATAAGCATAATCTAAACAAAATACAAAGAAATTATTAAATGCTATGATCAAAATGTCATTAAAAAATAATTCCTGAACGCCTGAATGATAGTGTGATGGTTAGGCTAATGTGTCAACTCGGCCAGGTAGTTTTGTCCAGGTGTTTGTTCCAGCAAGCACTGGGCTAATTGTAATACAAAAGCATTTATGGACTTCAATCACCAGTGAGTTTACTGCATGGATGGCTGATTACATCTGCATCAATCAGGGAGATTCCATCATCAATGGGTGGTGCTTTTATCCAATCAGTTGAATGACTTAAAAGTGGAAGTGATTTCAACATTCAGAGAGAATTTCCCAGCTCGTCGTTGGACAGGCAACTTCTCCCAGAAACTCATCAACAACCTTTCATTGGGCTTTCATCAGAGCTACTGGTTTGCAGCCTGCCTGCAGAACCTGGACTTGTGCATCCCCACGGTCGTGTGAGAGACTCTTTTAAAATTTCATATTATTGACAGATATCTCCTGCTGATTCTGTTTCCTGAGAGAACCCTGACTAATACAGCTGATACCGGGAGTGGTTCTTGAGGAACAGAGTCTTAAACATGGGATGTCTGAGGTGGCTCTCCACTCTAATTGGACTCATGGGTACTAATGAGTCCCTTTCCAATAATGAGGTTGCTAGCAGTCCATGGCGTGAGTTGGCAATAGAGACACACAAAATAGCATCATTGGATTCCCCTACTTCCACGCTTATAAGAAGCAAGGATCTGGGTGAGAGTGTTTTCAACACTTTAACAGAATTTTGTGGAGTAAAAAAATATAATGATGTTGGCTGGCTCCTCCTAGATACTCTGGATACAGTTACAGAAGAAAGGGATGGGCTAAAGTCTTCAAATTTGAAACTTAAATGCCGCATGAATGATATGAAAGTTTCTACGTGTGCCTTGAAGGAATATCTTGTCTTCTGTAGCCACAGACTTGAGATATCTGAGAATCAAACCCAGACTCTCATTGTATGAGTAACAGAATTACAGAGGAAACTAAAAACTCAACCTCACAGGGTTTCTGCAATTAAAGTGAAGGCATTGATTGGAAAGGAGTGGAACCCCGAGGATTGGGAGAGAGACATATGGGATGATGATAATATTGGTGGGGACATTGGAACCCTAAATTCTGCTGAGAATTTACCAGATAAACCTGTGATGGCCTGCCCTGTGGAGACCACACCTTCTCAACTTTGTATCATCCAGCCTCCACCTTGCCCCAGAGAGTCTGTACCTCTTCCCAGCCACGAGGCAGGTACCAACCAATCTCCAGGATCCATGGGTCCAGGAATCAAGGGGTGTAAATGGGAGTGGCACCACTCACTATTACCCCTAGTGACCCACTAAGAAAATTTTTGCTTCCTGTCCCTGAAACCTTAAGCTCTGCTGGTCTACAGGTTTTAGTTCCAAGAGGAGGAGGGCTGCCACCTGGGAACATAACAGTGATTCCATTGAACTGGAAGTTAAGACTGCCACCTGGCCACTTTGGGCTCCTCTTACCTGTGAATCAACAGGCAAAGAAGGGAATTACTGTACTGGCTGGGGTGATTGATCCTGACTCTCAAGGGGAAATAGGACTACATCTACATAATGGGGGTAAAGAAGAGTTTGCCTGGAATGCAGGGTATCCTCTAGGGCGTCTCCTAGTCCTGCCATGCCCTGTGATTAAAGTCAATGGAAAATTGCAACAAACCAATTCAAGCAGGACTAACAATGGCCCAGAATCTTCGGGAATGAAAGTTTGGGTCACCCCACTAGGCAAAGAACCACGGCCAGCTGAAGTGCTTGCTGAAGGTAACGGGAACATGGAATGGGTAGTGGAAGAAGGTAGTGATAAATATGAACTTCGACCACATGACCAGTTACAGAAATGAGGACTGTAATGGTCATGAACCCTTCTTCCATGTTTCGTTATGAGTATGATTGTATATGTACACAAAATGAATTTCTTTGTTTTCTTCCCCGATCTTTTCCCCTATCATGAAAAGTTGTATTAATCTCACATCATAATATTTAAGGATGTCGAGTTTAAGAGTGACTATCATCCAAGGACTTGCACCCTGTTCTGTGGGGAAATAATGCGTTTCCGGTTGTACGCAGGGGAGTTGAACATTGTTAGGCGGAAATATATATGAATGCTTGTCTATTATTGTTTTTACTTAGAGACTAAGTATGGTTTAGAGTAATGTGTATTATTGCTGAGTTGTCAAGGGGTGGACTGTGATGGTTAGGCTAATGTGTCAACTCGGCCAGGTAGTTGTGTCCAGGTTTTTATTCCAGCAAGCACTGGGCTAATTGTAATACAAGAGCATTTATGGATTTCAATCACCAGTGAGTTTACTGCATGGATGGCTGATTACATCTGCATCAATCAGGGAGATTACATCATCAATGGGTGGTGCTTTTATCCAATCAGTTGAATGACTTAAAAGTGGAAGTGATTTCAACATTCAGAGAGAATTTCCCAGCTCTTTGTTGGACAGGCAACTTCTCCCAGAATCTCATCAACAACCTTTCATCGGACTTTCATCGGAGCCACTGGTTTGCAGCCTGCCTGCAGAACCTGGACTTGTGGATCCCCATGGTCACGTGAGAGACTCTTTTAAAATTTCATATTATTGACAGATATCTCCTGCTGATTCTGTTTCCCGAGAGAACCCTGACTCATACAGATGGGAAGAATTAGTGGAAAATAGTTCTTGAAAATATAAGAATAGATAAGATGTCATAAGGAAATGTTTAAGTTAGTCTTAGCTAAACACAAGGTTAGTTCATTTATGGTAACCAAAAGGAAGGTAACCATGATATATGACTGAACCCTGTTGGTTTCAATAGGCTGTAGTTAATCTTACAATTATAAAAATGTTTTTTCATGAATTAAACAAATGTACCACACTAATGCAAGGTGTTAATAATAGGGTGGTATATGGCAAAAAAGTACATCCTACTGTAAACTATGAATTACAGTTAATACAATTATAATATCCTTTCATTAATTGTAACAACTGTACCACACAAATGCAAAGTGTTAATAATAGGAAATATATATGAGAAGTCTGAATTTTTTCCAGAAACTGAAATCTTCTTTAAATAAAAAAGTAAGCAAAATTAAGGAAATAATCATATTAAGAATACAAAAATATGAAAGAGTCCATAATCAGATATATGTATCTAATAAAGAATAGCATGTGGAACACATAACTCAGACAACTTAATCATATGATGGCAAATGCTCATTTATGAAAAGAGCCAAAGACTTGTACAGACTCTTCACCAAAAAAGGAGACATAAGTGACAAATAAGCAAATGCAAAGATAACAACATTATTTTTAAGGAAATGCAAATTAAAACCACAATGAAATACCACTAGCGACTAAACTAACTGGCTAATATTTAAAAGAAAAGACTACGCTCTCTATTGGTGAGGTGTGGAGATACTGCATACACTATTGATGCATGTTTTAGTTTGCTAAAAGCTTCTGGGAGCAATATACCCTAAAGGGGTTGTCTTTTATAATGCAGATTTATTAGGTTGAAAGCTTACATTTCTGAGGCTTTGAAAATATCCAGATCAAGGCATCAACAGAGATCCTGTCTCACCAAAGGCCGGCTGCTGGTGATCCTGGACTCCTGCCACAAGGCAAGGCACAATGGCGGCTCTGCTGAGGTATCTGCCTTACCCTTCAGGCTCACTTTCTCCCCAAGCTCAGCTGTGGGAAATCAGGCACAAGGCAGTTTTTGCTTGTCTTTTTCCTCTTCTCTCGGTATTGTTGCTTCAGCTTGTTGCTCTCCATGGACCTTCCCTCTTAGCCTCTCAGGAGCCTCTCTGTCTCTGCCACTTTTTTCTGTGTATTTGCTACTTTTAGTCCTCCATTTATAAAGTACTCCAGCAAGAGTACCAAGACCTACCCTGGGTTATGCCTCAAAATAATAAATCAATCAAAGCCTCCCCACCCCCCGCCGCCAATTGACTCCAATACAATCAATGGTCCCACACTCACAGGAATGGATTAGCTTCAAGAACATGATCTGTTCTGGGATCCACAAAAAGCTTCAAACTGTTACAATGAGTCATATATTGTTAAAACCATCTTGGAAAAAAACACCTTTTCAGCTTCTCAAAAGGTAAAAATATACTTACCTTATGATACAGCTATTCTCCTGCTATGTATTTACCAAAGAGAAATGAATACTTGTGTTCAAGCAAAGACTTGTACCTGATGTTCACAGCACATTTTTATTTGAAAAAAGTAAAATCTGTGGAAGAAAACAAATTTCTTCTATCAGGTACCTAGATTAAAAATGTTTGGTATGTCCATACAATGAAATACTAGTTAGCAATAAAAAAGAATGAACTATTGATACACTCAACAACCTGGATGAAAATCAAAATAATTATGCTGAGTGAAAGAATCCAGACCAAATAAATGAACAGACTGACATTCTATAAAATGAAAACTTATCTACAGTGACTTACATCAGATTAGTGGTACCTTGAAAATGGGGGTGTGGTGAGAAGAAGGGATTACAGAAGGTCATGAAGAAAAGTTTGATAGTGATAGATATATTCAATAGCTCAATTTCAGTGATATATACATATGATAACATTTATAAAATTATATATTTTAGATGTTTCAATTTATTGAGTATCAGTAATATCCTAATAAGGCTGGAAAAAAATGCCTTCAAGTCGCAGATTCCTAAAAGCTACTCAGAAGATGGTATTTTTGTGCATCTACTGACAGTCTTTAGGAGCCCCAAATTGTATCAATTAAAATTTTAAAATAATAATAGCTAAAAGTTATTTTGCTTTTACTATGTGAAAGGCAGAGTTAAGGGCTCTGCATATATTATCTCTGTCTGAACACTTCTGGTTTAGGACACAGTCTTTGACCCCAACTTCAAAAAATTAATTGCATATACAACTACTTATCTGTCATCTATTTATCTATATCTGTCTATCATCTATCTATCTATCTATCTATCTATCTATCTATCTATCTATCTATCTAT
>JAKSZT010054341.1:10386768-10541310 GCA_026826555.1 Tolypeutes matacus | reverse complement strand
TATCTATCTATCTATCTATCTATCTATCTATCTATCTATCTATCTATATCTTTCTATCTATCATTCTACCTATGTACTACAAAAATACACAAATTAATCATTGTCCTGAGCTGGGAATCTAGAAAAAAGAATTTAATACTTGAATTTAATAGTTGACAAATTTGAATTTTCTTTTCAATAGTTCAGAAGAATAGTCTATTTAATAAATGGTACTTGGTACAACCTACTATTTGGAAGAGATGAAAATTCATTGCAAATTTCATACCATATATATGTAATTTCTAGATAAATTATGCATTAAAATATAGACATTGATAAATAATTAAAAAGTGAAATTGACTGTAACAAAATGGAGTGAAGGTCAGGAATACAATGAATATTTAATTGATTGGTATCAGGCTTTCATCTTTAACAAAACAGTCACTATTTACACAACTTGTTGACTTCTAAGCACTTAATTTTCTGGTCCAATTTTGCTAGTGAAAACATGTAAATTTTGAAACATAAGAACATGCAAATATTTCTGAATCTAATGGAGTTTTCCAGAAAATTCATATACACAAAAACTTTTGAATTTGAAATGTTTCCAAGGGTGACATTTAATTTTGAAGAAAAAATATTTATAAAACATGCAATTAAATTCACTTTGAAAATATATCCTTAAGGTTTCCAGATTTGATATTTGTGTTTAAATTTATATTTTTAATACTGTCTTAGTTCATTAACATAGAATAAATGAAATTTTCAAGGAACATATTTATTTTGGTTTCCCAGAACAAGCCAAATGCAATCTGCCAATTTGTTTTGTAAATAGGGCACATTCACATCTTGTACATACTCCATATCATGTTCCTTTTAAGACATTTTACAGGTGGTATACTACCCACATACAGACTAGTGAGAAAACTCTAGAGTTTTTTCTATTATTTATTTTTATGGGTCTTCCATATACACTTCTACATCATTGTCTTGTCCTAATTTGTATAAAAGAATAGTGTATAATCTAATTGGATAATGCCAATAATATTTGCAAATAAATTTACATTAAGCATTATCCAAGCAGCATTTAATAGAATGTAACAATGGACAATATACTTAGAGAAGTATTATAGAAATAAAATACTTGTTCAAGTAATTTTTTAGGATTTAATAAATATTCACTACTTATGGAAATCATTCAGCTTAAATGAAATTGGTATCTAACACCATATGTCTAGCATCTCTAAAAACTTATACCAGTTCTGATTTTAAAAACTAAGAGATGATATACAAATATAAAACTGACACTTCATATCTTGCTATCAAAATTCACTTAGATGCAATTGCATGCATTTATACCATCTATATTTTGTCAATATACTAATCTTCATTGTTGTTTCATTATTATCATTAGAATTGAACTTGCCTGGAAATGACATTTAGAGAAAATATTCCCTTAAAATAAGTCTTTTCAAGCAAATTGAACATAAACTCCAGTTGATTTCTTAGTTGGATTACCTTCACATAAACAATAAAAACATAATGGAAGGAAGTGATTTACCTTTCCACTTATAAGTATGGTACATTTATTAATCATAAACATCATTAACATCAGCAGTTTTTTACAAATGCCTTGATATGCTACATGTAAAGGAAAGTAAATGATTGAGAAAGGAGAGAGATCTACTTTATTTTGGAGGTATAGTTAATTAGATATTCTACTGATTTATTATACTGGCCTGCCCAGATATTTGATTAGTCTGATGATATAAGCCTGCTATTATAGCATTATGGAATATCAATCTTATTTTAGGTGTATTTGACATGATTTGTTTTATTAGAAATATAATATGGTAGAAGTGAAATGGGAAGGCATCTTTTGTCTTACTTTTAGGGTTAATCAACCTTGTTTTCATTTGATATAATTTAAAATATTCTAAAATCATAGCAATGATTTTATTTCACCAAATTTTCAAAAGAAACTTGGAAATACAATATATGTTACACAGTAAATATGCATACGCATAAGTTACAATATACAGAGTAAGTGCAGTTTCAATACTTAGATCACAAATTGTCCTAGAAGAGAATCAAGATAGAAGCAGAGTTTTTGGGCTCTTCCCAGATCTCCTCAGAAAAACAAACAGGACAGCTAGGATAGTAAAAGAAAAACACACACTAAATCTTTCCCAAGACTAGATGACAAGGCATACAAACAGATTCTAGAAAGTGAGCAGACGAGTCAAAACCCAGAGGAAGGGGCTGGCACATAGTACTCGCAGTGTGTCAGCAGGTGCTTGGAAGTAATGCAAGGAGGAGGAAAGGGAGTTTGGAGTCCAATCAGGGTGGAAGCCCCAAGATTATTTAAAAAGTAATTATTTTAGGAGTAAACTTTATAGCATGTCCTGGGATCAAATCAGTTACATAATTTTGTCATTAATTGTTAAACTTCTCTTGTTAATTTTGCTCAATTAAAATAATTTTATATGATTGTGGACTCACACAAAAGCATTTTCTTTTAAAAGGAAAAAATCCCACTCTGTATAGAATCCACAGCAACTAAGGTGAGAAAATTCGATGAAACTGGGAAAAGGCCCCACAGTCATCAATTTGTGAGTATAGTAAACAAACTCAAAGGCTTCACTAAAAGATCGGTATGCTCTGGGGTACTTTAAGGCCTCACGGACTTTAGCAGGAGAAACCAAACCTTCAGAGGAAGGGAAAGAGTGACTGCTAGTAGTTGGTCTAAATTTAGTAGAATAGGAACATGGAGTAAAGGTGAAAGAGCTTTAGGTTATGGTAGGAGGCACCCAGAGAAGAGAGATCTCAGAATTGTGAAGGTGGCTACACAGATGGGCCGTAACTTGTAATATTCATTGTTATGAAAGAGAAGGTTGACCACCTCAATCTAGCAAGTTAAGAAAGTTACCACTAGCAAGATGATGATGCAGAAATGGAGAGACACAGGAAAGAGCCAAGAGGAGACGCACCAGAAACCAGGAACTGAAGTGGTGCAGGTGGCAGAGTGTGTCTCTCTCACATTGGAGCTCCCTAGGATTGAATCCCGGTGAAGACTGGAGGAGAAGGATGAGAAGAAAAGGCAGGAAACAGACACAGAGGATCACCCAGCGAATGGACACAGACAGCAAGCAGGGGAGGGGGTAATAAAGCAAAATAAATAAATCTTTATTTAAAAAAAAATAAAAAAGAAAGAAAGTTACCCCAGCATTGCCCCACTGGATACACAGAAACTTCCATCTAAAAACACAAGAAAACATCTCAGTGAAATGTGTGCAACAGAATAGGACAAAGATCTTATTAAGAATAAAGAAGGGAAGCGGCTGTGGCTCAATCAGTAGGGCTCCCGTTTACCATATGGGAGGCCCCGGGTTCGGTTCCCGGGGCCTCCTGGTGAAGGCAAGCCCGCCCGCATGGCGTGGTTAGCTGACCCAGTGAGCACAAGCAGCAAGGGGGGGATAAATGAATAAATAAATAAAATCTTTAAAAAAAAAAAAAATAAATAAAAAATAAAGAAAAGAAAGAAATTGAATTATACCTGAATACTTCATGGGCATATGGACTCTGTTAACCTTAAATTTAAAAATGGTTTAAAAAAAAAAAAAAAAAAAAAAACCTCTAGCACTCAGCTATTCATTTCTCAACATCATTCTCCACCAATAAGAACCCATACTCTTTTTAGGACTGGAGCTAAAAAATGGTACGAGAAAATGCTCAAAGAATGATGGAGACTTGTTAAAAATATATAGAAGTCAGCTTGAAGGACCACCATTGAGATAAATGAGATTATAGTCCATTTTAAAAATAAGAATAATGAGTCTATAATAATACAACTAAATAATTAGATAAAAATAAATAGAGGGGGATAGAAACTTCTTCCTTACAGTAGAAGCTTACTTAACAAATGCAAAAGGAATAGTAGAATTAGAAAATTACCATTTGGCAATTATCATAACAATAATTGATTCAGGTTAAAGTCTTTAATGTCCAGGGAAATTAGTGGATGAATTTCAGATGAGAACATGATAGTGATCTCAAAGTTCCTCACAGAATATTTATTACTTGCAAAGGGAATATTAGGAACAGGCAGATGCATCCTAAGCTACCTTCAAATGGCCAGTAATGAGATATATCATTGACACACCCATTCATATGATATACTGAGCAGGTCACTATGTCACTTTTGTGGCATTCTTCCTAAAACTGTTTTATATGAATCTGATCATGAGGAAACATGAGAGAAACACAAATTCAGGGGCATTTACAAAGTAACTGGCTTGCACACTTGAAAAATACAAATGTCATAAAATGAAAAATGAAACCTGAGGAATTGTTTAAGATGAAAGTATACTAGGGAGGCATGACAATTGTGTGACACATGTAATCCTGGATTTAATTCTGGGCCATAAAATAAGAAAAATGATGTGAACCAAATTATTTGGTGAATTTATAAAAATTTAACAATGACAGAAAAACGATAAAAATTATTATGTCAATGTTAATTTCCTGATTTTGATAATTTTAGTGCGATTATATAAGAGAGTACGCCTACTGTTTAGGAATGATTAAGATGTTTTACTGTTCTTTTTACTTCTCATGGCACTGGTCAGTAAGAATCAAATCAACTTGCTACATAGATAAAATTGAAAAAATAAAACTTATATGCGAGACTGTGATTAAAATGCCATATGAAAGAGCAAATATTTACTCAAGTATGACAACTCCGTTACTAAGAAAAAGCACTATGAATTTCATTTGGGAAAAAAAAAATTAAGAGCCAACAAAATTACACTAAGAATTTGGTGCAGTTATTGCTGTATGGCTTTTAAATTTTCAGCCTCATATTTGTAAAGAATATTACCTCTTGGCAGCTCAAGAACACTGATTAACCTTAGTAAATGCTGTAGTTGTTAATAAGATCTGAACTATATTTATCAATAAAAATGCTTTTTGTGGAAAAATATTCTTTTTGTCCCAATTAGCCAACACCCCCCACCACCACCACACACACAGACACATAAACATGCCACAACATACCTACACAGAAAAAGTATTTGTAATTGGATTTGATTTATGATTGTGATTATACATTTATTTATTCTGGCTATAAAAGAGGCACCAATATATGAACTTCTTTGTGACCTGTTTTAGTGAGTTTAAGATGTAAATTTCTATGGTTTAATCTTTTCCAGAGGTGAGAATATTAAAAATGGTGTGTTTGACCCTTACTAATCAATATCAACTACTTACTATTAAAACGGACTAAAATGATCTTAAATGTGCCCTGAGTTGAGCTGGATAAAGAAGTTTTCTGAATACAGATATCACTAGCATTCTAAATGGGGCTTAACACTGAAGCCCACAGAAATAGCCAAGCTCTCAAGTTCCTGCTTTGGCCCCTGAAGTACAAGCACTATAAACATATGAGATAAAGTCTGGAAGTGGTCTTACAACTAGCCCAGTGGCACTTGCCTTCACATTTTTTATTTTGGCTTCTTTCCAGCAAACTTATAGACAGGTCACAATAATTGTGCCTATGAGGAGGCCAAGATTTCTTTCTCAATTATTAAACTGTATGGAAAAGAGTTCTCCTAAAGCTTTTCCCTTGTTTAAATATAAGGAAATAGAAAATAAATTTAACCAGTGCCCTTATTATGAAAAGCATTTGTGCATGTTATATTCATGCCATTATAATCTGTTCTAGTTTAAATTATAATCTGTTCTAGTTTAAATCTAGTTTAAATCTTGATTCCAATGAATACAATATTTTCTCTATAGCCTATACTTTGTCTTCACCACGATGCATTTCCTCTCTCAGTATATAGGACAACTGCCACTTCCTATTAGATTTTTTCTCTTTTAAACATGACATATTTGGCAAGAAATGCTTCATGAAACATATTTCAAGCACATATTTCTTGAAAAATCTTTTAATCTTCTCTTTGGACTCAAAGAAAATGATATGATCATAAATTGCCACTTATAGCTAAATGCCATCAATGATTTTAATTTTGACATGATATGAAGGTCTTCTACAAATGGCAAAGATGTAAATAGAAGGTGAAATGGAAAAACGTAGTTCAAAAGTTATTCAGTCAAATAGATCTGAGTCTGAGTCTTAATCTGAATCCAACCACCTTCTCATATGAAAAGCACCTCATCAACTTCACCTTCCTTCACAAATGCTCATTAATGCCATAGGGACCCTTTAGTTTGTAGAGTGTAATATCTTAATATTATCACATATTCTGATGGCAGGAATAAATACTTATACATCATATGATTGTTTTTAACTTTAATAATGAAAAAAAAAAAAGAATCTCTCAAGTTGGGAAGTACAGGAAAATATCTTAGGTATTTGGATATTAATACATATGTGGCATTATGTGGTGGTTTGAAGCTGTATATTCCCCAGAAAAACATGTTTTTAAATTTAGTCCATTCCTGTGGGTGTAAACCCATTGAACTAAATGCCCACCGTTACTTCCTAATTTACAGATATTAGGAACATTGCTGAGTTAATGGCATTAAAAATGTGTTTCCAGGCATACGCCTGTCACATATTCACTGGACATATTAGAATCACTGGTGACAGCTTTTAAAAAATACCCATGGTCACACTCATCCTGCCCACCTCCTACTGCCAGTTCTTTGAATTACTTTATGTGTAAGAGATGAGCCCAATTTCTTCAACCCAGGATCCCGGTGCTTGGAGAAACTTAATTTTCACAGCAGGGGACCTTGTACACTCTTCACTTTCATATCAAACCTGACTTTAAAAAAATGCTACACTTCTATGCCCCTATATCTTCAAAGAATTATTTCAAATATTATAAACTTAAATTAACAGAAAAAACTATACTGCATATGGTGGTTTGGGTCTTTTGTGGGTCCCCGAAAATTATGCTCTATACTTCAGAGACGAAAGCTAATCCATTCCTGTGCCTATTCTGTTAGCCTATTGTAGGTGGGAACTTTTGATCAAACTGCTTCAGTTAAGAGCCTTTGGTTAGATTGTGTGACCCAGAGTAGGTTTTAATCCTCTTGCTGGAGTCCTTTATAAACGGAGGAGTAAAAAGCCACAGATAAGGAAAAAAAACTGCAGAGGCAGAGGAATCAAGAAACTGAGAGAAAAGGCCCTGGGGCCAGAAGTTGAAATCAATGGAACACAGAAGCTGAAAGGAAGCCACTTTAGGTAGAAACTGAAAGCAACAAGGCCCTGAGGAGAGGGGAGAGATGAGCAGATTCTGCCCTGTGTCTGAGCACTTCCAGCTGCAGCTCAGGAAGAAAGCAACTTCTGCTGATGCCTTGATTTGGGCACTTTCATAGCCTCAGAAATCTAAGCTTTTAAATTAATATATCCCCATTGTAAAAGCCAAACCATTTCTGTTATATCACTTGGCCTCTTTTAGAAAACTAAAACAGTGCAATACATGGATGCTCTAAATTTACTAACTTTTGATTTATAACCCTAGAAGAGTGCCTTATAAATATTGGTTGAATTAATTAACAAAACTGAAAATACATACTGCAAAATTTATTTTATGAATTTTCTTGTAACTTGGGTGATTTTGAATGCATTGGTTTTACTCATATATATTTTCGATCTCAATGCATTTATATTCCCTACTGTTTTATGCTTCCTTATAAAAATGAGTCTCCATGGGCATTTTTAAAAAATATATATTATTACCAAAAGCATTTTGCATATTATTCATATTTTCAAAATATCTTGATCTTTCTTTGATCTCCATATAGAAATAATTTAATTTATAGTCATAAGAATTAAATGCTTTGTTAGAACTTATATTTGCATATGTATTATTTATATTTTTATTAAAAGATTTATTTTTATTAAAAAGGCAGTATTATCTACAATTTGGATTAAATCAGTAAATATATTTTGCCTTTCTCCAAATACCACATGTTAAAAATGAAATATGTTGCAAAATATATTATGATCTAGCTAGTAAATAAAACTTATAATGTGCTAGTTTAGGTATTAAATTGAATATGTAAAATGCTTATTTGTTAATGGATTATTTATTGAGTAAATAGCATAAACTAGGATATTTTTCAAGTCCTTAGAATTTTGGTATTCATTCATTACCTTAAGGACAATGAGTAACTTTTAAGTAATCAGCACAGTGGATAGAGCCACATGAGAAGCCCTGTTTTGGATGAGTATATGAGTTTATATCTTTCCATTTCTCTTGATTTTTGTCTTCTGTAAGTCCTATTGATAGTCTTATTGAAATCCAATTTTCTTCTAGATTCAACAACTGTATTATTTTATTTCTGAATTATTAAGTGTGTCAGAATGATAATTTATTTCAACTCATCCTCATATAATGGAGAAATAAAGCAAACAACACATTTTTGCATATTTTTCATTATGATGAGCAGGGAAATAATTTTAGTCTATGAACTTTATTTCCTATTCAATATGTTGGGATCTTGAGGAAGTAGATTTCTAACACCTATCTATTAACCTTTTACTGAATATGAGAGTATGATTTATTTAGAAGCAACAATGGTATTATTATATGATTCTCAAATAAATAATTATATAAAATACCTTTTTTAATAGTGCAAGCTGACCATAAACTTAGTTGTTAAAATATTTGCATATTTCTTTTTAGCATGGAAACATAAACAGCAAATTAATGCAATTTTTTACCATACATTTCTCATACTAAATATACAGAAATTAGTTTAAAATATTAGGTTGGCCAAATTGTCAAATACAATATAATATTAATGAAAAAAAAGTATTTCAAAATCCATCCTGCTTGTATTGTTTGGCTAAAGAATTAGCCTGCTACACTTTGAAAAAATGAATTAGTTGCTAATATCAGAAAAAACATATGATTTTAAATAAATATCTAGAATTTTGGCTTAATTTAAAACTTCGGATGTTGTGGGATCCTTTGGCCTACATTCTAGCAAGGAAAAATTTAAAGGAAGTTGCTGAAGAGTGCAGTCTTCTTAACACTACAGTTTCAGGTTCTGCCCTGATACTTAAGCACTGTGCTTTTCCTTAAATCTGGCCTACTGCCCTCATTTTGAGTTTCTGCTTGGTCCTCATAGGCAATGTATTTCAACAACCAAATGTGAGTATCATTAATCACTTAATTGGAGGCTAAGCTAGAGATTATGTAGATATTGAATTAGTAAAATAAGCTCTTGTATAAGTTAATTAGTAATTTCTAGCAATTCCAACATCATGTAATTATTTTTTAATTACCTGAAATAAGACAGTGCAAAATATGGTTAAATAACATGCTTTTTATATTTCATTTATTTTCATAGTTTTAAAGTTTATTTTTATAATTTTATTTTAATACATAATATTACTTCAATTTTTCCACATATTTTTGAGATTTGAGTTTTATCTCATTTTTATTTCATGATCAAACTTCTGCTTCAAATGGTATTAAGAGAGATATACTGTGATGGCAGCCCATAGAAAATGGAAACATAAGTGTTTGGGTAACTCATTATTAGAAGTAAGAATTGTGAGAATTCTCTGTATACACAGAATTACAGTAGTCCTCTAAAAGGAAAACATCAATCTAGAGGGTGGGTTGGTTGTTGTTAATTTGGCAGTGAAGGGATGTGGCTGGCCTTTAGTGTGCAGCCAAGGGGCACACATTTCCTGCAATACCATGACATTCTCATTAAAATAAAATTAGGAAGATGGTGTTGGAGTAGGCAGGCAGGGCTCAGTCCAACTCTTTTACAAAAACAACAGAAAAAGGAACAAAAGCTATCTAAGAGACCAGCTCTGGGGGTCAGCAGACCAGGACAGTGCTACAGAACTCTCAGGTATGTGAGGGGCAGAGAGAAGAAAAACCCAAAACAACAAATGTGAATTACCAAAAATCCATGGTAGCCTGGAAAGACTCCCCTCCTCTCCCCTCAAGATACTGAGCCAGGGTAAAATACCTAGCTCACTGCAGTGGACTGAGAAGGGAACAGATCTCTTCCACTCTGTCAGCTGTTACAAGAGGAAAGGGAGAAGGAGTCAGGGGGTTTCTCTTCAGTGAATTCAGCCAGAAAAGCCCACTTTGAATCTTGACTCTGGCCAGACCAAAACTCAGGATAGTGGAGATTGAAAGAAACACCTCTGCCAATATGTATGTTAACAAGTGCCATCTTTTGTCAAGTCTGGAAATTGCAAAGAGAAAAACTGCTTTTTGGACTCTCTTAACCCAAACTCCTGGGAGAAAATCTATACCCCATTAGTGAGTCCCTGGCCTGATTTTGATCATTTAAGCTGGGCAATTTAAAAAAATTAGAATAAGTTGAATCAAACATCAAAGAGCTGTGAAAAAAACACGAAAAAAACAATAGACTATAGAGAAAAATTGGCCATCTGGGTAAATTCATCAAATGTTCAGATGCCTAAACATCAGCAAAAAATTACAAGGCATACTAAGAAACAGAAAGAAATGGCCCAACCAAAGGAGCAAACCAATTACCCTGAGACATACAGGATTTAAGATAATTAATCAATGATAACCAAACAACTCTCCCAAATCAATTCAAGGAAATTGAAAGAAAATATGACTAAAGAGATAAAGGATATTAAGAAGACATGGGGTGAGCATAAAGAACAATTTGAAAGCCTGCAAAGAAAAGTAACTTATGAAAATGGAAGACACAATGGATAAGATTAAAAATACATTAGAGGCACATAAAAATTGTTCAAAGGCAGAATTAGTGATGTTAAGACAGAATATCTGAACTGGAAAATACAGGAGAACAGAAAGAAAAGAGAATGGAAAAAAATGGAAAAGGGGCTCAGAAAAGTGAATGACAAAATGAAATGCACAAACATATGCATTGTTGGTGTCCTAGAAGGAGAAGAGAATGGAAAAGAGGCACAAAGAATACTTGAGGAAATAATGACTGAAAACTTCCCAACCCTTATGAAAGACATAAATATCAATATCCAAGAAGGACAATGCATCCACGCAAAATAAATACAAATAAGCCTACTCTGAGACACCTAATATTCAGAATCACATAACCAGAGACAAAGAGAGAATTTTGAAAGCAGCAAGAGAAAAGTGAAGCATCACATACAAAGGAACCTCGGTAAGTGACAACCTCTCATCAGGAACCAGGTAGGTAAGAAGAAAGTCGTATGATGTATTTAAGGTACTGAAAGAGAAAAACTGCCAGTCAACAATTCTGTATCCACCAAAACTGTCCATCAAAAATAAGGGCGAGTTCAAATTCTTTACAGACAAACAAAAACTGATAGAATATCCTCCCAAAAGATCAGAATTACAAGGGAAGGGAGTGCTGCAGCTTGAAAAAAACAAGTGTGATAATTGAAGAAGAGTATAAAAGTGAAGATGATAAGGAAGGGTAAATTAAAGGATAAAAAGACAGACAGTAGTAAGAGATAAAGGAATGCCAAAGGACAAAATCGATGAAGTACGTAATGCCTTTACAGTAATATCATTGAATATCATTAACTTTATCTCCCTAATCAAAAGAAACAGACTGATAGAATGGATAAAAAATGTGAGCCATCTATATGCTGTCTACATGAAATTCACCCTTCCTTATTTACATATATGCAAATCTACAAGAAATGTGATATCATAGACACAAAGGGAATGGGCACTGTTCAAAAGAGAATGCCCCACAAATATTACCACAGCAAAACTAGTGGAGTCTACGTAACCCAGCATGCTGTTGGTATCTTGTTAAACAAACAGGTTAAGGGTAAGATACTTGTCAAGAGAATTAATGTATGTATTGAGCATGTTAAGCACTCTAAGAGCCAAGATAGCTTCCTAAAATGTGTAAAGGAAAATGATCAGAAAAACAAGGAAGCCAAAGAGAAAATGATCAGAAAAACAAGGAAGCCAAAGAGAAATTTACCTGGTTCCAACTGAAGCACCAGTTTGCTCCATCAACAAAAGCACACTTTATGAGAATTTATGGGAAAAAGCTTGAGCTACTGGTACTTATTCCCTATGAATTCATGGCATAAAAGGTGTAAAAAAATAAATAAATAAAAGACTTGTGGATTGTAAAAAAAGGACAACAAAACAAAACAACTCCAAAAATGATAGGAATAGAAGGCTGCTTTCTCAATGTGGTAAGGTGCATATATGAAAAAACTACAGCTAACATTTTACTCAATCGTGAAAAACTGAAAGCTTTCCCACTGAGATCAACAGCACGATAAAGATGCCCACTGTCACCACTATTATTCAATATTTTCCTAGAAATTCTAGATAGAGCAATTAGGCTAGATAAAGAAATAAAAGGCATCCAAAATAGTAAGATAAAAACTTTCACTATTCATTGATGATATGACCTTATATCTAGAAAACCCTAAAAAATCCATAACAAAGCTACTAGAACTAATAGGTGAATTCAGCAAAGCAGTGGGAGACAAGATTAATATGCAAAATTCAATAGTGTTTCTACACACTATGATGTGCAATCTGAGGACAATAGCAGAAAGTTTCCATTTATAATACCGACTAAAAGAATTAATATTTAGGAATAAACTTAACCAAGGTACAAAGGAACTGTATTCAGAAAACTACAATACACTACTAAAAGAAAACAGAGAAGACTTAAATAAATGGAGAGACATTCCATGTTCATTAATTGAAAGATTAAATATTGTTAAGATGTCAATTCTACCCAAACTGATTTACAGATTCATTGCAATCCCAAAAAAATCCCAATAGCCTTTTTTTGCAGAAATGCAAAATACAATTATTAAATTTATTTTGAACAGTATTGTACCTGAAAAGCCAAAAATGTCTTTTAAAAAAAGAATGAAGTTAGAGGACTCCCACTTACCGACTTCAAAGCATATTACTTAGGTACAGTAGTAATAACAACATGGCACTGGCATAAAGACAGACAGATTGACAAATGGAACCAAACTAGGAACTCAGAAATAGGTCCTCACATCTACAGTGAAGTGATTTTTGACTAGGCTGTCAAGCCCTCTCAGCTGGGCCAGAACAGTCGATTAAAGAAATGGTGCTGGGAGAATTGAAGAGCCATATCTGAAAGAAAGAAAGAGAACCCCTATCTCACACCGTATACAAAAATTAACTCAAAATGGATCAAGGACCTTGTATTAGTCAGCCAAAGGGGTGCTAATGTGAAATACCAAAAATGGGTTGGTCTTTATAAAGGGTATTTATTTGGGGTAGAAGTCCACAGGTACCAGGCCATAAAGCGTAAGTTTCTTCCTACCAAAGTTCATTGCTGCTTGTTGGAGCAAGACAGCTGCCGACATTTGCCAGGGTTCAGGCTTCTGCGGTTCCTCTCTTCCAGGGGCTGCGTTTCTCTCCGGGCTTAGCTCTTCTGGTTCTTCCAGAAGGTCAGCTGTAGACTATCAGACGAATGGCTCACTTCTCTTCTCCTGGGGCCTTCTTTCCAACATCAAAACTCCATCATCAGAACTGTTTCTCAAAAACTTCTTCTACTCTGTTCTTGCCATGCCTTTTATATTCAATTCCCCACCCACCACGGGGTGGGGCTCAACATCCTACTGATGTGGCCCAGTCAACGCCCTAAACATAACTTAATCATGCCCAGATTAACAGATCAGTTTACAAGCATGATCCAATTATATTTTTGGAATTCATAATTTGATCAACTGCCCAACAGCCACAGACCTTAATAGAAAAGCCACAACCATAAAACTTCTAGAAGCAAATGTAGGAAAACATCTTCAAGATCTTGTGGTGGGTTATAGTTTATTAAACCTTACACCCAAAGCATGAGCAACAAAAGAAAAGATAAATAGGGCCTCCTCAACATTTACCACTTTTGCACTTTAAAGGACTTTGTCAAAAGCGTGAAAAGGCAGCCAGTACCCATGATATATAAAGGGACCATACTATTCAACAATAAAAAGACAAATTACCTGAGTGAAAAAATGGGCAAATTACTTGGAAAGACAATTATTCAAAGAAGAAATACAAATGCAAAGAAACACATGAAAAAAAATTTTCAACATAACTAGTGATTTGGGAAATGAAAATCAAAACTACAATGAAATATCATTTCATACCTAATAGACTGTCTACTCTTAAAAAGATGGAAAACTGTAAATGTTGGAGAGGATATGAAGAGATAGGAACGCTTATTCACTTTTGGTGGGACTGTAGAATGGTACAGCCACATGGAGGACTGTTTGGCAGTTCCTAAGGAAGTTGTATATAGACTTGCAGTGTGACCAGCAATACCATTGTTGGGTATATACCCAGAAGAACTGAGAGCAGTGACACGAATAGACATCTGCACACATATTCATAGCAGCATTATTCAAGTTTGGAAACAATCCAGGTGTCCATCAACTGATGAATGGATAAATAACTTGTGGTGTACACAGAATGGAATATTATGCAGCTTTAGAAGAAATAAAGTCATGAAGCATATGACAACATGGATGAACCTGGTGGACATTATGTTGAGTGAAGCAAGCTAGACACAAAAAGTCAAATATTGTATGATTGTGCTATTATGAACTAAATATATCATCTAAACTCATGAAGTTTTTTAGACTATAGGTCACTAGAAAATAGAATGAGGATAGAGAATGGAAAGCTGAGGTTAATTGGTGCAGAAAAAGTTTATTTGGAATTCTTTGGTAATGAAAAGAAATGGTGAAAGCACATCATAGTGTTTGTAACTAGCAGAGTTATTATATGGGTATGAGAGTGGTTGAAAGGGTAAGTCTAATGTCATGTATATTACTAGTCAGACAACTAAAATATGTAACATGGGACTGTATAACATAGTGAAACTTCATGTAAAATACGAATATGGGTGACATTGCATATATAAGACTATTTTTACAAAATATAAATACAACTATACTATAGAGAAGGAAACAGAATAATAGCTATGTACCGCAGGGTAAGCATAGAGAGATTGAGAGGTGATGAGTTGTGTTTGTTTGTTTTTTGTTTTTTATTATTATCATTGGAATAATGAATATGTTCTAAAAATGCTTGTATTTATGAGTACACGACTATGTGATTATAGCGAATAACATTGTTTACACACTTTGGATGGCTTTATGCTTTATTAATATGTATAAATAAAATAAGTTGTTTAAAATGTACATAAACATGATAATATGCATTCTCTCTTGGATACCATCATCAGTAGGAAATGTTTGAGCCTTTGAAGAATTATTTTGAGAATCAACCTGAGTATCCTACAATCATATAACAACGTTTTTGCTAAAAAATTGTTCTTATGAAAACACTAATATATTGCAAAAAAATTCCTTTAATACAAAAAATTCAAAGCAGAATGCAATAAATTGCCCCCTGCCCCCAATTATCTTCTGCCTTGCACAGCTTTTGTAGGCCCTAAAGTTTTAACACAGTGTTTTTCAAATGTTACTGTACTTACACATCAGAGTCAAACTACAGTTTAACAAGGTCTTTAGGTGGTTTACATGCACTTTAAAGTTTGAGAAACAGTACCCTACCTCACTCAAGCCATCTACTTTCCTGCCATGGGCCTGGTACCTTCAATCCCTTTTGTCCCCAAGATTCTCCAAAGCTTATGGAAGGTACAGCAGAGCACTTTATGCATCTTAACATGTTACTGTAGCCTATTATTTCCTGAATATGAAAGAGTATTGCAGCATGCCTTATCTTCTCTTTTCTTTGGGACATGTTAGAGATTATCATTTCCTTAAGGGAAGGAAATAGGGAAAGGGTAAGAGCGATAGTGGGAATGCAGGGAATCTGTCAGAGGCAAGCCTAAAATGTCATCCCAGAATGCACTAATGGACACTGGGAAGTAAACTCCTCCCATCCAACAGGGAATCTTGCCTCTGCCAGCAGCCTTTGGCTGGCTCATTAGTAGTACTGCTTCTCCAAGCAGCAGCAGAACATAAGAGAGAGTCACATTCTTTTCCTTACTCTCTTGCAAGGGATTTTCTTTGTAATTGAGCAGGATTCTATTTATTTAAAATTTTGAAATACAGGGTTTGAATAAATGGGTTTTCTCTCTATCAATCACCCTTCTTATCTACCTAAATATGGCTACTAACACTTCATCATCATTTCTAAGTAAACCTAACTGCAATTCCTACTCACAAAGGATCTTTAATTAAACTAGAAATTGTCCCCTTATCCTGCCCTTGTCCGTCCTTCAAAATCAATCTTGTTTAATATTTAGGACACGGAAATTTTCCATCACACTGAAAAATGGAAAATCTTATACTATATTTATACTCGGTAAAATAAAACACAACAAACAAACCAAAAGGAACCAACATCAGTGATTCCAAGGTAGTTTTCCCTGTTTACGTTATTATAGAAGTAATATGGGGGAGAGACTGCCATCATAGTGAGTTTAAAGTAATTTTCTGGCATGGTCCTGCTGGAGAAGTTGGGAGAACATAATCTCCAACTGGCACACTATACTAAAGAGTTAAATGTAAAGGAATAAGAGGGAAATGCTGCCTGCAAAATTTGGAGTTATAGCCATTTATTGCCAAGGTTATTGGGTTATTGACTGGAACAGAGACAAAGATTCCTGCCTCTTGATCAAATACTTTTCCCATAATTTTAGGTTGTCCTTTAATATCCCCTTGAAATCTCTTGATTATCCTCAATAGAAAATAGTTAGGAATGAGGAATAGTTAATAGATGAGAAAAAAAAATTATTCATTCATTGTCTATTTCATAAATTCATTTGAGAAAAGCATTCCACCATTTTTGGGTGTTTTGTTTTTCCTTTGTTTATATTTCTATTTTTGTTTTATTTGCTACCTTAAATCTCTCCTATTTAAAACCCTTTGGAATAAAAAAGTCTTGGTGATACTTTCAAGTAATCATTTGCCTTAAATTTGACTCAGAATTTACATGCACTGGCAGTTCACAGCTGTTAGTCAGCCATGGCTCACATCCGCTACTTGCCAAATATAATGCACACATTGAGGTTATGACTACACATCTGGTACTAAAATTTGTTCAGACTGGGCCAACAGACACTCTGGTCATCGAGAATTATGCTAGCAAATAGCTAAAACACAGATGATTAAATTGCCTGACTACAACTGTCAAAGAAGTTCCAGAATCGTTCATCTGAGCAAATATAAAGGAGAGAGTAAATGGCCTCTCAGAATTATAGATTGGTACTGCTGAAAAACAGGAATAATTTTACAGCCTCACAGCAAACTCAGAGGTACCAGGATTTTCCTTCAGTATCTCCTTCCCTTTTCCTTTCCACTTCCTCATTCCCTAGCCCACCTGGTACACTGTCAAACTGGTCCCAGGCCTGCCAGTGATAACCCACAGAAACACCACTTCCTTAAAGATACAAATTTAAAATCTGCTCTATTCTAATGAGCAGATACTTGTTTCTGCTCAGGTTAATGTCATATACATCACAAATATTCAAAGCCATAGTTGGAAACCTAGCAGTCAAAACAGGAGACTGACATAACCTTAATGTAGAACATAAATATTTTTTGTCAGAGCAATCCGATTCTTCCGTTCATCTACCAGCTTCTTCCTTATGTGCATTCGCCTGCTTGTCCTTGTAATACCTTTTTACCCTTTTGTAGACAAGGCCAATAATTCATGAGGGAGTTGGGAATAGAAAATATCCTTCATATTCCCAGCAGAGTAATTTTGTCACAAGATTATATTGATTCCTTATACACATTAGCCATTTCACTTGCACACTGAAACAGATCAGTATTTTTGATTGAGTTTGACATTTTGAAATTTAACTACAATAGCTTACCCTATAAACAGGAAGTGACTGTAAAACAGATGTTCTTATTTAGAGAAGATGTTACCAAAAGAGCAAATCACTAAATTTGTCCTTGCTGTAATTGTGTCATTTACCCAAGAGGAAAAAAATCAGAGTCCTTAGTCTGGAGAAACCCTGATAGGAAAATTATGCCATTATTCAATGTTCTACGATGTCACCTGAAGAAAGAATGTGATTTAAGGTCAACAGTATTCCCCTGTGGTATGAATACCAATTTCCACATTCTGGTATGTATTTACTGAGCAAAAGTCTCCTAATCTGTGAGGAAGTAATGTTTTGGGGATGATGTTTATTGGATTAAGGAAAAGACTCATTCTCAAAACTCTGGAAACCATTGACTATGTTTTTGGGTTTTGTAGTGAAAATTAATTTAGTGCATTCATTAGCTATGAGCTTTTATCTAAGAAAATTAAGCAGATTTATGCTTGTTTTTTTAGTTTGAAAATACAAATTTAGCATAAATGTAATTTTAAAACCAAAGATTTATCTGTTCTTCATGAAGATATGTGTTCAATGGAATTTAAGAACTACTGAAAAATCATTTATATGGCATAGAGGAGGACAGTATGAATAGTTTCAAATACTTTACCTTGAGATACTTACTGACTACTTTGTTATGCTTTCTATGCTAGTTTACCGTCATCCACGGTCCCTCAAAAGGATGGGCATAGGGTGTCTTTACTGTGCCTAAAGAATCATTTGCCAGGTTACAACTGATCTGACCATTGTAGACAACTGACCAAAGATGGGGCTAGGCATTTGGGATTAGGACCTTGATAAATTTAGTCAGTTGACTCTTTGCAGCCAAGTAGATTTTTTTTCTTTTTTAGCATCAGGGGCTAAGGGTGCCTTTTGAAGAAGCCATAATGACATATGACAGACTGGAGTTAAGATCAGATACAGCTAATCAGTTGAGAGGGGAAAATGAAATAACTATTTCAGGAGGTGCTATGATGAGAGATTCTACAGCACTGATGGAGATAATATAGATGGCACATGCCTTGCAAGATTAAATCTCAATATTCAGGATGTCCTTAATTTCTTGTTCTTAAATGATGTGTCATCACTGATTCATCCTTACAAAAAATAATCAACATTTACTCTATTATTTAAGCTAAATTGACTGGGATATTTCTCCTTCCGTAATGACCATCATATTCCAAACTTACTTGAGTCAACTAAATTCAGATATGCATTCTTGAAATTTTATTTCTAGAATGGACTTTAACTTTTTTACTTTGAACTTGCTTTAAGACAGAGAATTTAACCTAGGAACTTTTAGACTTTTGATTAAATGATCTGCTCAGGATATATAAATTAATGATAGTCTCATCTTAGACATTGTCTGCTGTTCTTGTCTTTAAAGTCCTGGAGAGAGACATAGACCTACCAAGGGAACCCTCCATAAGAATCTTCTTGTAGATTTGGCTGCATGACAGTGGTGAGAATTTTATGAAAGAGAGATGCATCATTTTTTCTGAATAACCTGGCTCTGGGCTGGTATTTGTCATTAATTTTCTCATTATTTTGAAAGGAAGGTGCCTCATGGTGGCCCATCCTAATTATTTATTCACATTTGCTGAATGCAGTCTCTGATTCTCCTGGTGGATTAGATAGCAACATCACGCTGCATTTCTCTGATGTTCAGCTCCTTGAATTTGGGGTGATGAAACAGATGTCTGCTATTACTAGCTTCTAAGAAGAAACATTAAAATCCTTTTTTATACACCTCAGAAATACAGAAAGCATAAGGAAAGGTATTACCATGGGGCCAACTCTCATATCTAGATGTACAATATCTTTCTTGGCTCTCCTCAAAATGAAAAGGACATTTTACAACGAATTTCCTTGCTCAAAATTCTCTTATTTTCTCAGATAATCCTTAAAATTCACCCATATGATCTCATAACATTTTATTGATTACACTTGTGGTGTCAGGATGAAGTCTTTGACCCCAAGGTGCTTTGTTCTTGTATTCTTCCTGTAAGTTTAATTTATTTCTGGAGAAAATGTCAGAGCAGCTCTTAAGCATCAGCTAAGTCAGTGGAAATATATAAGGCATTATGAAACAAACTTGGACTACAAAGTCAAATATGGAATATTCCAAACAATATGTAAGTCCTGGTTTTTATGAAGGTGTGTATATAAACAACCCCAGTGGCCAACCACCCCTTCTGTGGAAATTACCAAAGGAAGGGTGGAGTTTTTGTTTTTTATTTTTTGTTGTTGTTGTTGTTGTTGATGTTGTTTTTTGACAATCAGAGTGTATTCAGGAACATAATCAGATAACTAGACATAAATAAATTCATGCTATGAAGCTAATATGAACCTAATGCCAAAGCCAGATACACATAATATGAAAACACAAAATTGCAGATCAAACTCTAATGAATATAGAAGCAAATATGCTAAACAAAATATTCACAAATTGAGTCCAATGGCACATTAAGTGAATCACACAATATATCCAAGTTATCCCAGTTATGCAAGAGTGGTCCAACACAAGAAAATGAATCCGTGTAATTCACCACATTAATAAAGAAAAAAAAAACACATGAACATATTGATTTACACAGAAAACCATTTGGCCAAATACAGTATCCTTTACTGATAGAAGCACACTAAGATAGGAATAGAAGGAAGCTAAATCAACATGATAAAGTGCATACATGAAAAACCCACAGCTAACATTTTACTCAATGGTAAAAGACTGAAAATTTTCCCTCTGAAATCAGCAGCAAGACAATGATGCCCACTGTCACCACTCTTATTCAATATTGTGATGGAATTCTAGCTAGAACAATTCAGCAAGGAAAATAAATAAAAGCTACTGAGATAAAAAAGAAAGAAGTAAAACTTAGGCTATTTGCTGATGATATGATCTTATATCTAGAAAATCCTGAAAAGGAAGGGTGGAGTTTTTAAAAGACATTATTTATTGAAGATAAGAGAAAGAACAAGAATAATTTCAGAAAAATAAAAACTATAGTTGGCATTTATATTTTGATAAACTTTATAAGAATAAATTTGAACAAGAGTTTTGGTTGTCCTTCTAACATTTTATCCATTTCCAAAAATTTCAATAATAATTATCCCATGACCACAGCAGATTGGACAGAAATAGTCATTTACCCAGATAATAGCAACAATACATAACCACCTTACTTGGTTTCTGCTCCTATTCCCTGGAAATAAATTGACTGAACATGTCAGGTTATTTTTCACCCCTTACCCTCCTTTTTTATCTTTCCATCTTTCCATCCTCTCTAGACATAAGGTTCTGAGATTATTAGGGAAAGCTTAAGGCCAATACTTCATCAAAACATTATTTCTTAGAAGGGGAAAGGGTTGAAATATAAATATGCTTGTTTTGAACCTTTGTATTTTTTCCCTGGCAGTGATTACCATGTTCTCTAATCACAGTAATGGACTTCAGATGGGATCACAAGACTTTTAAATCATCTCTTTAGACACATATGGTTTAATGTATTTATAGATTATATGCATGCACCATTTATACGTTGCCTGTATCTAAAAGCACTCAAGAAGTTTACATATTTCTCATGAAAGAAACATAAATATTGTCAAAATTAAGTAAAATAACTTGTAATAGTAAACTTATTATTTGTGAATAAGGTTATGTGTCTTTTTCACAAATAGAGTTTTACATTCAAGGTTAAATAAATCCTATCTGTAAAATGCTATTGCTATACTCAATAGAGGAGAAAGACACACTCTGTCAAAGGATGACAAGGAAACAGTCATCTGAACTAAAAAATAATATAAATATTTTATAATAATATTCTGGTAATAAGATAAAATATAGGATTTGAAATAAAATTTATAGATTATTTTAATTTTAATGAAGCTTCACCCTCAAGCTCTTCTAATTGAAAATAATTTATAAATTATCTCAAGAATAAAACTTTACCAGAAAAGTAAGTAAAAATAGGGGAGAATTTATGCGGCCATAGACATGGCAGAATAAATCATACATATTTACCTTCCAAATCTTTGAAAGCATATTGCTAAGGTCATTATCCAGGAATATGTTTCAAGATTGGTCATCATTTTGGGAACCCATTCATTCTCTTCCTTCAAGTAATATTATGAAAGTTCTAGAATCTGCTGAGGGAATTATCACCAGTCTTTAGTATGTAGTCCTTAATTCAAACAAAATTGTACCAATTGCAAATGCAGTATATTTCTGTTGTTTATTGTAAAGGCAGAAACAAGGAATTGAATCACTTCAGGAGCAGAAAAACTGGAACCTTTTATTGTTCACATTAAATTCCATTTAATGCATCACCAGAGCTTGCATAATTCCTCTATTATTATACACAGATTGGGAAAGAAAATGTCACTGTCTGGCAACCTGTGTGAAGTCCCAAATCTGGTCAAAGTAAGTGGATTTAATGAATCCCTGTCCATTGACAAGTTCCAAATCTTTAAAATCCTAGGTGCAATGCCTGCCATGTTTTGCCCAACCTCCCCTTTATTTAGTTTTGGAAGAAGAAGCAGATGATATGCTAATTTCCAGTTTCCTCCTTTGCCTTCTTTGCATTTGCTTTGTTCCCAGGAAGCGTCCTGAAGGAAGCTGGCAGTCATTTATGTATATCTTCTCTCTGTAGATGTTGTTCGGGGGAAGGCCTAATTTTCTATCTGTACTTCCCTCACAGAAAACCCTTTCAAATTCTCTTCTTATTGCCTTCGGATGGATCTTTTTGAACTTCCATTCTTTTTGTTCCACAAATCCTATCAAAGAACAGCAGGTCCCAAAGATGTTTCCATAATATAGAGACTAGTTCAAAATATAGATGCCTTCCTTGATGCCATGGATGTCCCTAATCCCCAGTTCAGCTGTACTGTTTTCCCAAAGGTGGACTAAGATTCATAGGCTACTAGGTGATATTTATTGAACAAACAAGAAAATAGGCCAAGTTTTCTTCTAAGCCTCAGGTCAGGTGTGAAGTTTAGTCAACACACCCAAAATTTGTGAATGCTCATCAACTCTGGACTTGTCCCAAAAGAATAAAACCAAGCAACAATGACAACAACAAAACTACCATTCAGAAAAAAAATACATGATGGATGTATTAATATATACATGTAATTATGAATATAGATATTTTCATAACTATGTTTATTCTATCAGAGTTCACATTCAAAATGTAAAATTAAACAGAATGTTTAAAATTTAAGACTAATGCTTTTCCTTCATTTCAGTTTTAGGATTCTGATTTACTAAATTGACTTTTGGAGGGAAATCATCATCTGTAATGATGGCAAGACCATATATTTGCCATTCTGCAAAGTGCTTCATCTTCTGTGGTCATATTAAAAATTACATGGCATATTACCTTTAGGTAATATAGATATTAATATAATAATCAAAAACTAGAAGGCATTCCAAGAATTCAATAGAGAGGGGATTTTTTTTTACCTCTCACTACAAGAATGACTTGGCTTTAAACTCTTTTCTAAATCAAATCAAATACGTACACTAATATTTGCATAGTCTGATTAAACTGATTTTCTAGGCTTCACACCTATTCAATAGGAGTATCCAGAATCCATCTTTCCTTTTCACCACTAAAACCATTCCTTTCATTTCTTTTCAATATGCACCACACTAGATTCTCATTTTTTTTTTAAATGAAAGGATTATGGACCTATGATAGCTCTAATCTACTCTTAGAATTTATATTGATCTCACTCTACAATTTTCCCCTTTTCCCCCTTTACGGAGTCTTGCAATTGACTGTGAAATCTACTTGAAAAATATAAAGAATGGCATGAGATTTACCCTGAGAATCAGGCAGAGCTTTTGATGTCTCAGCCGTTGTAATCATGAACTTGAATAAAATAAGGGATATGAAAATCTGATCTTGCCATATGTAAGAGTTACCATATCTAAATATTTATTTACCCCAAAATATAACCATAAATAGCCTAATGAATCGTATCTAGATTGAAATGGTTTTAAGCATTTTGATTAAAAATTAACTATTGGGCACATACTAATTTTAAGGGTAGCTACAATTTTAGGTACTATTTGACAAAAATAATATAACAACATTTTCAGGCCTGTTCCTACAAAATTTGATAACTGTGGTTGTTCCGAACCACTTATTGGCGGAAGGGGAACGCTGAGCAGCAAACCAGCGTTCGGGGGCCCAGACGGCGTGGAGGGCGCATGGAGGAAAGACCACCGCGGAGACGAGGTAAGGACGCAGGTCTAATTTATTACAGGAAGGTTTGTTGTTTATATAGGTTCTGATAAGGGAAGTGAGTTAAGGACATGATTGGAGGAAGAGGGGTGACGTACATAGTAACTGGCAAAAAAGAAGATTTTTAGAAAAGGTTATGATTGGACATTGAGGATTGACTGAAAGAAGTCTTTTCAGGTTCATGCCGGGAGTCACGTAGCACTTGGCAGCCATTTTAGCCGCTTGGAGGCACCATTTTAGGTGTCCCTACCACAGATAATCATACCTGAACTCTCCTATCTTCGGAGTTTAGGCTATTGATTATGTATAGTGGGGAAGCAGAAATCTGTTTGCCACATACATGCTGGAATCACCATCTTCCCTTTATTTTTGTTCTGACATTCTATAAAGTGCGTGTCATGAGAGTGTTAGGTTTTCTGACAGAAAGAAGAGATATTTCCTCACTCCTCCTTCATGTACAGACATATTGTACATTTTCTCTATCACTTATCTATCATCTCTCTCTTTCTCTCTCTCTCTCTCATACACACAGACACATACACACTCACACACACACACTATGGCAGCTATAACTTTTAGGTACCTAGAATAAGACTTCCCTTGCCACTTGAAGTTAGTGATGGTTATACAAATTCCTTTGATTAATGAAAATTGATGAAATGTAATATGATCACATCTAAATAAAAGCAGTTAGTTGTTAGTGCTCTATTTGATAAATTTCCTTCTCCAGGAATTCCAAATGGTAATAATTTTATAAGTTTGAGCCTCAAAACAGCTATCATAATTTCTACAGTATTTTAGGATAGATACAGGGTGTGACATTTAATATGTTGTAATGGTTTCTATAGCAACCTGGTAAGTATAGTTACATAAAAGCTCCATTCATTCATTTATTCATTTACTTTGGAAATGGAATATCAGTTACATTTTGAACAAAGTTTTAAATTTCAGAAGCTATAAAAGTGAAATTTGCTTGTGAAGGCTAGTACCAGTTTCAGTTTCAGCTCCATCTCACATTACTACATGCCATCTTAAGAAATGTCCATGTACATTTAGGTGAACTATCTCCAGAGCAGACTATCTTAAAGATTGGCATATGAATCACCCACAGCAAGCCCTTCATATTGCATTTTTTTAAAAATATAGTAATCAGTGTTTATTTTGGGGACAAAGAACAAAAAGAACAGAGTTAGAGTCACCAAACATTTTGGTTTTCTGGGACTAAAGATGCAGTATATTCAGTGTTGGGACAACTGTCACAATTTCTCACCCAAATTAAGGAATAAGTGTTAGAGCTTTGGTTCTCAAAGGTTAGCATGCTTCAGAAGCACTTAGAGGACTTATTAAAATACAGATTGTTGAGTGTGGTAGGCAGAATTCTAAAATGGTCCCCAAGTTTCCTGGCCTCTGGTATACATACACCTTCTTCCATATATAAAATCAAACACTAATTCCGATGCTGCTCTGAAGGGGTTTTGCAGAAGTAGTTAAGATTCCCAAGTCAGTTACAGTAGGGATATATGCAGGAAATGAGCACTTTAATCAATGAGCACTTTAAATCAGGCCTAGAGGTCAGCAAAAGAAGAAATCAGAAATTAGAAGCATGAGAAGCATATGAGGCACTGTTGTTGACTTAAAGATGGAGAGACCATTCGGCAAGGAGTGGGGCAGCCCTCTTGCTGTTGAGAGTGGTCCCCAACTGACAGCCAACAAGGAAATGTGGATCTCAGCCCTACAGCTGCAAGTCACTGAATTCTTTCTACAAGAATGTTTGGAAGTTGACTTTTCTCTAGAGTTTCCAGATGAAGGCTCAGCTCTGCCAAGACATTGATTTCAGCTTTGTGATGTCCTGAGCAGAAAGCCCAGCATGCAATGACTGATTCTCACTTACAAATCTGTGTGGTAACTTATGGGTGTTGTTTTAAGTAACACGTTTTTGGAGGTTTGTTATGTACTGATAAAAATCTAATGCACTGAACTCATTCCCAGAGTTTCTGATTCCGTAGGTCTGGAGTGAGGTCCAAGAATGTGTATGCCTAAAAATTTTCCAAGAGCTCCAATTTTTCTACAATTTGAGAACAACTGTTTAGAATAAGAGGTGACTTTGGGTTGATTTAGTGACAAGAAAAAGAAAGATGCATTTGAAGGGTAGTTGAGTTCTACTCTATAGAAATTCTTGCTGATTCCACTCAGTTGCCAATGTGTCCAAGTATGAATGAACTGAAAATTAATTGTGCAAGGTTTTATTAAGCCTTGAAATTCCTGTTGGTGGCACAGGGTTGTCAATTCAGAACTAAAACAAAATTGCTTTCTGGTTCTACTATTAATATTACCATTACCATCAAGAAAACACTTTTGCTGTGACAGTGACATAGCTTGCCCTATGTAACCATTGTATTCTACTGGGCACTTGGTAGCATGTAATAGTGAAGAGAGTGGGAGAAAAAAACAATATCTGGGATGCTTAGATGGTTATGAATCACAACTATGAGGGAATCTTTATTTTAATTTATATTATGGAAATATCAAAACAAATAGCAAGACTGAGAGAAAAGCATAATGAAACCTCAACCACTCACATCAACCAGCTATAACAATTATCAACAAGTTGCCAATGTTATTTCTTCCATGTTCCTACTCACTTTCCTCCAGCCACAATGATTATTTTGAGGCTAATTCCAAGCATCATTTTATTTCAACGTTAATTATCTCAGTATCTGTCATTAATAGGATTTTTATTACTGTAACAGAATTATTATTGCATCATCTAATAAAAATAAAAATAAAAATAATTCTTAATATCGCCAAATAGGCTGTAAATGAGTTTTGTTCTGTAAGTCAATGTCCAGGCATATAAGTTTGAGTTATAATTGGTCCCTTTTCCTTTCCAGCTTTCACAGGGACACCAATTGTTTAGGACCGTTTGTTTCTACCTTGGAAAAAATCTAAAGAAATTAATATGATCAAAACATTTAAGGTGGTTAAAACACATTTGAAAAGGAATTTAAATTTTCAGAAAGTTTTACTTGATATTAAACCAATGGAAAAGGGGCTATGGGAGATTTTCACAGGTTTCCCTCCCAGTTTTGTGCCCGTTGAACACATGTCCATATGTAACAGATGAATATTTGTGCTGATTAGAGTCCCAGTTACCTTTTCATCACTGTGGCTCGGCTTAACCAGAGAGTCTTGTATTTTCTTGAGAGGTTGACAAGTTTGTGTAAACAACTTTCAGAGCGAAAGCTGAGAAGCAAATTGCTTCACATAATCAGCAAAGAATGTATCCTGCGTATGACAAAGTATGGAGGAACTCTGGGAGAGAAGATTGGGGGGAGAGATGATTTTGCACCAAAGAGTTAGATAGCAGCCAATCTGTATTCTAGCATGTTTATCTCCAATGATGTTCAATTATTCATTGTTTTCTGGAGTCTCAGCTAAGAATGACATGATTTCTTCAGGAAATCAGTTAAGGGGCTGAATTGCTTACTCAACAAAAAAATCCTAAAACAGATTTTTAATAGGCCCAACATGTGAAGGTACAGAATACATAGTTAAAAGAGAGCTTTGGTATTGCACATTAAATTTTGTCTTATACTGTTTCCTGATCTTCTTATTAAAACATGGGTTTATTTGGAAAGATAACAATTCACTAATTTCCCATATTCAATATATATCAAGTGTTTATTTATTTATTTATTTATTTTATTTTGATGCCACACATAAGAACATGTATTTGCAGCTCTGAGCAGTGTCCCTGCCACTAAAACTTCTGAGGATCATGTTCTACTGATGTTTTCAAAAAGTGAAGCTGCATGGCAGAGTATTTGAATAGTTTAAAGTAGTACCTCATAAAATCTTCAAAACAAATTTAGAAGAATTTCTAAATTGTGGGTAAATGTCATATTTTAAAACTTACTCTTTCTATATCACTGAAAAACTGCATTTACTGAAAATTATGGAATGCTGTTAATGGTAATGTGAGAAACTTAAGTCAGCAAGAAATTGCTTAAATATTTAATAGAGAGGGGCTTAGTTATTATAAATGTCAATAAAACCATACATCTTTGGGATGGTCTTGAAATGTTGCAAAATCTTCTCCCATATAATTGAGAACTTCCAGAGACCAGTAGACATTCCAAGAATTTTATAAGCCTGATTGGCCTTTATTTGAGGTCATGACTTTACAAACCCCATGAAGGCCAACTTTGCTAAGAATGGTGTTTTGATAGGACAGACAAATAAACTAATTCATTTGTATGAATATATATTTATACTTAGATGTATTTATAAAATATACATGTACATACATGTCACCCCACATAAGCATTTTTTTAATCTAATCCTAGCTTCTCTCTAGCATCATCTCTCAATATACTTCCTCACACATCCTATGTTCTGCGCATATTAGACTACAGCTTGTTTATTAAACAGAAGAAGATATTTACTATCTTGAGTCTTTATGTACTATATTTCCTCTGCATGAAATCTTCTTCCTTCTTCTTTCCTTTTATCTGCTTCTTTCAAACTCAAGATTCAGCTCAATCTCACCTCTTCCAGAATCTCTTTCTCCTCTACTCCTTCTCTCCCCATAACCCTATCAACAAATAAAAAATTCCCTGCTAAATAAAACCAAGAAGTATTTTGATAGTTTTATCTTCTAGTAAATATTATTTTGAAATCAGAAAGAATATCTTACTCAACTCTGCAAATTCAAATAATCAAAACATAATAATTATTCAACATATTAAATTAGTGAATGGTTGAATCAAAAATTATATAGAAGATAGCAGATCCATGATCTAATCTATTGAAGTTAATAGAACTTGTTCATGAAACAATAATACCTCAGTTACTGGCAGAAAGTGGGTAGTTGGTCATAGAGCACATTTTCCCTTCTCTCGTCAACTTTAACCTAGACTATATTTCCAAGTCAAAATTGCTGGATCAGCCTCATATGATTTATTTTAATTTGATTTATGTGAGTAAAAGTCAAGCATACCACTCTAAGCCCTAGCCAATGAAATACTTCCCTTGTGCTCTGATTTTCTTTTTCTCCTTCTTCACCAACTAGCTGAAACTCAAATCCCAAGATGATTTGAAGCTATGACATTTCTTAATCTAATAGCTTATTATTGAATGTGTGGAGACCCTTTGAATTTTACCTGAATAAGATATAAACATGTCATAGCAGCTAGAATTAACTTAATTAATGCAAGAGCTGTTATTAGAAATGGGATGCTGAATTAAAAATCCTTAAATATGTTGCATTGTTTCGTGGTCAAGAAATGAGCTATGAGGGTTACTAATAAAAGAGACTGGAAAAATGTAGATCTTTGTTGTGAAATGGGGAAAATGTTAAAAATGTTGTCTGATAACTTGGGAGGCAGACCAGTGCCTACTGTGACTCTAGCACTAGTAGAAGACCTTGGAGAATGGAAATTAATAATGGATATTAGTGGGTATTAGTAACATTTAACAAGGTATTAGAAAAATGAGATAACCTCAAGTAATAATTGCCTTATTTGCAGGCAGAAATGAGAGGGAATAGAGATAGTACAAAAATCTGACACACATTAGTTTCTGGACCTCAAACAATAAGAATAAAGCTTTAAAATATTTTGAATCCTTTTTACTCAGTGTTGAAATAAAGACTAGACTAAGTCTATCAGCCTCAAGATAACCCCCATTACATAGAGCAAGAAAATCGTGGAGACAAGGAAGAAGTTAAGTAAGGAATATTGAGAACTTTGCAAGGTACTAAAATCCAGTATATTTTGAAGCTGATATTTTCTTAATCTAAGAACCTATTTTTGAATGTGTAGAGACCCTTTGAATTTTACCTGAGCCAGATATAATCGTATAGCAGCTAGAATTAGCTTAATTAATACAAGAGTTGTTATTACAAATGGGACGCTGAATTAAAAATCCTGAAACTTACAGAAAGCAGGTATGTTAGAAAAATATTACATTTTTGAGGGAATTTCATTGTCAAAGAAACTAAAATGCCAAACTAAAGAAAGCTTTTGACTCTTTGAGCTCTGAAACAAACTTCTGGTTTCAAGTTTTTACCAGTTGGAAATTAGCTGCAAAAATGGTAGCCCTGAAGGAATTCATCCTCTCCAACAACCACTTCTATTATGGCTATTGCAACTGGTACACAAGTAAAAGCCTTGCAGCTGGTGGAACCAGGGGAATAGGGAACACGGTTCAAAGGAGTTCTTCAGAGATAGCAGATCTACAGTCTAATAAAAGTTTCCTATTAGTCCTAGAGTGGTCAGAAGGAGTGGCATGCACCCCACCTACTCTGTAGGTAATTTTGCCCAACAAAATTTCATATGGTCCATTGATGACTGCATGTATCCCATTTGTCCCTTTTGTGAATGAGAGCTTTCATTCTGGTTTCCTTGCCTTCTCCATGATATGTTTGTTTTTCAGGAGCAAGTTTCAGATAAATTATCTTTTTGATTTGCAGCTCTCCAGAGCTCAAAAAAACATCTGGATTTGAGCCATATGTTGTGACTGGTAGAATTTGCAGCTGTCTCCCTTGAGAAGGTAGTCAGTGTGATCTGGGTTGGGGCGAAGAATGAAACAGTTGTTTACTGAACAGGGAGCAAACTGTGACAGAGAATGGCTGGTGGTTTACCAAGCAGCTTTCTTTTCTTTTAGGAGACTCAACCTTATTTAAGTTTTTATCTTCTTCTTCAAGTGTCCCTGTGCCAAATTCTGGCCAATGAATTATGGGCAGGAATAGTATATGCCACTGTTAGTTATAACTCCTTCTCCCCCTCTAAAATAAAATAAAATGCAAAATGAAACTTCTGGGTAATGAGATTTTTTTCAGGTTTGTTAACTGGATGTTAACTCCCACAGTTACCGTGAAAGCTGCTACAGCAACAAGCATTATTTTAACTATTAGATTAACTTTTGATAAAAAACTAAATTTAATGTGTTAATTTTATAGAACATAATAGAAAAATATATAATCCCTCAAGTGTGATTGTGTCCTTTTGAAAAATATTTTACTTTTATGCATTTCAGTCTTAGTTATATTTATAAGCATATCTATTTCTCAAACTCCAAAATGCTGCTGTCTTCATTGCTGATCTGACCTGGAATCATATTTTTGGCTAGCCTGTCCTAGTTGCCCACATCAACGTATTTACCCGAGGACAAACTTCCAGTGATTGTTTTTTGGGTCCAAAAGAATAATATTTATTTTTTCTGCTTTGGAATTGATAACCCTGATTAACTCATTTCAGTTTCTTACATTCCCCATGAATCACCAAAGAGATGGTTTAAAACAATCTATATACCTAATTAAATTTTATTATGATCTTCAAAATTTTTAAATATAGAACGTTTTATTTGATATGCACCAAAAATTGTATTAGAGGCAAAGCAGCTGCTGCTAGTCCCATTTCACTAATAAGTAAGTACCTGGCAGTTGCTGCATTTTAGGTCATCCAGCTGGTGTGTGACTGACTGAATCTCCAGATTCCTACATTAAGGCACTGAAGTACCATCACCAAAATGCCATCAATTTCTAATGTGGCACAACAAATCATTGTTGGTTTAAAAAATGTTCCTGAAGTCAGAATCTGTGCATTTTTTAGCACCTAGAATTGTTTCCCATACATCACAGACCCAACTTAAAAAAAAAAAAAAAAGTTTACTGTTCACTGGTAATGGCTTCCGGGCCTCATTTCTCTTATGATTTATTGATTTTTTTGTGTGTGAGGAGTTACTATTGACCTTCCTGATAATTTACAACTATCTTTCTTCAGTTTGAAGTTTATTTATTTTTACATACAGTGTTTATTAATTGAAATTTATTATATGAATTATGAAGTACTTGGAAAAATTATTAAAGAATTGGGAGTTAAACTTCAGTATGGCCGCATATAATTGTCTATCTGTGATTTTTGAAGAAAACCTGGAAGAATAAAGTAGATCATTTTCCTATACTTGCTTGCCTAGGCAATCACCTGTAAGCAAGCTAAAATCAGCTCTCTTAGCATTATGGAAAGGTATGGACCTTCTTCTCATTGATGCTTGTTTCTCCTCATTTCATCACTCACTGACTTTTTGTTTTTGATCATATCTTTTAAATATTTAATCATATTTTACCTGTGTATAGTGGATCTGGGTTTATGTTTTGGGGGAGAGGGATAATGCTGCCAACCTACAGAACTGATTGAAGGATTAAATGAGAAATACACATGAAAGGAATTTTATACAGAATAGAATGATTTAATAAATTATTGTTGAATAATTTTCTGGTATATACAAAGAAAAGTTTTTTTCAGATAAAATTTCAGAATCGTTAAAAGGGGAAACAGAAAACAATGAAAAGTCATTACATCATAATTGGAAGAAGCCACGCTGGTGGAAGAGAATTCACATTGGAGGTTATTGGTTTAGTAGGAAAATCCTCTGCTCATGTCCATTGAGGTATTATATGAACAAGCTGATGCTATGAATGCCTGAGTTAATTGGCTATGCCTTACGCTCTAGGGCAGTTGGGGTATCAGCTGCTCTTTTTAATGGCACAAGAGTATTCTTGTGAAGATCTGGCAAAATTGCACTATACCAAATTCTCCAGCTAAGCCAGAACTTGGAAGCTTTTAGCCTACCTGAAATAAGTAGTTCCAGAGAAACCTTGAAGCTAGATATATATATATTTATGCCAGGGAGAGTAATTAGAAGATATTCAACACAGAAATACACTAAGTACTGCCAGGCAGAATAAATATTTCCAGGGCTTGGGGGTGTTTACCCTTCTCTTCAAGCACTCCTGGTACACAAGCAGAGATAAACCTGCTGTCCTCGGATTCCCCTTGCTCATTTCTTTAGACAACTTATGCAGTCATCTGGAATTATCTCATTTAGTTCTTGCCACAGCTGAGTGATTCAGATATAATTATACTCTTTCTTCAGAAAGGTTCAGGTTTTAAGTAACCTTCCCCACAAATGGCAAAGCTAGTAATGGGTGAAAGTGAATTTCATTAAAGTTTTGTGTGACTTCTAAAGCTAGTGGTGTGCCTTTTCTCAACACCATATATAAAAATTTTATGGAGGAGGAAACAAAAAATTATTAGGATTAGTTGACCTCTCCAAGTTATAAAACTGGTGTTCCTGGATTGACATGAACCTTTCTTTTCAAGTATTTAGATGTGATGCTCTTTCTACTATACTGTTCTATTTATGTAAAGGTGTCAAATGTTTTTAGCATTTTACATCAGCATAAAATGGGAATTGATGACATTCACAGAGATATTTAGCTTATTACTTAGTATTGTAAGTATTGGGAAATACAGGATCCAAGAAATAATTATATACATACATACGCATATATATATACTTGAAAAACTTCTGACTAATATCATTGAATGAGATTTTAGTTTGAAATTTTAAAATACCTTGAGAATTATCCGTTTAATTCTATATAGAAAACACAGGAAACCTCATAAATCTGATCTTTTAAATTGTTTTATAAGTCAAAGAGCCAGTATATGGAGTTGAATATAATTGAGTACTCCTGTCAAAATTTTTAATGATTTTTCATGAAACAAGCCATATATTCTTTCATTATGCCATTTAAAATAGTAGCATGAAAATACTTCTAGCTTTATTTTATGGCAAATTGCCCAAACATGGGCCCATTATTGAGTAGCCATATGGCAATGGTACTGCCATCTGCTTACCCTGATATTCCTTTCCTGGCATACTTTGGACACATATGGGCTCTTTGTGTCTTATCTATGTATATCAGGAGAGAGGCATAATCAATATCTGTAGTTTATCCTAGAAAGAACTTTTAATAATTACCCTGAACATGAAGAACATATTCTTTTCTATTTACCCACTTCATCCTTTAGATTTTACACACCTGTGTTCTTTCACAGAAGGAGCCACACTTTGGTTTTAGGAATGTGTGAAAGCTGTCAGTCAGGGCAGGCTGTCAAGTCTGAGGCATCCTAATCACCTCAAAGGACTGATGGCTTGTGCTTTGTGGATTTGAAATCTTATCACTCAGGAGATAAAATGATCTATCTTTTTACATGTTGACAGGATAGCAGTTTGGTGTCAATGTGGAGAGTCACATACTCAGACAATAAGGTCACACAATATATAAATGGGCCTTCTATATTTTTAGTGAGAACCATTTTCAATAATGACTAAAATATTTAATATGGACTATTTAGAATAATTTCAAATAATTAAGTCAATTTCTTGCGTGACACATTCTCATGCTTTAGTGAAAATATGGTACTAACCCATTTTTCAGTATACGTTAAAAATTTTTTCCAAACTAAATATTTATTTTTATATTATTGAAATATTTAAATACAAATATACATGCCTCTCCACTTTTTAAAAAATGCATTTCAATTCAGGTTGGAGTCTTTATAAACCAGGTATTTTTATTTTCAAACATAAAATTAACTTTTTCATATAAAATAATAAATATGAAAAAATCAGTACTATGCTGAGAATAATTAAGTAGATGAATGTAACTTAAGAAACTGTTAAAGAAATAACCAACCCATAGCCGTGCTGTGCACAGATATATATTAGACAGAAATAATGTCTTATTAAGCAGAATGGTTGTATGTGTCCATGGTACATGTGTGTGCCCACCCAATACACCTGTATGTCAAATTAATGATTCGATATGAACTAGACCAAAGAAAGTGAGCACAGAGGCATGTGTCTGTGGATCAGCAAAGAAGAAGCTTGTAGAGTAAAGATTTTTGAGGTCTGCATCAGAACTCCAAAATCCTAAAGTCATAAAAAGCCACAGGTCACACTGTAGAATCAAATTGTTCCTACTCCACAGTGGCTTCAAAGACCACTGAACTGCAGTTCACCTCTGTGAGAAACTAAGGTGTACAGGACCTGAGCTTTCCTCCACTTTTACTGGTATCTAATAGATGCTTTGTTCTGTTTCATAGTGATAGAAAGAGAAAGCAATCGAGAATCAGGTAAGGATGAATTCCCTACTTATCTCTGAACCCTGACTAGCCCTCTGTGTTCTGGCCTAGCTCAATGACCCAAAAAGATTTTAAAAACTGCCCATAACTCTTCTTTACTGAGAAAATGATTGTAGTGCTTTTGTACACAACAACATGACTTTACCTGCCTAATCACAGTAGAATGGATCAAAATGGTTTTAAGTATATGGGCATCTACATTGAAACCACGTACAACCACTTTTCTCAGAAGGGAATTTATCAATGGGCATTTCTGGAGTTTTAAAGCTGTTCAAGATACTAAAAAAGTAGCATTTGGGGAGTTCCATTAAGATGGCACCAGAGTAGGCAGGCAGAGCTCCGTTATCTCACATAAACAATAGAGAAAGGGCCAAAAACTGTCTGAGGGATCTGCTTTGGATGTCAGCAGACCAAGACAGTGCTATACAACTCCCAGGAGGGTGAGGGACAGAAAGACAAAGAACAGGAAACAATAAACATGAGTTACCAAACCCCTGCTGTGACAGGGAATGGCTCCCCTCTCCCACCCCCAATGTATTGAGCCAGGGTAAAATCCTTGACTGACTGTAGCCAACTGAGAGGGGAACAGATGTCTTCCTCTCTGTCAGCTGTTAAAAGGGGAAAGGGAGGGGTGTCTGGGGGCTTCTCTTCAGTGAGTTCAGCCAGCAGAGCCTGCTTTGCTCTGGCCAGAACAAAACACAGGTGTTTCCACAGAAACAGGTAGAGATGGTCCAGTCAAAGGAACAAACCAAGTATCCTGAAGAGATACATGATTTAAGACAACTAAGCAAAGATAATCACACAAGTCTCCTAAATCAATTTAAAGAATTGAAAGAAAATATGACTAAAAAGATAAAGGATATTAAGGAGACACTGGGTGAGCATGAAGAACTATTTGAAAACTTCAAAAAAAAAGTATCAGAGTTTATGGGAATGAAAAACATAATGGATGAGATTAAAAATACATTAGACAATATGGATGAACCTGTTGGATATTATGTTGAATAAAACAAGCCAGACACAAAAGGACAAATATTGTATGGTCTCACTAAATTAACTAAATATGATGAGTAACTCAGAGAGATAAACTCTAGAGTATAGGATACTAGGAGGTGGAATGTGGGTTGAGAATGGGAGATGATGCTTAATGTATGTAGAAAATTATGATAAGGTCTATTGCAAAAGTGTGGATATGAATAGAGTCGATGGTAACACATTATAGTGAGTATAACTAACACTGCTGATTTATTAATGTAATTATGGCTGAAAGGGGGAGTCTGTGGATGTAATATTTCAATTGAAAGCAAGCTAGAAAATAATGTAAGGACTATATAACCATGATTTTGGTGGTAGATGATGATTGTAGGTAAGAGTATAAGAATGTTCTTTGAAAAAGTGTTAGGAATATGGTGATACACAGGAAAATTACAACTAATATAATTTATGGACAATAGTTAGTAATACTGTAATATTTTTGCAGCATTGGCAAAAAAGAATTATATTAATTCTAAGGGATAATAATATGGTAGTAAAATGGAATATGGAATTTTCCTTTTGAAGTAATGAAAATATTCTAAAATTGACTGAGGTAATGACAGCACAAATCTGTGATGAAAATGAGATCTACTGAGTGTACACGTGGATGGATTGTATAAAGCATGGGACTCTAGAACAAAGGAATCCTGTGGTAGAAGATGGACTGTGGTTAACAGAACAAATAAGAGAACACATATATAATACTAATATAGGGTGTTAATAATCAGGTGGGTTGTGGGAAAATACACCAAATGTAAGATATGGGCTATTAGTTAATAATATTTTGACAATGCTCTTTCATAGTTTGAAACAAGTGTTTTATAACAACGCAAGGTTTTGGTGGTGGGATGATGTATGAGAGCCCTGTATGATGATGTGCACATTTGATTTGTAAGTTCACAACTTTTACTGTGCACTTATTGTTTATGTAGGCTCCTGTATGAATGATATACTACAATAACATTTTATTAAAAAATACATTAGAGGCACATAAGAGCATATTTGAATTGCTCAAAGACAGAATTAGTGATTTCACAGGGACAACAACTAAACTGGAAAAGACAGGAAAACAGAAAGAAGAGACTGAAAAATAATGGAACAGGGTGTCAGGGAACTGAATGACAATGTGAAACACACAAACATATGCATTATCAGTGTCTCAGAAGGAGGTAACAATGCAAAAGGGGCAGAAAGAATACTAGAGGAAATAATGACTGAAAACTTCCCAACTCTTATAAAAGACATAAATATCAATATCCGAGAAGGACAACACACCCCAAGCAGAATAAATCTGAATAGACCTACCCTTAGACACCTACTATTCAAAATGACAAATAACAGAGATAAAAAGAGGATTTTGAAAGCAGCAAGAGAAAAGCAAAGCATCACATGAAAGGGAACCTCAATAAGATTAAGTGCCTACCTTTCATCAGAAACCATGGAGGTGAGAAGAAAGTGGTATGATGTATTTAAGTATCTAAAGAAAAAACTGCTAGCCAAGATTTCTGTATACAGCAAAGCTGTCCTTGAACAATGAGGGCAAGTTCAAATTCTTCACAACAAAACTGATGGAATATGTTCCCAAAAGACCAGAATTACAAGAGATACTAAAGGGAGTGCTACAGCCTGAAAGGAAAAAAAAAAACAAATAAATATTATTAGGAAGGGTAAATTAAAGGGTAAAAAGACATATAATAGTAAAATATTACAACAGAAGGCCAAAGGACAAAATGGATGCCATTATGCCATTACAGTAATAACATTGAATGTAAATGATTTAAACTCCCCAATCAAAATATATGGACTGAGAAAATGGATAAAAAAAAAAATGAGCCATTTATGTGCTGTCTAAAAGAAACTTAACTGATATGTAAGGACACCACCTGATTAAAAGTGAAAGGTTGGAAAAAGATATTCCCTGCAAATAGTAACCAAAAAAGAGCTGGACTAGCGATATGAATATTAGACAAAATAGATTTTTAAATGCAAAACTGTTATAAGGGTTGAAAAAGGTGATCATATATTAATAAAAGGAGCAATTTTTCAAGAAGAAATAACTATACTAAATTTTATGCACCTAACCTGAGTGCCCCAAGATACATGAGGCACACACTGGGAAAATTGAAGGGAGAAATAGATGTCTCTACAATAATAGTTGGAGACTTCAATATACCACTCTGAGGATTGGATAGAATATCTGGACAGAGGATAAATAAAGAAACAGAGAGCGTGAATACTGTGATAAATTAACTAGACCTAAGAGAAAGCTATAGAGATTTGCAACCTAAAACAGCAGGATACACATTCTTTTCAAGCACTCCTGGGTTCTTCTCCAGGATAGACCATATGTTGGGTCACAAGGCTCAATACATTTATAAAGACTGGAATTATACAAAACACTTTATTTGATCATAACAGAATGAACCTGGAAATCAATAATGGGTGGAAAAATGAAAAAATCATAAATATATGTTGATTAAATAACATACTCATAAATAATCAGGGAGTTAAAGAAGAAATTGCAAGAGAATTCAGGGAGTATCTTGAGAAAAATGAAAATGAGAACACAAAGTATCAAAATCTACAGGACACTGCAAAGGTCGTGCTAAGAGGGAAATTTATAACCCTAAATGCTTACATTAAAAAGGAGAAAGAACTTAAATTGAGGTAACTGAACACCAGAAAGAACTAAAAAACCACAGCAAACTAACTGCAAACCACACCAAAGGAAATAAATAGCAAAGATCAGATAGAAATAAATGAAATTGAGAACAACAACAACAAAATAGAATCAACAAAACTAAAAGTTGGTTCTTTGAGAAGATCAACAAAATTGAGAATCACTTAGCTAGATTGACAGAAAAAAAGAGAGAATATGCAAAGAAATAAAATCAGAAATAAGGGTGGGGTGGGGCACATTACTGCTGACTCTGCAGAAATAAGAGATCTTAAGAGGATACCATGAACAACTGTATGCCAAAAAATTAGACAAAGAAGAGGAGATGGACAAATTCCTATAAACACACAAACCACTACACTAACCCAGTGTATCAGTCAGCTAAAGGGGTGCTGATGCAAAATACAGAAATCTGTTGGCTTTTATAAAGGGTATTTATTTGGGGTAGAAGCTTACAGTTAACAGGCCATAAAGTATTGTTACTTCCCTCACCAAAGTCTATGGCCACATGTTGGAGCAAGATGGCTGCTGACATCTGCGAGGGTTCAGGCTTCCTGGGTTCCTCTCTTCCCAGGGCTTGCCTCTCTCTGGTCTTAGCTCCTCTGTTTCTTCCACAAGGCCAGTGTATGAGGCTCCCTAGGCTTTGCGTCTCTCCACAGAGCCAGCTGTAAACTGTCAGGCGAATGGCTGTCTCTTTGCCCAGGGCCTTCTCTCCTTCTTCATGACCAAACTCCTCTGTGTGCTTACTTCCTGGGGCTTCAGTTCAAAAACTCCTGTATCAAAACTCCAAACTTTGTCCTTTGCCATATCTTTTGTCACCCTGATTGGGCCACCATGACGTGGCCCAATCAAAGCCCTAATCATAATTTAATCATGTCCAGAGGAACAGACCAGTTTACAAACATAATCCAATATCTATATTTGTAATTCAAAAATAATGCCCAACTGCTATATCCAAGATGAAATAGAAGACCTCAACAAAGCAATCAAAAGTAAAGAGATTGAAACAGTCATCAAAAACCTCCCAAAAATGAAAAACCCAGGGCCAGATGGCTTCACAGGTGAATTTTACCAATCATTTAAAGAGCATTGAATAGCAAACATGCTCAAGCTCTTCCAAAAAACTGTACAAGAAAGAACACTACCAAACTCTTTCTATGAAGCCAACATCACCGTAATACCAAAACCAGATAAAGTTACTATGAACAAAGAAAATTACAGACCAATATCCCTAATGAATATTGTTGCAAGAATTCTCAACAAAATACTTGCAAACCAAATCCAAAAGCACATTAAAAGAATTATACGCTATGATCAAGTGGGTTTTATCCCAGGTATGCAAGGGGTTGTCAAGAAAATCAATTAGTGTAATAAACCACATTGGTAAATTGAAGAAGGAAAATCACATGATACTCTCAATTGATTCAGAGTAGGAATAGAAGGAATATCTCTCAATATGGTAAGTAATATATGAAAAATCTACAGCTAGCATTGCACTCAATGGTGAAAGACTGAAAGCTTCCCCACTGAGATCAGGAATAAGACAAAAATGCCCACTCTGATTTATTAAATATTGTGATAGAAGTTTTATCTAGAGAAATTAGGCTCGATAAAGAAATAAAAGGCACCTAAATAGAAAAGGAAGAGGTAAACCTTGATCTATTCACGGATGATATGATCCTATATCTAGAAAATCTGAAAAATCTACAACAAAGCTCCTAGAACAAATAGACAAGTTCAGCAAAATGACAGGATACAAGATAAATTTGCAAATATCAATAGTGTTTCTATACACAACTGATGTGTAATCTAATGAGAAAATTAGGAAAAAGTTCCATTTATGATAGTGACTAAAAGAATCAAGTATTTAGGAATAAGCTTAGCCAAGGACATAAAGGATCTGTATTCAGAAAACTACAATACATTGTTAAAAGTAAATGAAGAGGACTTAAAGAAATGGAAGGATATTCCATATTCATTGATTGTAAAACTAAATATCATAAAAATGTCAATTTTACCCAAACTGATTTACAGATTCAAAGCATTCCCAATAAAAATCCCAACCACCTTTTTTTGCAGAAATGGAAAAGCCAATTATCAAATTTATTTGGAAGAGTAAGGGGCCCCAAATAGCCAAAAATGTCCTTACAAAGAATAAGAAAGTTGGAGGACTCTCACTTCCTGACTTTAAAGCTACAGTAGTAAAAACAGCATGGTACTGGCATAAAGACAGATTGACCAATGGAAACAAATTCAGAACTCAGAAACAGATCCTCATATATATAGCCAAGTGATTTTTGAAAAGGCTCTCAAGCCCTTTCAGCTGGTCCAGAACAGTTGATTAAACAAATGGTGCTGAGAGAGCTGGATAGCCATATCCAAACAATAGAGAGAGGACCCCTATCTTACACCATATACAAAAATTAACTCAAAATGGATCAAGGATCAAAGTGAAAAAGATACAACTATAAAAGTTCTACAAGAAAATGTTGGAAAACATCTTCAAGATCTTGTGGTCAGCAGTAATTTCTTACACCCAAAGAATGAGCAACAAAAGGAAAAATAGGTAAATGGAACCTACTCAACATTAAACACTTTTGTACTTCACAGGACTTTGTAAAAAGGGCGAAAAGGCAGCTGACTCAATGGATACAATATTTGGCAATCACATATGCAATAAGGGTTTAATATCCATGATATATAAACAGATCATACAACTCAACAATAAAAAGAGAAACTACCGGATTGAAAAATGGGCTAGGGAAATGGATGTGGCTTAAGTGACTATGCTACCGTCTACCATACGGGAAGCCCCAGGTTCAATTCCCAGGGCCTCCGGGTGAAGGCAAGCTGGCCCATGCTGTGGGGAGCTGATGATGGCCCACATCCCATGGAAAGCTAAGCTGGCACAGCAAGATGATGCAAAAAAGGGAGACACAGAGGAGAGACAGTGAGAGACACAGCAGACCGCGGAAATGAGGTGGGTAAGCAATTGAATGTCTCTCTCCCACACTGAAGGTCCTGTGATCATCCCCAGTGTCTCCTAAATAGAAAAGAAGAGAAGAAAAGAAAAGCAGGCACAGAAAGAACACATAGTGAATGAACACAGCGCAAACAACAAGTTGGGGGAGATGAAAAAAAAAATGGGCTAAAGATTTTAAAGGACAAATGTCCAAAGAAGGAATACTCATCGTGAAGAAACACATGAGAAAATGTTTAACATCACTAGTGATTAGGGAAATGCAAATCAAAACTACAATGAGATATCATTTCATACTTATTAGACTGGCCACTACTAAAAAATCAGAAAGTAAATGTTGTAGAGAATGTGTAGAGATAGGAACAATTTTTCACTGTTGGTGGGAATGTAGAATGGTACAGCCACTGTGAAGGAATGTTTGGCAGTTCCTAAGTAATTTGAAGATAGACTTGCCATGTGACCAGGCAACACCATTACTAGGTATATACACAGAAGAACTGAGAGCAGTGACACGAATAGACATCTGCACACTGATATGCATGATTGCCAAAAGTTGGAAACAACCTAGGTGTCTGTCAAATGATAAATGGATAGACAAATTGTGGTATATACACATGACAGAATATTATGTAGTGGCAAGAATAAATGTAGTTGTGAAGCATATGACAACATGGAGGAACCTGGAGGACTTCATGTTGAGTGAAGCAAGCCAGATACAAAAGGACGAATACTGTATGATTGTACCATTATGAATAAATATATTATGTAAACTCGTGGAGGTAAATATTAGAATATAGGTCATCAGAAAATAGAATGAGGTTATAGAATAGAAAGCTGAGGGTTAATCTGTGTAGAATGGGTAAAAGTTTGTTTGTAAATCTTTAGAAATAAATACAAATGGTGAAACAACATTACAGTGTTTGTAAGTAGCAGAGGTGATATATGGATATGACATTGTTTGAAAGGGTAATTCTAAGGTCATGTATGTTAATAGAAGGAAATATAAAAAAATTCAACATGGGATTGTATAACTTAGTGAAACCTCATGTAAAATACAAATATGAGTGATATTGAAATAAAATTTTTACAAAATATAAATACAAATAAGCTAAAGACAAGGAAACAGAAGAGCAACTATGTATGGCAGGGAAAGCATATAAAGAATGAAAGGTAAGAGTTTTGGGGTTTTTTTGTATGTTTATTATTATTATTATTGGAATAATGGAAATGCTCTGAAAATGATTGCAGTGCTGAATGCACAACTATTTGGCTCCATCACCTACTACCAGGCCTTGATGATGTTTCCTTACATTTTCTTGGGATTTTTATGATTATTGCTTTTGTATTTATGTCTTTGATCCATTTTGCATCAGTTTTTGTATAAGGTGTGAGCTAGAGGTCCTCTTTCTTTCTTTTGGATATGGATATCCAGTTGCCCCAACAACATTTGTTGAATAGACAAATGTTCTGACACAGTTGGGTGGGCTCAAAGCCTTGTCAAAAATCAATTGACCATAGATGTGAAAGTTTATTTCTGAATCAGCAGTTCGGTTGCATTGGTCTATATGTCTGTCTTTATGCCAGTTCCATGCTGTTTTTTTCCACTGTCATTGGGTAATATGATTTACAGTCCAGAAGTTAGAGTCTTCCAACTTCGTTCTTCATTTTTAAGATGTTTCTGGCTATTTGGGACCCCCTTACTTTTCCAAATACATTTGATAATTGGCTTTTCCATTTCTTTTTTTTTTTAAAGATTTTATTTATTTATTCATTTATCCCCCCCTTACTGCTTGTGCTCGCTGGGTCAGCTAACCACGCCGTGCGGGCGGGCTTTGCCTTCACCAGGAGGCCCCGGGAACCGAACCCGGGAACCGAACCCGGGGCCTCCCATATGGTAAACGGGAGCCCTACTGATTGAGCCACAGCCGCTTCCCTGGCTTTTCCATTTCTGAAAAAAAAAAAAAAGGGAAATTTTATTGGGATTGCATTGAATTTATTTCTCAATTTGGATAGAATTGATATCCTAATGATTTTTAGTCTTCTCATCCAGAAACATGAAATGTTCTGCCATTTATTTAAGTCTTCTTTGATTTCTTTTAGCAACGCATTGTAATTTCTGAATACAAGTGTTTACGACCTTGGTTAAGTTTATTACTAAATATTTTATTCTTTTTGTCTCTATTATACATGGAACTTTTTTCCTGACTTCTCCTCAGATTTCTTATTACTAGTGTGTAGAAACGATATTGATTTTTGCATATTAACCTTGTATCCTGCCACTCTGCTTAATTTGATTTTACCGCTAGTAGCTTTGTTATAGATTGATTAACTTTTAAATAAACTACAAAATTGTTTTTCAAAGTGATTTTCATTTTATACTCTCACCAGAAATGTATGAGAGTTACAGTTCCTCCATATCCTTACAAACATTTAGCATGCTTAGCTTTTTAAAGTTTTAGCCATCATACCTAGTGATATAGCATTGAGGTTTTAATTTGCATTTCCCTAGTTATTAATGAAATTTAATATTTTACAGGTGCATTTTTTGCTGTTTTCCTTGTTGAAGTTTTTGTTCAAATATTTTGCCCTTTTTTTAAAAAAAATTGGGTAGTTGGTTTTCTTATTACTGAATTTTGTGAGTTCTTCATAAATTCTGAATAGATGTCCTATGTAAGATATGCGATTTACAAATACTTTCTACAGATGTCCTATGTAAGATATGCGATTTACAAATACTTTCTACAGTTTGTGAGTTATCTTTTCACAAGACACTTCACTTAACTGTGTCTTTAGGGGTGCGAAAGATTTTAATTGTGATGCAGTATAATTTATCAATCTGTTCTTTTGTGGATTATACTTTTAGTATCACATATTGAAATAATTATGCCGATTGAAAGAAACAAAGAAAAAAAGATTATATAACATAAAAGTCCATTTATTTAAAACTCTAGAACTTTTAAACAACTCTTTTGTAGTGACAGAAAGTAAATGAGCAATTTCCTGGGGGTAGAATTACAAAAGGATACAGGGATACTTTTGGGGACAATGAATATGATCTTGATTGTAGAGATGATTTGTCAGTGTACAAAGATGTCAAAACTGATCAACTAGTTATTTTAAATATATGCAATGCATTGTATATAAATTATGTTGCAAGCATATTGTTTACCCATTTTTTTAAATTAGAAAAGTTGTAGGTTGTTAGAAAAATCATGAAGAAATTACAAAGTTCCCATTATACCCATATACATATGCAGTTTTCCTTACTATTAACGTTTTTCATTATTGTGATACCGTTTCAATTGAGGAAAGATATTATTATAAATATACTACTAATTATACTCTATAGTTCATTTTAGGGCTCACTATTCATGTAGTACACTTTTATTTTTATTAATTTTTTTATCCTAATAGCATAATACATCCGAAAATTTCCCCTTTAACCTCATTTGTATATATAATTACAGTCATAATTTTGTGCTACCATCATCACTACCCATTACCAAAACTTTTCCAACCAGGAATTCCATACCAATTAAACATGAACTTCCCATTTCCTACCCCCACACCAGCCCCTAGTAAACTGCATTCTAGTTTCTGACTATTAATTTGCTTATTCTAATTATTTCATATCAGTGAGATCAGATATTATTTGTCTTTTTGTGTCCAGCTTATTTTACTCAACATAATATCTTCAAAGTTCATCTGTGTTGTTGCTGCGTGACTCAGAACTTCACTAATTTGAAGCTGAATGAGATTCCACTGTATGTATGAAACACATTTTGTTAGTACATTAATCTCTTCTACAATTGATTTTCTTCTATCTTTTGGCAATTTTTAATAATACCACTATGAATATTGGTGTTCAAATATCTGTTATGCCCCTGCTCTTTTTTTTTTTTTTTTTTTTTTTGGCAAATATTCTTAGAAGTGGGATTACTGGGTCATATGGTAATTTGATGCTTAACTGTGTGAGGTGATGTCAACATGTTTTTCACAGCAGTTGCTCCATGTTACATTCCCACCAACAATGAACATGTGTTTCCTCTTCTCCACATTTCTCTAACACCTATTTTCCATTTTATTTATTTATTTTTAATAGCAATTCTAGTAGGTGTGAAATGTGTCTCATTGTGGTTTAGATTTGCTTTTCCCTCATGACTAATGATGGTGAGCTTCTTTTCATGTGCTTTTTGGTGATTTAACTTCTTTGAAGAAATGTCTCTTCAAGTCTTTGCCCTTTTTGTAATTGGATTGTTTATACTTTTGTTTTTGTGTTCTAGGGTTTCGTTATATATTCTGATATGAAATACTTATCAAATATGTGGGATGCAAATAATTTCTCCCATTCTTTAGGCTGACTGTTTGCTTTCATGATGAAGTATTTTGATATACAGTTTGTTTTTTAAAATTAATGAAGTTGCATTTATCTATACTTCTCTTTTGTAGCTCATGCTTTTGATGTAAAATCTAAGAAACCATTGCCTACCAAGGTCTTGAAGATGCTTTACCATTTTTTCTTCCAGGAATTTTATAGTTTTAGTTCTTGTATATAATTATTTAATCCATTTTGAGATAATTTTTGTATATAGTGTAAGGTAGAATTCCACCTCCATTCTTATGTGTATGAATATCCAATTTCCCAGTATCACTAGTTGAAGAGACTATTTTTCCCCTTTGAGTGGACTTGAACCCTTGTCAAAAATCAGTTGATCTAAATATAAGGGTTTATTTCAGAAATTTCAATTGATTAAATTCAATTTGTTTATATGTCAGTATTTGTGTCCATATTATGCTGTTTTGATGTTGGTAGCTTTGTAATAAGTTTCAAAACCAGGAAGTATGAATCCTCAAACTTTGTTCTTTTTCAAGATGGTTTCAGCTATTGGGAAACCCTAAAACTGCCACATAAATGTGATGATTGGGTTTTCCATATCTGCAAAGAATGCTGTTGGAATGTTGATTGGGATTGCATTGACTCTCTGAATCACTTTGAGTAGAATTCACATCTTAATGATATTTAGACTTCCAATCCATGAACAAGGAATATCCTTCCATTTATTTAGGTATTTTTTATATCTTTCAGAAATATTTTATAGTTATCCATACACAAGTCCTTTATATACTTGGTTAATTTATTTCTAGATGTGATATTTGTAGTTGTTATTATAAGCCATTTTTTTAAATTGAAATCATCTTCAGATTTTTCATAGTAGTGAAGAGAAGTGGTAATAATTTCGAAGTGTTATTCTTATACCTTGCATGCATATTTATAAGTTATTGATCTGTAATTTTCTTTTTTGTCATATTTTTATCTGGCTTTGGTATTAGGGTCATGTTGGCCTCATAAAATGAGTTAGGGAGTGTTCCTTCCACTTCAGTTTTTGGAAGAATTTGAGAAGGATTGATGTTACTTCTCCAAATGTTTGGTAAAATTCACCAATGAAGCCATTCAGTTCACTTTTATTTGACCCATTGTTTGCTTAATTTTCAGATATATGTTAATTTTTCAGTTCTTTGTTATTGATTTCAACCTTCATTCCACTGTGGTCAGAATAGATATATTCTATGATTTTAATATTTTTTAATTTACTGAGACTTGTTTTGTGACTTAAGCTATGGTCTATTGTGGGGAATGTTCCATATGCAATAGAAAAAAATGTGTATACTGATGCTGTTCAGTGAAATGTGCTATACGTGCCTGTTATGTAGTTGACTTAGAGTAGGTTCAAGTCCTTTATTTCCTTACTGATCTCTCTAGACGTTCTATCCATTTTTTAAATTGGTTTATTGAAATTTCCTACTATTAATGTAGAACAGTTTATTTTTCACTTTAAATCTGTCAAAATTTGTTTCATATATTTTGGGATACTGCCTTTAGATGGATATACATATTTATGTCTCCTTATCAACTTCTTTATCAGTGTATAGCGACCTTCTGTGTCCTTCATAACTATTTTTGACTTACAGTCACTTATCTGATATTAATATAGCTAACCTATATTAGTATCAATATTACCTATATTAATATTATTAATTAATATTAACATAATCTTTATTAATATTAATTGATATTAACCTATATTGATATTGGTTGCTTTTTCTCATGGATAATTTTTTCCATCCTATCACTTTCAGCAATGAGTTTCTTTTTTATCCATTCAGCCTATATCTTACTTTTGACTGGAAAGTTTAATCCATTTACATTTAAAATAATTATTGTTAATGCAAGGATTTCTTCTTCCATTTTGTTATTTGATTTCTGTAAAATCCTATATCTTTTTTTGTCTCTCAATTCTTCTGTTATGCCTCTTTTCATATGTATTTGATTTTTTATTATGTACCCTGAGTCCCTTCTCATTTCTTTCTGGACTTATTTTTCATAAATTTTCTTTGTGATTACCATGGAGCTTAAACTTAATATCCTAAAACTATAACAATCATATTTTATTTGATAAAAATTTAACAGCTATACCACATACCTACACTATTCCTATGTCTTTCTGTCCCCTCATTATTTTGTTGTACTTGTTTCAAATATTATCTGTATGCATTATATGTCCAAAACCATAGATTTACCATTACTTTTTATGTGTTTGCATTTAGGAACCAGTAAAAAATGAAAAGTAGGGCTACACACCAAATATTACAATCCAATATTACTGGCATTTATAATCGCCCTATGGTTATCATACTGGAGATCTTTTTTTCTTTTGCTGCTTCGAATTACTTTCTAGTGTCTTTTTCTTTCTGTCAGAATAACTCCCTTTGACATTGCCTGTAGGGAAGATCTAGTGGTGAGAATCTCCCTCAGTTGTTGTTTACCTAGGAATGTCTTGATCACTCCCTGATTTTTGAAAGACAGTCTTTCCAGACAAAATTCTTGGTTGGCATATTTTTGTCTTTCAGCACTTTAAATATTTCAATGCACTGGCTTCCTGTTCTGCAGTTTCTCATGTGAAATTGGCATTTAATCTTATTGTTACTCCCTTTACATAAAACATTGCTTTTTTTCTTGGAGCTTTCAGAATTCTCTGCTTGTCCTTGGCATTTGATAATTTCACTACTGTTCTATATTGTTAAAGCTGCTCAGAGCAGATATTGTAAAATGGGTTGGCTTCTAACAGTGGAAATTTATTATCTCATAAGCTTACAGTTTTGAGGCTGAAAAAATTGTCCAAAGGAAGTGTTTTATTTTGCCAAAAGTCTTGTCTCTTTCCAGACCTCCTACATCAGTCTTATATCAGAGAGCTGTTCAGCTCTCTTCCAAAGTTCACTGGTAAGCTCTCAGGCTTATAGCAAGAACAGTCTCCTCTTGAGTTGTTCTGTGGGCCCAGTCTCTTGGGGGCTTTGTGCTTAAGCAATCCTTTCTTTCACATTGCAGAATCACATAGGCCAGCTCCATTTATCCTCTGTTTGTCCATCTGTGTGTCCATTTATATCAGACCCAACAAGGGGACAGATAATCAATAGATTTCATAATATTTCTCATTTTGGGATTCAAAAAATAATTTCAAACTGGTACAGCAAGACATCATAGGGTTATGTTTTCTCCCTGAAGACCAACTGTCAGTAATCCTGCACTCCTCTGGCATGTGGTAAGGCACATGGCAGTATCTGCTTGTCTCTCCCTTCTCTACCAGGTTTCATTGTTTTTAACTTCTTGCTTCTGTGGCTTTCTCTCTCTTTGTCTGAATTTTGTACTCTTGTAAATGACTCCATTAGGAGGATTAAGACCCCACTCCCCACCCTGAATGAGGTGGGTCACATCTTAACTTAAGATCTTCCTTACCCAAAAATCATATTTACAGTGGAGCCACACCCACAGAAATGGATTAACTTTAAGAATATACTTTTCTGGAGTCCATACAGCTTCAAACCATCACAACTATTATGAGTCTGGGTGTGTTCCTTTTTTATTACTTTGTTTGGGATTCCTTGGGCTTCTTGATTTTACATGCTCATGTCTTTCCATAAATTTGGATCGTTTTCTGTCACTATTTCTTTGACTATTGCATTTCCCCTTTGCCTCTTTTTTCTCCTTCTGGGACTCAAAATAAATTCATCAATATGCCTGATGGTTTACCACAAGGTCACTTAGGGTCTGTTCACTTATTTAAATTCCTTTTACTTTTTTGCTTCTCACATGAGTTACTTAAATTGTCTTGTCTGCAAGTCACTGATTCTTTATTCTGCCTACTCCAATAGGCTGTTGAAACCCATAAAGGAGTTTTTGAGTTTAACTGTTGCTCTCTTGTCTCATATGTCCAATATGTGTTCTGTTTTGTTGATAGTTTCTGGACTTTTATTTTGTTCCTTCACATGGGCCATCATTTCCTGTTTCTTTGTTTATCTTGTAATTTTTTGTTGCACAGTGTACATTTTCATACTTCTGGTGTTAACTTTGGGATTTAGTGCCTGAGCCACCTGTTCCTTAAGTTTGTATCAAGCGTATGATAAGACTGAGATTTCCTTGGGTGCTAGGATCTAATAAAAAGAAACAAACTCCAAAAATACCTTTTACAGTGTCTTCAAATTGACTTCGCAATGCCTGGTGCTCTCCATCAGATTAGCCCTTCTATCAGAAAGATCAGCCCTAGGTGAATAGGAAGTGCAGTTCCTGGCCTTAGGAACTTCCCTATTTACAGAAATGTCAATGACCCTGTTACTCTCCATAAAATAGATTTTCTGCCACTTTCAGGTACTCTGTTGTATGACTTAAATGAGGTAATCTTTTGCCCCAAGAAGCACTGACTTTATTGTTTCCTTTAGTGTGTTAGCTATTGGTAATCTGCTTTTATCTGCAGTATAAATTCTGAGGGAGAGCCCCAGATGGAATTTCCAGTTCTGGCTTTCAGGCTGTTATCCCATTGTTTGGCACTAATAAACAATACCACAGTGTGTGCATAGGGGTTACTCTGCTCTTTCTAGTACAGAATCAGGCACCCACAATGTGTGCACAGACTTGCTCCATAGCAGGATAGGGAAGGGTGGAGGGAGGGGCCAGCAAGGGGAACACGAGCTTCACACAACTTTTTAAGCTGTTTTCTTTTGCTCAGCACCTCACCCCCAATTCTTTGTTTGGAAGTTGGTCAATATTTACTTTTTAATGAAATGTTAATGAAGGAAAAATATAAATACTTATAGACACCCCAAATAATTTTTCTGACTTATGAAGTATGCCATTTCTGCTTTGAGAGGAAAAGGAAGGAAAGAGGGAAACACAAAAGCTCATATAGAAAATCCAATATGTCACTTTGCAAATATTTTTCTCATGCAAAATTCACAGTGAAATTATGTAGAACTTAGGGTTATTGGTTATCTTTAATTTATATTATAGTGAACAAATAGTACTGAAGCCATGTCACCAAGGTAGACTGTTAGGAAAACAACTACCTTGAACATTATTTCCTAAGAGAAGTTGATCTCTTCTCCACTAGATTGAGCCAAGCCTACATTTACAGAACTTGCAAAAAATAGGGCATATTCAGTTTGGTCATTTTAGCCATTCTAATTAAATACATGATTGTCATTGAATTAAATAAACAACCATCTTTTAATGAGCAAATTACTTAACATATTAATAGTATATATTTATTTTTATTTATAGTTTATTAATCTTGGAGAATTAACTTTATTAGCAGACTATAGTCTTTGTTAATAACTACACAGGGTTCTTGTATTCTGGTCACAATCACTTAGCACTTAATTCCTAGCAAAACCTTTTAATGTGAATGTGGATTTTTTTCTCATCACTGCACCAAAAGAAGACAGATGAAACAACTTTTCATGAAATCTAAGTTTCTCTCTTTTCTCACTCTCTGTCTCTCTCAACATCAAAATAATTTCCAAGAAGCCTAAATGCCTTTCTACAACCTAGATCTTGACACTAACCCTCAAAATAATTGAGCATAAGAGGAGTCTCCCAGTTAGATCCAGACAGCACCTGCTTAAGCTTTCTCCATCCAAACTCCTTCAGTCATTTTCCTAAAAGTACTACTCTATACACTAGTGAAAGTATACTGTTGTTCTCATAATGATGTTTTCTTATAGATCTTTACTTTTCTATAACATTCTTGATGGTGACTGGGCTACTTACTGAATATGTAGGGTCTTTTTACTATTCTGGTGTAAAGAGGCATACATGTTACTATGTGTATCTTCTTCCATCACAATAATTTCTTCTTTGCTTATAATCCTTGATATTGAAGACTAGTCTACATGTTGGCATTGATTCATCTAATCTTAATAAAAGTTGCATGATGTAAATGTAGTATGGGTAAAAATTTTACCTTGCTATTACAGATATAAAACAGATTCTCCTATTTCAATTAGAATGCTGAAGACATTTCATTTCATCAAATAGATGAAATCACTAGGGACAATGAAAAATAAAGATGAGTTTGTACATAGGTTAATTTTTGAGGAACTAGTGATGACTTTAATAGCATGCCTAGCTAGAGAAAAGAGCAAAGCTCCTATATAGGAAAATAATGCATTATGGCAAAATAACATATTGGCACATTTTCAAAACACAACTGCTGCTGCTTCTGGCCTGTTTTACAGATAGATTTGTTTGCTTTTGAGAATGCAATTTTAAAATCATTACATTAATAATGGTAATGATGGTGATAGCTTTTGAATACTAAGGATTTAGCACATGACTCTGGGCATAGGATTCCTGTGTATTATCACATTTTTACTCAGAACAACTACTTTTATTAGGCATTATAATTTCTATTTTACAGTCAAAGAAATAGAAGAACAAAAAATGTCACAAAAGTTGCTTAAAACCACAGTCATAGAAATACTAGAGTTGGAAAATGAGTCAAGGTCTTATAGAGACCAGAAATATACTATTAGCCACTGTTCTATCTGTACTAACTTTGAAATTATTTTTCCTATGAAAATGACACTTATAATGTGTGACTAATATGATTTCAAATATCATAACCCTAAATTTGAGAACATATTTTATTAAATATTTTTATAAATATATTATTAGAATTCATATTAATTTTAAAATATCACAGCTATTTTAGAAGTGATGACAAATATTTTAAAGGTGGATACTAAATTGTTATACAAGTATATTTTAACATCACATCCATAATTATAATTCATTTAATTTTTAAGTTCTATCACTCTTTATTTCACTTTCTTATCTGAATAAACTTATTTTTTGTGTTTGCTTAATGACATTTTTAAAAAGAATATCATCACTATTCATATAATGGGACTTGATTAAACAAACCCAATTTAGTTTTCATGATAATACAATTATCTAATACTTTGAGTAAAAATCAAACATTTTGTGAGAGTATTAATTTACTTAAAGTCATTCAATATGTTTCATTCATCTATGATAACTCATTTCATAGGCTTATCTAATCATCCTTAGTTTTATTCTTTCCTCAAATTTCAGAATCACAGGAAAGTAAATTTTAGATATTTTGATTGGAAATTAAACGTATCAGATCTATGTGAAGAATTTGTCATTCATTTTCCATGCTGCTACATGAAAAGACAAGATTAATATTTTCTAAAGATAAAAATAAAAGAATTTTGGCATTCATCCGTGTATTTTTCTTGTGAAATAGCCAACCTTCTAAAGAGTTGCTACAAACAATATAAATCATGGCTTTTTTCATCTTTATATCAAACTTTTCATAAGCAAAAAAAAAAAAAACACATTAAAACTTAAAATCAATATCAATAAAGTTGCCTACAAAAAGAAAAAAAATTGATCTGCATTCTAGTTGTTTCCCAGGATCACTAATGTTCTGTTTCTTATATTAATTTCCTTTGCATATCATAATTTGAAGAGATAACGGACATAAGGAGAACTGAGTAAGGTATGGGTGGCTAGTTAACTATTTTAACAAGAAAAACAACAAAAACAAAATTCATCTATATGCTAACACTGATAATCAATCTAGGACTTATTTTCCAAAATGTCCTGTGAAGCAGCTTTTATGATCCAGGGACATTTCAGATGTTTAACCAGGCCACCAGTAAGTAGGCAATCAGTAAGTAGGCAATCAGTAAACTGTTCACTTTACTCATTTACTCCTAGTCAGAAAGTCTTATTCTATCTAAATGCAAACAAGTTTCATGACTGAAGAGAGCATATAGCACTTTAAAAGTAGAACATCAAAAAAGGGGAAAAACTGATAATTATTCAATGTGTCCTATAACAAGAAGATTGTATGAATATTCCTAGAAAATTCCCAGAACAAAAAAATAAAGCACAGATGTCTCACCCTCATCATAAATACTCCAGATTATAATTTCAATGAATTGCTATGTATATGCTATTTGACTTCTTTCTGGAAATTTTAAAACTTTGAATTGAGGTGCACATATTTAAGTCTCTAGAGAAAAAGAGATATATTTGTTAAAATGGAAAAGAAATGTCAAGAAAGTGCTTTATATTACCATAAAATTAACACAAAATTCAAAATATTTTCCTTTTAAATAGAATTACTCAATTTAACTTTCAATAATATTTAAGTGATTGGTAAATTTAACTTACCCAGAAATTTACTTATTTTATCAAAAGTGAATATAATAAATCAGATATAAGCCTCTATTGAGAAAAAAATTTTTAGATTGAAATTCTTTTGGCATCTGCTAATTTACATGTGCAATCCAATCATATTTACTGGTGGTGAGAAAAATGGTTTGAGATTTAGAAAGTGATCCCTGAATAGCAGTTTGATTGGTTTCTCCTGTTGAGATGCCCATATTTAACCCAAATAAGATTGGTGAAGGCGTTCCTCAATTTTCTCGCCATCACTGTAGGGAATGAAATTCCATAGTGTAGTGTAAATATATTTTATCTTATATGTTCATAATGCTTTCATCCTTCTGTTAACTAATTTACACTTTTGTTGGGGAATTAATGCTCCCTTAGTGGATGTGGTTCTTATGCGGCTACTGTGCAAAATGGATGGACAAGATATCCATACTTGGTCAATTAATTCCTAGGCCACATTGATATAGAAATCCAGCAATTGAGGTAACTTTGAACTGAGTCATGTCATGGAAAATTTAGTGAAAGGGCTTTGGTTTTTACCCTTGCTAAGACAGATGGAGATGCCTTACATATTTCATTGACATGGTCATGAGTTTTGCTATTCCATCAGTACTATCATAATCCCTCATATGCATGCTTTTTTCTTGCTTAATTTAATTAGGATCAGTTTCCAATGTGTTTTAATCAATTACATTATGAATTTCATCAATATAGGAAAAAAAATATCTTGGCTCTGATCACCCAAATTTCATTTTCCTTTCCCTGGACTTTCCTTATACAGATAGATAGAAAATCAATGCCTTCCAAATTTAATTTACTTGTCTAAGTAGATGTGACCTTAATGCCAGAGTTACAGAACCTGCTAGGAATGCTTGGACATGGTAATTTTGGGCTTCTAAGAAACCTGTAAAAAAGAGCCTGGTAAAATTAAATCTGAAAAATATGGTTGCTACATGAGTTTGCATTTGAGTTTAATAATGCCAGATGGCAGTGATGATTTGGGAGAAAACTGTAATCATTAATCATTTCTTCTGAAAAATTGCTGAAGATTTCTTTCAAGCTCACTCTTGTAAAGAGTATTGTAAAACAACTTCTCTTTACTGGAGATGATGCCTAGGTTTATTTTCAATAAGTTGGATAATTCCATTTGCAATTTGATGGCTTGTAGGCAGAATGGTCTATAGAACATGTAACTGACCTGTCCTTCAAGCCTGTCTGCCTTTTCCCTGCCACCTCCCACAGGGTTTCTTCAACAATCCTACAGCACTCTTACTCTCTTATCCACCATTAGTTCAATGGTGTGTGCATGTGGGAATGAGTAGGATGACCATTACCTGAGCTTTCCTGTGAGAGTCCTGGTTGATGCTACCGTCATAGTGTAAATCTCAGTAGTGCTATTATTAGAAGTGCCTTGGTGTGAATGGGAAATATGCTCATCTTCATGTCACAGGTAAAAACAAGGCATATGACAAGGTAAAGCGTTAGTTAACTTATTTTTTATTTAAAGCAGATTACATAACTACCTGGAAGACTGAAGACCATAGCACCAAATTGCTCTATTGGAATGACGCAAACTCTAAACAAAGATCCCCAAGCAAAGAAAAGTAAATCACAAAGTTTAACAATGCCATGTGTATTAGTCAGCCAAAGGGGTGCTAATGTAAAATACCAAAAATGGGTTGGTCTTTATAAAGGGTATTTTTTGGGGGTAGAAGTCCACAGATACCAGGCCATAAAGCGTTAAGTTTCTTCTCTCACCACAGTTCATTGCCACGTGTTAGAGCAAGACAGCTGCCGGCGTTTGCCACGGTTCAGGCTTCTGGGGTTCCTCTCTTCCAGGGGCTGTGTTTCTCTCCGGGCTTAGCTTCTGTTTCCTCCACAAGGTCAGCTCTAGACGATCAGGCAAATGGCTTGCTTTTCTTCTCCTGGGGCCTTCTTTCCAATATCAAAACTTCTTCTCAAAAGACTGCTTCAACTGTCCTTTGCCTTGCTTTTTATATTCAATTCCCCACCCACCAAGGGGTGGGACTCAACGCCCTAATCCTAACCTAATCATGCCCAGAGTAACATATCAGTTTACAAGCATGATTCAATTATATTTTTGGAATTCATAATTACATCAAATTCCCCAACGGTTACACCATGTTTAGATTCAAATGAAGAGTTACACTTTCAAATACATTTTCTGTGTAGAGGTATAAACTGAATAATATTCACATGAGCAACTAGAGACATTTTACATATAACATTGAAGAGAAAAAAACCACTTATTTTGTGTATGTCACAGCAAATTAACTGACACAGCCTTTAATAGACCCTGGGAAAAAAGCTGAACCCTTCTCTCTTTATGCTGATGACCATTCAGTGATATGAAATGTCAGCAATAAGCACTACTGTTGGGTGATTTACAAAAGATGTAATGTGGGCATATAAACTATTATATGTACATGCATAGTCATAATTCCTAAGCTATTGAAATTGGACAAAAATAGATATTTTCCCATTAATTTTTAAGTTACACCTTAATTAATGTGATGATTATGGATATTTTTTAACATTCTTCTATATAACAAGTATTATGTATAAATAATTCTAGATAGATTCCTTTGTTTTCATAAGAAAAATGACATATGGAAATACATTAAATAGATTTGCATAGTCATACACACTAGAATCAAACAGTTCTGGTGTCTATATTTTAACATCACATCTTAAATTAATTATGTCAATATGCCCCTGATATTTTATGGTGAATAGTTAGAAAAATAAAATTATCACCTGCCTTGTTCATGTAAAATATGCACTTTTAAAACTTAAATACCATAAAGAAGCTAAACTTGACTTATTTAATTCCTTGAAAACAAAATATTAAGCAAATATATTTATTTATTTTCTTATTATGTACTGGGAAAGTTTTACAAAACTCCTTACTGAAAAATACAGAATCTTGAATTTTAAAATGTACACTTTGGATTTTCTAAATTTTACAACATTTTTGGACATCTAGAGCTAATTTCTAACAGATAAATATTTTGTTTTCACAAAATTTCTATATGATCAAAGATAAATTGCAGGCATGACTATTCTCTAAAAAATATAAATTTTGACCTGATTTTTGCTATTACATTACCAAAAGTTAAAAGAAAAAGAAAATACATTAAAAAATAAAAGTAAGAGTGAATGCAGAAATCTAAGGTAGAAACAAAAAAGAAAGCAAAGAATGGGACTATAAATTCCATATTAGATGAAAAATTTCTATACTGAATTTTCAGCTTGATGTAAACTCTTAGGTTGGGGGCACATTGCTCAGATCAGACCCCTTCTAATCATGAAGACTGCTGCAATTTATTCTCACTGGTTTAGACACCTTTTCTGTATATGTAGTTTTCTTCCTTACCTAGCATCTAATTTCTGTAACACTATCTTTGGGTTTTATATGTATTTGCCAACAAAGGTATCACATACAGCATTGCTTCTAAATGAGAAACACATTTTACTTTGACTGACCTTAACACACCTTCCAATGCTCAGAAATAGTTTGTTTTATAGAATTATGGAATGGCCTACTGAAGACATAATTATGGCAACAGATGGGATAAAACACTATGAAACAGGGGATTGTGGGAACATGGCCAAGGGATTAGATATATAAATCTTAGTTCTCACTAAACAACACAGAAAAAGCCAGAGGCTGCAGTGGGGACCTGCTTTGGGGTACAGCAAACCAGGACATTGCTTACCAACTCCCAGAAGAACGAGGGTCAGCGACATGAAGAAGCCAAAACAAGTAATCATGAGTTATTAAACCACCCAGCTGCCTAGAAGGGCTCCCCTCTCCCACCCCCAAGCTACTAAGGGAGGGTAAAACTGGCAAATTATATCTAACTGAGAGTAGAGCAGATGCCTACCTCCACAGGGAGTGCTCTGAGTCATCTGGGAGGGTGCTGGACAGATAGGGAAGCCAGGAATAATCATAGGTTGCTTACCTCAGTGGCTGGAAGGGGCACACATACCCTGCCCTCAGGGAAGACAGACTAGGCAGTGACTCTGGCCCCCTGCTCCAAACGGAAGTGTGACCATAAATTCCCTGCAAGGAAGAAGGGTCTGGGAGAGTGGAGATTAATTTTTTTAGCCAGCTGGGCCCCCCTTGAATATCAGAAGGGACCCCTACTCGACAGGGAGAGGGGAGGGGGATCATCCCAGGCTAGCGGTCATGCTCAGCCACCTAGGTAAAGAGAGGAATTACATCAGTGAGGAGGCAGAGACAGGTGGCGATCAGCACCACTCCAGCTGACTGCAGGGGATCTAACCTGCCCTAGGGAAAAGGGCCGGATAACCTTCTGATAGCCTAATTAACCCGAGGAGGTAGAATAGCTCAGTGGGAGAATTCCTTCGATTCCCAGCTATTCCTTGAGAAGTGATCCATCGCATCCAGCTGAAACTTTATGACAGGGAACACATAGACATTTCCTTTGTGTTAGCTTTAATTGGATATATATATTTTTTAAAGCTCATTTTCTTTTATTTCTCTTACTTTACTCACAAAAACCCAGTTCAAAACCTGTAGAGGGCAGGCTGCAGGGTGAATGACTGAGGAAAACCAGCAACCTGTTTTTCCGTGTTTATTATTATTATTTTCTTCTATCTCCTTTAAAAAAAAAAAGTTGCTGCTGTCTTGTTTCTTGGTTGTTTTGTATCCCCTCCCTTTCTTTCTCTGCTTGTTTATTTTTGCTTTTTCTTTCTTTTATTCTTTTGGTTATTGATCTATTCTACTTATGCTATTTCTTTTCACTCCTTCATCTTTATACCTTTTGTTTTCCATTGGTCTTCTTTCATTCCACCTCTTTTACTGGTCTCCAATTTTTCTTGTTTGTATTTCTCCATCTCTCCCTTTTTCTCTGTATACTTTCTCTTTTTTACTTTGTTCTATCTCTCTTCTCTGTTTTCTTTTCCCCTCTTCTCACTGTTTTAGCATTTTAATTCATTCTATATATTTGTTTCTCTATTCCGTTTCTTGTTTCATTGTCTCAATTCCACTTTCTTAATCTTATTCCTATGTGTTTCTTACTCATATTAATTTTTCAATTTCCTAGGTCTTGTACATTTGCTCTCCTGCCTTTTACTAATACCATTACCATTATCCTTTTTGTCTTCCTATCTCTTTCGGTTTATCTGGTTCTAATATTTTTTCTTTCAAAGAAACATAGGCAGATCTCTTTCACAAAAAAACAGCTGAATGGGGGAAAGATCCTGCCTGAGTGAGCTGTTTTGGGAACCCACAGAGTAGACTTCAGGGAATTGATCTGGAGGGAGCTGGATGAAGAGATAAATTCCTCAATGTGCTGCTGGCTTTATTCTTGGTTAATGTGTTTCCTCTTCCTTGATTTCCTCTTTTCTGTGTATACCAATTTTGTATCCCAGGGCTATCTCTTTTCATTCCCTCATCATTCTATCTTCTGCTTTCTGTGGTTGTTCTTACATTCCACCTCTCTTTGTTTAGTCCACAGTTTTTCTGGTTTTTATTTCTACCTTATTTATCCTGTTTTCTTACTTTTATTAATCTTTTTTCTTTTCTTTTCTCTTTCCCTCTCTCCTCATCATACTGGACTTTTAATTCAGTCTATATAATTTTCTCCATTTGGTTTCCCATTTCATTGTGGGTACCCCACTTTTCTATTCCTATTACTCTACACTGCTTACATGATTTAAATATTCATTTTCCAAGGTCTTAAATGGATCCTCTTCTAAAAATTACTATTATTATTACTATTATCCTTTTAATTTTCTTACTTCTTTCACTTTCTCTGGCCCTAATTTTTTCTTACAAGGGAACATAGACAACAGCAATGAAATAGAATGAAAAGAACAAAGTGTCAAAGAGAAAACTTAACACATACTCACAAAGAGCAATTAAATAAAACCAGAGAGTAAAGAGAGAAACTAATGAACTGAATAAACCCATGAAGATAAAAGGATGACCAGAGGGCAACAAAAAATTCCAAACCACACTAAGAAACATGAAGACATGGCCCAGTCCAAAGAACAAACAAAAAACCAAGAGGAGATGCAGAACATGCAACAACTACTCAGAGCTGTCCAAAGAAATATCATGAATCAACTTAATGAAGTGAAGGAAGTGATTAATGATATTAATAAGACACTGGGAGAACATACTGAAGAAACTGTAAACATACATAAAAAGATAAGGGCTATGATGGTGATGAATGGCAAAATCCAAGCAATCAAAAATACAATAAAAGCACACAACAGCAGATTTGAAAAGGCAGGGAAAAGAATTAACAATGTGGAAGACACTACATCTGAAATCAAGAGATAATAGAACAGATAGATACAGAGATAGAAAAAATCCAGCAGGAACTTAAGGATTTGAATGACAACACAAAACACTCCAACATAGACATTATAGGCATCCCTGCTAGGGAGCAGAGAAGGGAAAGGGAACAGAAAGAGTGTTGGATGAAATAATGGCTGAAAACTTCCCAACCCTATTGAGGGAGATAGATGTACAAGTCCAAGAAGCACAGCACACCTCAAGCAGTATAAATCTTAACAGGGCTACTCCAAGACATATACCCATCCAACTGTCCAATGCTCAAGACAAAAAGAAAACACTGAATGCAGCAAGAGAAAAGAGAACCATCACATACAAGGGAAGCTCAATAAGATTAAGTGCTGATTTCTCATCTGACACCATGGAGCAAGAAGGCAGAGGAATGACATAGTTAATATACTAAAAGGAAAAAACTTCGAGTCAAGAATTCTCTATCCAGCAAAGCTGGCATTCAAAAATGATGGAGAGTTCAAAATATTCACAGATAAACAGAAAACTGATAAACAGAAATTAAGAGAGTATGCCAATAAGAAAGCAGCCTTTCAAGAAATACTAAAGTATTTCTTTAGTTGAAATTCTGCAGGTTGAAAGGAAAAAACAGGAGCGAGAGAGCTAGAGGAGAGTGTAAGAACCACTAAAAAGATAAAAAGAGAAATAAAAACAACATATGACATAAATAAACCCAAAGAAAATATGGCTAATATAAGTAATTCCTTGAGAGTAGCAACACTGAATGATAAGGGATTAAACTCACCAGTCAAGAGACACAGATTGACAGAATGGATTAGGAAAGATGATCCATCTATATGTTGTCTACAAGAAACCCACCTTTGAATCAAGGATTCAAGGAGGCTGAAAATGAAAGGCTGGAAAACAGTCTTAAAAGCAAAAATAACCAAAAAAGGGTGTGAGTAACTCTACTAATATTGGACAAAATAGACTTTAAATGCAGAACTATTGTAAGAGACAAAGATGGACACTATACATTAGTGAAATGGGTAATCTTTCAAGAAGAAAGAACAACCACAAACATTTATGCAAATAACAGGGGTGCCTCAAAGTACATGAGGCAAACACTGGAAAAACTAAGTGGAGAAGTAGATACCTCTACAATTATAGTGGGGGACATTAATATACCATTATCACCATTTTACTGAAAATCTCAAAAATAATCAATAAAGAAACAAAGATTTTGGTTAACACATTAGATGATCTGGACTTAATAGACACATACAGAAAACTACACCCAAATACAGCAGGATGTACATTCTTCTCGAATGCACATGGATCATAATCCAAGATAGAACACATGCTAGGCCACAGAAAAAAACTCAATGAATTCAGAAAGATTGAAATTATACAAAGTAATTTCTCAGACCACAATGGAATGAAATTGGAAATCAGTAAGGGCCAGAGAACCAGATTAAGCACAAAGATATGGAAGTTAAACAACACACTCTTAGACAAACAGTGGGTCAAAAAGGAAACCTTAAAAGAAATCATTAACTACCTTGGAATGAATGAAAATGACAACACAACATATCAAAACCTATGTGATGCAGCAAAAGCTGTACTGAGGGAAATTCATAGCCTTAAATGCATATATCAAAAAAGAAGAAAGAGCTAAAATCGAAGATCTAAGTGCACAGCTGGAGGAATTGGAAAAACAACAACAAACTAACCACAAAGTAAGTAGAAAGAAGGAAATAACAAAGATTACATAAGAACTAAATGAAATAGAAAAGAAAGCACTAGAAAAAATAAACAAAATCAAAAGCTGGTTGTTTGAGAAGATCAATAAAATTGACAAAAACTTAGGCAGACTAACAAAGAAAAAAAAAGAGCAGATGCAAATACACAAAATAAGAAATGAGGAAGGGGATATCACCACTGACCCCACAGAAATAAAGAGTATCATCAGAGGATACTTTGAAAAATTATATACCAACAAGAATGATAATTTAGAGGAAATGGAGAAATTCCTAGAAACTCACAAACAGCCTATATTGACAAAAGAAGAAATTGATGAACTCAACAGTCCAAATACAAGTAAAGAGATAGACTCAGTCATCAAAAACCTCCCAACTAAGAATAGCCCAGGACTTCAGGCTTCACAGGTGAATTCTACCAAACATTCCAGAAAGAACTAACACCAATCATGCTTAAACTCTTCCAAAAAATAGAAGTAGAAGGAACATTGCCTAATTCATTTTATGATGCCAACATTATCCTAATACCAAAGACAAAGATGCCACAAGAAAGGAAAATTACAGACCAATGTTTCTAATGAACCTAGAAGCTGAAATCCTCAACAAAATACTTGATAATCACATTCAACAACACATCAAATGAATTCTACATCATGGCCAAGTGGGTTTCATCCCGGGTATGCAAGGATGGTTCAACATAAGAAAATCAATCAATGTACTACACCACATAAACAGATCAAAAGAAAAAAAATCCCATGATCATCTCTACAGATGCAGAAAAACCATTCAACAAAATACAGCACCCTTTCCTAATAAAAACACTGCAAAATATAGAAATAGAAGGAAACTTTCTGAACATGATAAAGGGTATATATGAAAAGCCCACAGCTAACATCATCTTCAATGGTGAAATCCTAAAAGCTTTCCCTCTAAGATTGAGCAAAAGACAAGGATGATCACTATCACCACTCCTATTTAACATTGTCTTAGAAGTACTTGCTTGAGCACTGTGACAAGAAAAAGATACAAAAGGCATCCAAATTGGAAAGGAAGAAGTAAAAATTTCATTATTTGCAGATGATATGATCCTATACATAGAATGCCCTGAGAAATCTACAGCAAAGATTCTAAGACTTATAAATGAGTTCAGTAAAGTCATAGGCTATATGATCAATGTTCAAAAATCAGTAGCATTCCTGTACACCAGTAATGAGCAATCTGAGGAGGAAATCAAGAAAAAAAACATTTTACAATAGTAATTAAAAGAATCAAATACCTAAGAATAAATTTAACTAAAGGTGTAAAGGAATTTTATACAGAAAAATACAGAACACTGTTAAAGGAAATCAAAGAAGACTTTTAAATAAATGGAAGAACATTCCAAGTTCATTGATAGGAAGATGAAACATTATTAAGATGTCTATTTATGAAAACTAATCTACAGATTTAATGCAATCCCCCCAAAAATCATCACAGCATTTTTTAATGAATTGGAAAACTAACTACAAAATTTATTTGGATGGGTAAGAGGCCCTGAACTGCCAAAGACATATTGAAAAAGAAAAATGAAATTGGAGGAATCACACGACTTGACTTTAAAACATACTACAAAGCTACAGTGGTCAAAACTGCATGATATTGGCACAAGAATAGACATACCAAACAATGGAACCAAATTGAAAGTTCTGAAATAGATCCTTGCATATACAGCCATCTGTTATTTGACAAGGCCACTCACCTTGGATAGAAAGGCCTCTTTAACAAATGATGCTTGGAGAACTGGATATCCATATCCAAAAGAATGAGAGAGGAACACCATCTCACACTGTATACAAAAATTGACACAAGATGGATCAAAGATCTAAATAAAAGAACCAAAACCATAAAGACCTTGGAAGATAATGTAGGGAAGCATCTACAAGACCTTGTAATAAGAAATGGTTTCATGAACTTCACAGCCAAAGCACAAGCAGTGAAAAAAATAGATAAATGGGATCTCCTCAAAAGTAAAAACTTTTGCATCTCAAAGGACATTAATGAGAAAGTAAAAAGGAAGCTTACCCAAAGGAAGAAAATAATTGACAACCATATATTTGATAGGAGCCTAATATCCTGCATATATAAAGAAATCCTACACCTCAAAAATAAAAAGATAAACAACCCATTTAAAATGGGCAAGCGACCAGAAAAGACACTTCTCCAAGGAAGGAAAACAAATGGCTAAAAGGCACATGAAAAGATGCTCAACATCACTAGCTATTAGGGAAATGCAAATCAAAACTACAATGAGATACCAACTTACACCCATTAGATTGGCAGCTATTAAAAAAATAACAGTGGACTATAAGTGTTGGAGAGGATGTGGAGGAATGGGAACCCTCATCCACTGCTGGTGGAATGTAGAATGGTCCAGCCATTGTGGAGGACAGTTTGGGGGTTCCTCAAAAAACTAACTATAGAACTGCCATATGATCCAGGAATTCCACTGCTGGGTATATACCCAGAAGAATTGAAAGCAAAGACACGGACAGACATATGCACACCAATGTTTATAGTGGCATTATTCACTATTGCCAAAAGATGGAATCAACACAGGTGTCCATCAACAGATGAATGGATAAACAAAATGCGGTACATACATACAAAGGAATATTACTCAGCTGTAAGAAGGAAAAAAGTGCTAACACATGGATGAATATGGATGAATCTCGAGGACCTTATGTTGAGTGAAGCAAAGCCAGGCATTGAAAGATGAACAGTACATGACCTCACTGATATGAATTAAGCAAACTGAGCACACTCAGAGGGCTATTGTCTAGAAGGTATGCTTTCAAGAAATAGAAAGGGAGAAGATGGTTGTGAGCCAACACTCATACAGAAATAATCTATAGTAAGGTGAAAGTGTGTATTTGCATATTGAAGGGATATGACAGGATGTTAGTGATATTATTGGGTTGGGTGGTGCAGATTTTACAGGTGGTAGATTGAGAAGGTTGGGTTTGAAGATCCAAGGTACTGAGGGGAGAGGTGGGAGAGGGACCAGGTGAACATGGGATTTGCAAGTATATGGTTGAAAGTACAAAGTTGGGAATGCTCTTATGACAATATGACAAGGAAGGGTTACTGGTTTAGGGTGTTGGATGGGTGGGCATTCAGGACAGGGCACACCTGGAGCAGACTTCTAGGGAGTATGTGAGTGACCATTCTGTCACAATGTGTTGTATCAGTGGGTAGAGACCCATATAATGAGCAGGAAAGAGTTGGACTCCCATCCTCCAGAGGACCAATTTGTTCACAAATACACAGGCAAGAGTCTCTTGAGAGCAAGTGCGGTTCCTAATATGGAGGACAAAGCAGTGTGTCAATACCTCAGTCTTTTTGCATGTAACTATGAATCTTGTCATCCAAGGAGTGAAGGCAGGGAGTTGCCATGGACCCTGAAGGGAAGGGAGGAATAGAATAGATTGAACAGGGGGTATTTAGTGGGCAGTGGAAGTATCCTACATGATCTTACAATGATGGACACAGGACATGGTAAATATCATCAAAATTTATAAAAGTGAACAGTCTAAAATGTAAACCCTAATGTAAATCATTGACCATGTTTAGTAGCTATGTTTCATTAATTATATATCAGTTATAACAAAGGTACCATCCACACATAAAAACGTATTAATATGGGGGAGAAGAAAAGGGGAGGATGTTGGGTATATGAGAGTCTCCTGTATTCTGTGTGTGATTTTGCTGTTACCTAAAACTTCTTTGAAAATTAAAAATAGTGAGACACTGGGGAATGAGTGGGGGAAGGTGCCAGGTACAGACAGGACACCAGATATTGTGGTGATGAAAGGAAAAATGTCAAAAAAATAAATTTTTTAAATACTTTTCATTTTTTTAAATATCCAAATCTTTTCATTTTATTTTTAGTTTTTTAAAAAAATTTTATATATTTTATTTCTTATATTTAAAGTTTTCATTATTGTTTCATTTAACTATTAATTGTATTTGGCTATTGTAATGACTTCATTTTTTAAGTTTTGGATCACAGAAGGGTTACCACTGGGGCAGGGGTGGATTGTTGGTGTGGGGTGTCAGTGATGGGGGGATGCATGAGAGGACATTCACCTGAGCATATATATAGGATATGTAAAAATGTTCAAATATTCACAGGGCATTGTCACAGTAGGTGGAGACACACAATAACTGAGAGAATACTGAATTACCATCCTGGAGAGCTCTGCCACATTCTCTAAGGGAGCAGCAACAGTCCCCCAAGTGCAGGGGCAATGATGGTCCCTTGACATTGATGAATAGGCTTGTAAGCCTTTGCTCTTGGTATTGAAACTTAGACTATTGTTATGGGGTGCCCAAGGGCTGCCTCCTGAGAGCCTCCTTCTTGCTCAAATGTGGCCTCTCTCTAAGCCAAACTCAGCATAATAATGCATTACCTTCCCCAATCATGGGACATGACTCCTGGGATGAGCCTCCCTGGCACTGATGGATTGCTACCAAGCACCAACTAGCAATGCAACTGGAAAAAGATGTTGAATAAAAGGGGGAAAAGGTAAAGACAAATGAGTTTATATGGCTAAGAGACTTCAAAGTGAGTACGGAGGTCATCCCAGAGGTAACGCTTATGCACATTTCAGCAGGATCTCATAGACTGCCAAAGTGTATACTACCCCAAATAGTGGGGCTCATGAGAGCTCTGGAGACACCCAGGTCCTAAGGTTAGGGCAGATAGCTCTGAAGTTCTGTGCCTTGCCAGTGGGCCCTACTTTGGAGTTTGTGCTCCTGAAAGTGACAGAGTTGGACTCAATTATGTCTTCCCTGCACATGGCTCATCTGTCCCTTCTATTCCAACCTATATTTGGTGCTGGAATTTGTAGGTGTACATCCAGAGACTCAAGTGCCAGCTTGGCCTGGAACCTCAGTGGAATTGCCAACACCTACACTACAGCTCATTGGACTCACCCAGGATGACAGGTGGGGAGATGATGATGAACAACAGCTGTCCCAGGGAATGGAGAGAGTTTGCAGCTGCAGGCAGGTTAGTTCCATCCATCTTCCCCATGGTAAATAAGCCCCCTCTCAATTGGAGGTGGAGTGGACATCACCATCCCAGAATCATCAGGATTGGGGCAAGAGCTATAGACTAGAGTGGACTTACTGGTATACTACTATAGACATATTGTGATTCTAGCAACAGAAGAAATTACAATATTGATATGGAGCCAGTGGCTATTGGAGGCTCTGGGGGCAGGAAGAGGGAAAAACATTTGTAATACAGGGGCTTTTTGGGGACTTGGGAATTGCCCTGGGTGATGCTGCAACAACAGATATAGGCCATTTTATATCATTACATAACATGCAGAACTGTGTGTGAGAGAGTGTAGACTACAATGTGAGCTATGGTCTATGTTGAATGGCAAAGTCCCAGGATGCATTTATCCACTGCAATGAAAGTGACACACTAATGAAGAATGTTTATGTCGGAGGGTGTGGGAGGTGTGGGGAGTGGGGCATATGGGAATCCCTATATATTTTATATAAAATTTATGTAATCTAAGTATCTTTAAAAAAATTAAAAAACAAAACAAAACAAAAACAACACTATGAGACACTGATATGGTCTTCTATAGGATGTGCTATATATTCTGAACTAATGGCAAATAAATGATTCTAGTTTTTCCATAAATAGAATAAGGACTCTAGACATGATAAAGTGAAAGTAGAGTCCCCACCAACCCACCTCCCACAGACTATTATCTTTGAAAAACTATGGGAAATGGTTTCTGCATTAGTCAGCCAAAGGGGTGCTGCTGCAAAATACCAGAAATCGGTTGGTTTTTATAAATGGTATTTATTTGGGGTAGAAGCCCACTGTTACCAGGCCATTAAGCATAAGTTACTTCCCTCACCAAAGTCTATGGCCACGTGTTGTAGCAAGATGGCCTGCTACAGCTCAGTGCCTCTGTTTCCTCCACAAGTCCAGCAATAGACTATCAGGTGAATGGCTCGTCTCTATCCTGGGCCTTTTCTTCTTCCTCATGACAAAGCTCCTCTGTGTGCTCAATAGCCTGGGCTCCAGCATCAAAACTCCAATATCAGAACTCCAACTCAAAACTCCAACTCTGTCCTTTGCCATGTCTTTTATCTTTGAGACCCCACCCATCAAGGGGTGGGGCTTAATGCCCTACTGACATGACCCATTCAACACCCTAATCATAACTTAATCATGCCCAGATGAACAGACCAGTTTACAAGCATAATCCAATATCTATTTTTGGAATTCATAACTATATCAAACTGTCAAACTGCTACAATTTCTTTCTATTCCTATGATGTAGGCTCTGCTATGGTATCATTGAATTGAAAGTGACCTGGCCAATTTTCTTTCCTGAAACAGCTTAATGAGGAAAACAGCATTTACTGTATTGCCTCACATAGTTGATTTTACTAATCAAGGGGAATTTGGTTGCAACTTCTCCACATGGACAGGGAAATTTATTTTAGAAAATAGTTCATATTTCCATGGTCAGAGAAATGATAGAAAAATAAAGCAACTTATAAAGTCAGGGATACTGAATCTACAGATCTTTTAGGATTAAATGTCTGGTTCATCCTAAGAGTTAATACAAACAAAACAAAATAATCAACTGAGGTTCCTGTTGGGTTATAAATGGAAGATGAGTAAGGTAGTTATTACTGCTAATAAGTCTTATAACCAGCTTTGTAAATGAGAACAATAATCACTATTTATTCTATTTTTATTGATCAGATGTTCACTTGTTAAATTGTTAGTTTCCTTCCTTTTCTTGCTTTCTCATTTTCTTATTAATTAATGTATGTTGTTGTTTTAGTCTGCTTGGTCTCTGAAAGCAATATATCAGAGTGTAAAAGTTTTCTTTTACAATGGGGATTTATTGGCTTCCGAGCTTACAGTTCTGAGGCTGAGAAAATTGTCCAAAAGAAGGCATCATCAGGCAATGCTTTCTCACCAAGACCCACTGATGGCAATTATGGATGCCTCTGTCACATGGCAAGGCACATGGTGGCGTCTGCTGGGCTCTCCATTCTCTTTCAGGTTTCATTGCCTCAGCTTCTTCCTTCCAGCTCTCTTTTTCTCTCTTCATATTCATCCTGCTTATAAAGGCCTCCAGTAAGAGAATTAAGACACACCATGGGCCGCACATTACTGAAGTAACCTAATCAAAAGTCCCACCTATAAGGATGGATTAACTTTAAGAACATGATTTTCTGGGGTCTATCCAGCTTCAAACTGTCACAGTTCTAACAATATTTAACTTTACTTTAAACCATACTTAGAGAATATTTACTAGTATTGTGGCTTAAGTAGAAGTGTGATGGGTATCATCCAGAGACCCTAGACATGCAGGTGAATGACATTGTGCACATTCACACTGGGTTAATAAGGGATGGATTGTAGTGAACATTTGTCATTTGTTATTGCCTAGAATCTAGCATTCCCGATATAAAATACAAGAAATTTACATTCTCAGAATTCCTTGTGGCTAAAGTATATGCAAGTGTTGTGGGTTCTTCCTATTAATTGCACTTTCACTAGTCTTTGAATGGCTATTAATAGTTTGCAAAAGGAGGCTTTTGAGGGATATCAACCTTTACTTGCATTTGAAGAAAAGAGCCTCCTGATTGTAATTTTACCATTGGTCTTATTGAATACTTACTGTGTTTTACCTACTGTCCTTTAATGAATTCTTTTTAAAATTAAACTAGCCAGAGTGGATCTGTTATTTCCAAGAATCCTGAGCAATATTGGAAAAGATAGGGACTTTGACTTAATGGTAAGTTTCTTCCTGAAATTATCCTCTCCTTAAATTCCTGTGAAGGTAGACTTGGCTACGGAAGTGCAGTTTCCATTCAAGAAAGCTTTGTCAATGTCAAGAAAGCTTTCTTATTCTTTAAAAAAATTAGTTAATATAAAAATAATGCATAAAGTGATAAAAGTTCCAAATACTTGGTTTTGCTATTACTTTGTTTCCTTAAAAAAAAAAAATGTCTAAAAACAATTGGAATCAAGTCTGTTATATGTATATACATATATAGCATATCCATTTCTGTTATCTTTGTATTATTTAAATTTATTTCCAAAATAACTTAAAGAAATAAGTTAGATTTTAGGAACCTGTGGTTCTTTTTCATTAAATAAGGTATAATTTTTGTATTATAAGATAAATTTCTTCACATTTCAAATGTTGTGACCATCGTAATGTTGTCTAGAGAATGGGAGAATGGATGTATTTGTTGTAAGAGAAACAGACATAGATAGATGGATAGATAGATAAATATATATGCATATATTTATACATATAGTTAGGAGAAATGCAAGAGTAGAGAAAAGTTGTAAGAGATAGAAAGATATTATATACATATGTAAATATATATGTATACATATACACATATCATTAAAAGAAGTAGGGAAATGTTTCTACTCACATCATCTAGGAATGAATCATGGGAGGGTATTCTTCAAAATTATATAATTTAAGTTTATACACAATTTAACTCTTATTTTCATTTATTGTTCTTTTCTTCTCATAGGTGATTTGTGTTACTTCCACAGGGTAACTCATTACTCATACTTTTGTTAATTATAATCATTTTTTATGAGAGGATCAAGATTAAAAACTGAAGAAAGAAAACAATTTTATTTTCAGCTAGGAAATGCTAATTTTTGAACCTATTTATTTTTATTTTCATTCGAATTACCTAAATGTTGAAAGAATGTCAAAGCCAATTTTCTTGCTTTAAGTACTGCTTCCATTAAAATGGGTTCCCTTTTGGTGATAGCAAGTACATGTATTTTTGCCATTTTTTTTACCATACACAGACTGGAACATTATTCTATGGAAAAATTGAAATAAGTAATTATATTTCTTTACATAGAAATTTTAATTTATGCTTTCATAATTTTTGTGTCGCCCCAGTTTTAAAATAATACTACTGAATATATTAATTACTCAGTGTTTAAATTTGAAACAATATACTCTTTACGTGTGACTTTGTCTTCCATTTACAGTTAATTCTTCCACATTGCAATAGAACATATTTCTTAAATTTGTTATAACCATAAAATAAGTAAATTTGTCATTCTTATACCTACCTTCTTGTATAGATATATTTATATTGTGAACAAATAGTGCTAACTCATGGTCAGCATATATGATAAATGATGTATGCCAGAATTTTCTTCCCAAATCTAGTTACTATTTTTTTTCTTTCTTGTTTCATATTCCTGAGTTTTTCCTCTATAAATATTGTCTTAATCTCTAATTATATTTTGAATTTTTTTGAAATTTTCAATTTTTTGAACATTTTTATTGTTCTTTCCTTTTCTCAAATTAAATGCTTAAAACTAAATATCCTGAAAGTCCTCTTATTTGTTTATAAAACACCATTTTCTATCAGAATGATAAAGTTTGTTAATGGATTAAATGAATCTTAGTATTTTTCAAAATCTTGTTAGTTAATATTGTGCTGTTTTTTAATTTTATTGAAATATCTCTGTTACTAAATATAAATCCCCAAAGCATAAGAACATGAGTGTAAGCTTGGTGGGGTTGTATAATGAAATCCATGTTCCCACTTGTAACAAATAAAATGATGTATTTTATTTGCCATAACATACCATCACTGAGACAGATGATGTCTGTCTCAGATTCCTGATTTCTCTGTCCACTCCATTACCCAAATTCGAATAGGTAAAAGTGAAACTCTTCTTTTCATTTAGAAAATTCTTAGGATACTTTTATGCTGACATCTTTATTGTTTGGCATGATTCTTATAAACAAGAATAAATGAGTCCATCCAAATTTAACAAGCACTGTGAATAAACAAAATTTGCAGATACAATTGAGTATGCTTATAATAAATGCCTGTCTGCATCTTAATATAAATTAAAATGTTATTAATTTACAATCCTGTTCATTTTGTATAATTAGTTTTTTATTTCATTTCGAATAACTTAAAATGTTTACTTGGATTTGGTTACCTAGGTTTCTTGCTCATTTAACCAGGTATAATTTTGTTATTATAAGATGTGTTCTTTATATTTTCAAATATCCTGAACATCTTTACTTTTTCTATATAATGGAAGAATGTGTGACTTTTTCAATATAATAGAAGAGTAGATATAGTTAGCTACTATATAGATAGCTACATATGTATAATAAAAACTTTACTTTTATTTTAGTAAATAAGATCACATTATCTTAACACACATCTGCCGTTCCAACAGCATGATATATTCCAAAATCTCATTCAGTCTATGATTATATTTTGTTTTGATAATACACATTTGAAGTTCTATACCTCTAGATTGGAAGATTACCTAAAAATATACTTTATAGACTAATTGAAGAAAGAAAGGAGGCATTTTTTTCCCTTTGGCAGATTATGAAGTATCGCATAGTCACATAATAAATACTTTTTTAAAAACAGAATGAATGAATTTCTTTCTGTTAGAGTAGGGTTGCAAATCCATTCATATTACCACTTACCTTTGAAGAGAAAAAGTAGACTTTTAATGCCTTTAACTTAATCTTGTCCTCCTCATGATCCTTACATTTCCTGGTTCATTCATTTTGTCACTTGAAAAATATTTATTGGGTACTGTAATATAGATTTTAGATATAACAGTTAACAAAGCAGAAATATTCCCTAATTTCAAGAAGCTTCTATTATATAGTAGACAAAGGCAATGAATGAGATAAATACCACAGAAATAAAGATATATTACACTGAGATACATTCTAAAATAATTAGGTTGTTGAAAGTAAGTTTTGAGGAAGAGAATCTTAGATTGCTTGAAAAAGCCCAATTGTCATTTAAACTCCAACCTAAAGAAGTAAGGAAAACAGCCATTTGACTGTTGGGAGAAAATCATTTCTAGGCAGAAGGAAGGACAAGAGCAGAATCCCTGTGATGGAAACATGTTTAGCAAGTTTAGAAAAAAAGTGGTTAGATACATGAGGCCACAGCAAATTAGAGAATAGGAATAAAGTCAAAGAAGTAATGGATGAACCATAATCCTTTGAGGTCTTTCCATTCATTGCAAGGATTTTGGTTTTTACTCTGAATGAGAGTTTTGAAGAATAAAGTGGCCTGGTATGATTTAGGTTTAACAGAATCCCTCTACCTTGTGTGTTGAAATATATTGTAAGGAAACAAAAGTTGGAAATGAGAATAGTTAGGAGGCTTGTGCAGTATTCAAGTGAGACATGATGGTGACTTAGAGAAGTCTGGAGGCAGAGGAGGTAGTGAGAAAGAGCTAGATACACTATTTTAAATTTGCTCTGCATATACTACTTTCAGTTACTCACTCAATACTGCTGTTTTCACTAATTTCTTTTTTCTCACTATGCTGGAAGTTTATCAACAATCCTCTAAACCCAATCTCAGTGTCTTGCCCTCTATTTCCAAGACTTGTCTAAAATATTTCATTATGAAATATAAATCTTAAAAATTATCTTTGACTTGCATTCTATGATATAAAATGATCTTAGTTCCACTTATTCTATGGGACTATCATTGTCTCCTTTGCCCCACTTTATATGCATTTTTCATATCCCCTACTTATATAACACACTACACCCTACATTATGATAGTATGATTACCTTTTCTCCTGCTTTTTACACTTGATTCTTAAAAAAATATATATCAATGTGAATATTCTCTTGGCATTTGAAATGCCAAGAGAAGAAAGGCTGCTTTAGGGAGTCAAGAGAAAAGCTCCTGGCAGCATTTATAGCCTCTCCCTCCCCAGGGCAATTTGGAGCCAGCTACTGTTTTTGTGGGTCTCTGTCCTTGTTTCAGCTGGGTAAAACTGACATGGGAAATTCTCTTCCCATGTGTCCTCATTCCAGACTTTGCCCTCCATGCAAAAACAACTTGAGACAGTTAGTGGGGCAACCTGGGGCAAAGGCTTACTTGTTTTAAGTCCTGCAACAGAGCATCCAGGAGAAGGAGAGAGTCTGTTTCTCAGAGAGTAGAGGATGCATTCAACTTCCTGTAAAAAAGGAGGAGGGGGACAGTTAAGGCTACTAACAAGCACAATCAAGGGTAAGACACAAACCTACAAAAGACAGGGAACACCCTGATTTTTCCATTTGCCTTGGGCTGACTATCTTAAAAGGAGAGTAGAACTTTGAAGGAGACCAGCAGCCATCCCAAAGTGAATTTGTAAAGACTGTGAAAATTGTTTTTGAGTTTAGGTCTGTATGGTTTTCTTAGCTCCTGACACTCAAGAAAATCTCTGTCATATAAATAGCGGATACAAACTCAAAAAACAGACATCTCGGGTTATAAATCCCAGATTTACACTTTAAAATATTAAAATGTTCAAGGTGCTACAAAAGATTACTAGACAAACAAAGACAGAAATGATGGCCCATCCAAAGAAAAAGGACAAAAATTCAAGAACCACCAATAAAGAAGCCCAGACTGTGAACATATTGGGCAAACACTTTTAAAAATATTATCGTCAATATGCTCAAAGAGATGAAGGAAAATACAGAGAAAGAACTAAAGCATATTAGTAAAATAATCAATATGCTAAAGGATATGAAGAAAAAAACAGAGAAATAACTAAAGGATATCATGAAAACAATGAATGAACAATATGAGAACCTCAATAAATAGACATTTTAAAAAGGAACTAAACAGAACTAGTAGATTTGAGAGCAGCAATAATTGAAATTGAAATTGAAATTCCCAGGAGAGTTTCAAAAGCATATTGTAGCTGGCAGAAAAAAGAGTTAGGGAAATCAAAGAAAAGACAATTAAAATGAGTCAGACTGAAGACTAGAAATTAAAAAAGAATTACAAAAAGCAGAAATAGCCTAAGAGGCCTACATAGCAACATATGCAATATGGGAATCCCAGAAATAAAGGGATAAAAGGAATATTCAAAGAAATAATGATAAAACCTTCCCAAACTTAGCAAAATACATCAATTTTCATATCCAAGAAATCCAGAGAACACTAAAACATAGAGAACACCCAGAGTACACTTGAAAAAAATACACCTGGACAGATCTGGTCAAACTATTGAATGCAAAGGACAAGGAAAGATTGTGTCCTTTGACACATACTGAAAAAACTCTTGAATGCAAAGGATAGGGAATGTTCTGAAAGTTGCAAGAGAAAAGAAACATTTTATAAAAAAGAGAGTGTCAATCTAGATTAATTGCCAATTTCTCATCAGAAACAATGGAGCAAGAAGGCAATGGATTGAAATTCTGAAAGTTCTGAGAAAAAATAATTGGCAACTAATAACTTTTTATTGGGCAAGACTTTCATAAATGAGAGAGAGAGATCAAGACATTCCCAGACAAACAAAAGCTGAGGGAGTTCATCACCACTAGACCTTTCCCACAAGCAATGCTAAGAGGAGTTCTTGAAAATGAAAGGAAAGACCATAGACAGTGATTTAAAGTGGTATAAATAAATTAAGACCTCTGGTAAAGGTGACCATTTAGGTAAGTAACTATAAATGACAGTACTGTTGTATTGCGTTTTTGGTGAGTAAATCCACTTCTAATTTCTTACAGGCAATAAAATACAAATGCATAAAAAGTAATGAAAAACCTATGGATTTGGATAGAAAATATAAAATGATATAATTTGTAAAAAGTTAAAAAAAATAGACATTAAAGGAAGACCTGAAGAACAAAAATCTTTAAGAAATACAAAAGCTGAATAACAAAATGGCAGAAGGAAGTGCTGCATTATTAATTGATATTTTAAATATAAATGAATTTACTTCTCCAGTCAAAAGACAGAAATTGGCCAAATAGATAAAAGCATGATCCAATTATATGCTGTTTATATAAGACTCACATTAAATTAAAAAATATAAATAGGTTGAAAGAGAAAGGATGGAAAAATATATATCATGCATGTAGTAACCAAATAAATCTGGGTTAGCTACATTAATGTAAGATAAAATAGCCATTAAGTCAAAAGATGTTATGAAAGACAAAGATAGTTATTATGTAATGATAAAGGGGCCGATTCAATAAAATGTAACAATTATAAATATATATGCACCTAACAGCAGAGCCTTAAAATATATGACACAAATATTAACTGATTTGAAGGTAGAAGTAGATGGTTCTACATAAGTAGTATGAGACTACAGAATACCACCTTCAATAATGAATAGAACATCTGGACAGAAGATTAATAAGTAAATAGAAAACTTGAATAAAATTCTAAATCAACTAGACCTTACAGACATATATAAAACATTTCACCCAACAGCAACAGAATACATATTCCTCTCAAGTGCATGTGGATATTTCTACAGGATAGACCATATCTCATGTCAGAAAAACATGTCAATAAGTTCAAAAAATTAGAAATCATAAAATATATGATTCCACAATGTAATGAAGCTAGACATAAATAACAAAGGGAGAAATGGAAATTCACAAACATGTTAAACAAAGTATTTTAAATAACAAATGCATTAAAAAGGAAATCAAAAGGGAAATAGGAAAGATCTTGGAGTGAATGAAATTGAAAATATAACATACCAAAACTTTCAGAATGCAGCAAAGGCAGTGTTGTAAGGAAAATTTATAGCTCTAAATGTTTATAATAAAAAAAAACAAGAAAGATTTCAAATCAGAGACCTGACCACAAAACTTGAAGAATTATAAAGAGAAGAGAAAATTAAATAAAAGGAAGCAGAAGGAAGGAAATAACAAATATTAGTGTGGAGATAAATGAAATAGAGAATATTAAAAATAATAAATAAGAGAGAACATGAACAAAACTAAAATCGGTGCTTTGCAAAGATCAATAAAATTGACAAACATATAGATAGACTGAAAAGGAAAAATGAGAAAGGATACAAATAACTAAAATCAGAAAGAGAAAGGTAGACATTTCTACTGACTCAAAAATAAAATGTCTGTAAGAGTATGCTATGAAAAGTTGTATGCCAACAAATGAGATAATAGATGAAATTGACAAATTTCTAGAATGACACCGTGGTGGCTTGCAGCTCTATGTGCCCCAGAAAACCATGTCCTTAAATCAAATCAAATCCATTCCAGTGGGTGTAAGCCTATAGATGAAGGTTCCTTCAGTTAGGGTGTGACTCATCTCAATCAGGAATGGTGTTAATCCTGTTACTGGAATCATATATAAGTGAATGAAATTCAGAAAGAGAGAAGAAAAGCCATGGAAGCAATAAGGTGAAATCAATGAAACCCAGAACAGAAGGGAGAAACCAGCAGATGCCATGTGTCTTATCACACTACAGAGGAGGCAAGGATTGCTGGCTGCTAGTCTTCAGGAAGAAAGCATCACCTTTATGGTGCCTTGATTTTGACATTTTTCCAGTCTAAAATCTGTGAGAGAATAAATTCCCATTTCTTAACTTGACCCATTTCATGGTATTTGCTTCAGCAAACTAAGAAACTAAAACACACATAAACTATCTACAGTGGCTCAAGAAGAACTAGAATATCTAAAAAAAAAAAAAAAAAAAAAAAAAAGTAAAGAGATTGAATCACTAATCAAAAACCTCCCAGCAAAGAAAATCTCAGGATCAGATGGCTTCTCAGAGGAATTGTACAAAACATTCCAAGAAGAGGTAACACAAATCCTGTTCAAGCTCTTCCAAGAAACTGAAGAAGAAAGAACACTCCATAGTTCATTCATGAGGCCCACATAACCCTCATACCAAAGCTAGATAAAGATACCACAAGGAAAGGAAATTACAGAACAATATCTCTTATGAATATAGATGCAAAAATATTCACCAAATTTAAAAGACTTATACAGGATGAACAAACAGGATTTATCCCAGGTATGCAGGGTGGTTCAATATAAGAAAATCAACTTTAATAGAAGGAAGGGAAGAAAAACACATATGATCATCTCAATTGATGTAGAAAAGACATTTGACAAAATTCATCACCACTTCTTGATGAAAACACGTGGGAAACTAGGAATAGAAGGCTACTTCCTCAACCTAATAAAAGACATATATGACAAACCCACAGTTAACATCCTACTTAATGGTGAAAGATTGAAACATGAGACTAGGATGCCCTCTGTCACCACTGTTATTCAACATTGTGTTGGAAGTTGTAACCAGAGCAAAAAGAAAAGAAAAAGATATAAAAAGACATCCCAGTTGGAAAGGAAGAAGTAAAAATTTCCTTATTTGCATATGGCATGATTCTATATATAGAAAATCCTGAAAAACTGAAAACAAAGCTGTTAAAGCAAATAAATGAGTTCAAGAAACAAGCAGTGTACAAGATCATCACCCAAAAATCAGTAATATTCTATATGCTATTAATGAACACAAGAAGAAGAAATCAGGAAAAGTATTCCATTTACAATAGCAACTAAAACAATCAAATATCTAGAAATAAATCTAACCAAGGATGTAAAGAACCTGTATACAGAAAACAAAAAATTTCTAAAAGAAATAGAAGACCTAAATAAATGGAAAGACATTCCATGTTCATGGACTGCAAAACTAAATATTGTTAAGATGCCAATTCTACTCAAATTAATTTAAAGATTAAACAAAATGTGAATCAAAATTCCAAAAGCCTTCATTGCAGAAATGGAAAATCCAATCATAAAATTTATATGGAAGGATAAGGGGCCTTGTATAACCAAAGCCAGTTTGAAAATAGAAGAATGAATTTGGAGGATCACTCTTGCTGATCTTAAAACTTATTACAGGGGTGGATGTGGCTCAACTGGTTGGGCGTCCGTCTCCCATATGGAGGGAACCGGGTTCGATCCCCGGGACCTCCTGGTAAGAAAAATAAATTAATTAATTAAAAAACTTATTACAAAGCCACAGTAATCAAAGAGGACAATATGGCAGCAGAATAAGGAGCCCCAAGAGTCAGCTTATCCTACAGGGCAGTAAGTAATCAGCCAGAGCTATCTAAATCACTTGTTTGGGGGGGACCAGGAGACCAGAAAGGCATCCTGCAACATCCTTGGAAGAACGGAAGAAGGAGCCTTCTGATTGGCAGTGCAGATTCATGAGTAGAGCACTCCATGCCACAGATTCTGGTCCCCATTCTCCACTGGCATTGCAAGCTGCCTCAGGAGTTATTTCCTGGCTGGAGCTGAAGTTCCATTTTCCAAAAACTGGGGAAGAAGAGATGGTCTGGCACCAATTTCAGCTGCTGATTAGTAAATTCAGCTGATAAAGTCCAATCCTAAGAACAGCTAAAGTTTGAACATGTCCAAGTTGGAAAGTGGACAGTAGTCTCCATTTTAACTCTGCGCCCCAGCATGAGGGGAAGCAGGGCTGACTGAAAATTACAGTGAAGGTAGGGACCAGCTTCTTTCCACCCAGGTTGGATTAGAGCCCTAGCCTAGGCTCCAGCTCCACTACCAGCAGGAAGAAAGCTAAGATCTGCACCAGTCTCTCCAGGCAACTGCACTTGCTTTCACCCCACACAGACTAGATTGGTGTGCAAATCTGTGGATATGTCTCCACCTCCAATAGGATAGGAGAGGGGAAGTGTTTCCTCAACCTCTCCCGGCAATTACAGGTGCTTTCAGCCTGCACAGACTTCTGTTGATCCATCCCTGCTCAAGCGAGGGCTGAAGAGAATGTTCCCTCTGTCTCTCTGTGTAACTGCAGGAGATTTTAGCTTGCAGGAACTGGATCACGACACATCTCTGGCACCATCCCTGACCCTGACAGAGCAGGAGGAGCAGTGCTCACACCCTCTAAGGGCAACTGCAGCTGCTTTTAACTGACATGAACTAGATCGTTGGACACATTTATGGCTTCATCCTCACCCCTGACAGAGCAGAAGGAGGGACGACGGGGTCCATCATCCTCTCCAGGTAACTGCACTTACTTCTGGCCTGCATGCATTAGATTGCTGAGCACACCAGAGGCGACATTCCACCTCCTGGCAGGGGAGGAGGAGGGCTGGTGCTTCATTAGTCTACCTTGGTAACTGTGTCAGTTTTGACTCTCATATCTTAGTTTGCTGCCCAGACATGTGGCTCCATCCCCACTACAGACCAAGGAGGAAGGAACTTGATCAATCTTTCTGAGCAACTACAGATATCCTTGGCTTGTACTGCTTGGATTACTGCATATGGCTGAGGCTTAGTCCTTAACCCAGTCAGGGGAGAAATGTCGGATAAACTTCATTGTTTCTGGGGTAATGCACACAGCTTCAGTTTCCATGGTTTACAGTACCAACCACATCCTCAGCTCCTATTCTGCAACCAGCAAGGGAAAAAAGGGAAGAAAAAGATGAAAAAGAGCTGAAAAAATTCAGGTTGGCTGAACACGAGCCACTACAAAGTTCCAAATATTAAAGAAGAGCTGTAGCACAAATACAAACAGAAAGCCCTGGACTAAAGAGAGAAAAGAGGCCAAGAATAAATGAATCTAGTAAATCAGATGCAAATACCAACAAAAATTACAATTCATTTCAAGAAACAGGAAGATATTGCCTAGTTAAAGGAAAAAACTAAGCCTCCAGATGACATGGAGGAGTTGAGAAAACAAATCATAGATTTTCAAACAAATCTCCTTAATAAAATCAATGAGATGGCTAAAGAGATTAATGACATCAAGAAGACACTGAGTGAGCACAAAAAAGAATTTGAAGGCATATAGAAAAATAGCAGATCTTATGGGAATGAAAGTCACCATAAATGAAATTAAAAATACACTGTAGACGTATAAGAGCAGATTTGAAGAGGCAGAGGAAGGGATCAGTGAACTTTAAGACAGGTCCTTTGAAAGTGAACATAAAAAGGAATAGATAATGAAAAGAATGGAAAAAATTGAACAGGGTCTTAGGGAAGTAAATGACAGCAAGAGACCTGCACACATACATGTCATGGGTGTTCCAGAAGGAGAGGAGGAGCAGAAGAAACATTACAGGAAATAATGTTAGAAAATTTCCCAACCCAACTCTATTGAAGGACATAGTTATATGTGTCCAAGAAGAACAACATACTTCTATCTGAATAAAGACAAATAGACCTATTCTGCGACACATAATAATCAGAAGGAATACTATGCCACTGTAAGAAGAAATGAAATTGGGACACATATGATAACATAAATGAAACTTGAGGACATTAAGCTAAGTGAAATAAGCCAGACCCAAACAGTACAAATATTGTATGACCTCATTAATATGAACTAGATACAAAAATAAACACATGGAGTTAAAACCTAGACTATAGGTTACTAGGAGATGATATGAGAACTGAGGAGTATTGATGCTAAATGTGTTTAGATATTTTAATTAGTTTGTCTGTAAAAGTGTGGAAATGGATAGAATTGCTGGTGACACATTACAGTGAGAATAAATAACACAGCTGGTTTATAAATGGGATTGTGGCGGAAAAGGATAGTTTAGGGATGTAAATGTCAATTGAAAGAAAGCTAGAAAATAATCTAAGGAATGAATCACATAATGAACCCAGAGGTGAATGAGGATTGTGGTTAATGATACAAATACAGGAATGCTCTTCCATGAACTAGAACAAAGGTAGGTCACTATTACAAGGTGGTAAGAATATAGTAATGTATGGAAAAATACAATTAAGGTCATTTATGGATTATAGTTAACAGCAATATTGTAATATTCTTGCATCAATGTAAAGAAGATACTATATCAAAGCTAAGTGTCAAGAATAGATGATTTTGGGATCTTTTCTTCTGGACTAAGGAAAATGTTCAAAGGTTTATGGGGCAATGACCACAGAACTCTCTGATGAAAGTGAGAGTCATTGAGTGTACACTTTGGAAAGAATGTAAAAGGCATGGGACTGTATAACACAGTGAACCATGAGGTGGAAGATGTACTGTTCTATCATGAACTATAATAAATGCAGAATACTAATGCATAGTTTTAATAATAGGGGGTGCATGGAAAAAATATACCAAGTGTACGCTATGGAACATAGTGGTAATAGTCTGATCATGTTCTTTCATAATCTGCAACAAATGTTTCACAACAGTTTAAAGTGTTGGTAGAGGGGTGTTTGATGGGAATTCTGCACATTATGCACAATTGTTTTGTAAGCTTACAACTTCTCTAATAAGAATAAAAGGGAAAAATGCCACAGTAATCAAAGTAACATGGCACCGGCACAAGAATTGACATATAAACAAATGGAATAGAACTAAGAGCTCAGAAACGAACATTTAGGGCCAACAGATTTTTGACAAGGAGGCAAAGACTACTCAATTCGGGAAAAAAATAGTCTCTTCAACAAAAGGTGGAAAAGTGGATATCCGTGTGCCAAAGAATGAAGGTAGACCCCTACCTCATAACATATTTAAAAATCAACTGAAAATGTATCAAAGTCCCATATATAAGAGATAGAATTCCAAAACTCCTAGAATTAGGGAAGCATCTTCAGGAACTTACGTTAGGCAATGGTTTCTTAGACTTTTTACCCTAAACACAAGCAACAAAAGAAAAAAACAGATAAATGGGACCTCATCAAAATAAGAATAAAAACTTGTGCATCAGAGGATGTTATAATGGAAGTAAAACATTAACCTACACAATGGAAGAAAATATTTGGAAACCACATATCCGATAAGGGTTTAATATAAAAAAAAAATCAAGAAATTGTACATGTCAACAACAAAAGGACAATCTAATTTAATAAAATGGGTCAAAGACTTGAATAGACATTTCAGCAAAGAAAACATACAAGTGGACAAACAGCACATGAAAAGATGCTCAGCATCATTAACCATCAAGGAAACACAACTGACAACCAGAAATAGATACCATTTCACACCCACTACAGTGGCTATTATTATAAAAATGGAAAACTACAAGTGGAAAGGCTGTGGAAAATTAGGAACACTCTTTCATTGTTGGTGGGATTGTAATATGGTGCAGCCTCAGTGGAAGACAATTTGGCCGTTCCTCAGAAAGTTATCTATAGAATTACCATATGACCAGGCAATCCCACTTCTAGGTATACATGCAAAAGAACTGAAAGCAGGACTTTGAACAGATATTTGCACACTGATGTTCATAGTGGCAATATTCCCAATTGCTAAAAGTTGGGGGCAACCCAAATGTCTATCAACTAATGAATGTATAAACAGAATATGGTATATGCACAATATGGAATATTATTCATCTGTAAAAAAAATGAATTCTTGCTACATGTGATAACATGGAACTGCCTTTAAGACATCAAGTTGAATGAAATAATTCAGAAAGAAAATGACCAATATTGTATAATCTCACCAATACAAAATAATTAGAATAAGCAAACTTATATAGTTAGAATTTAGAAATATAGGTTATCAAGAGTAGAGGTGGGTGTAGGGAAGAGGGAGTTAAATGCTTAAATTGCATAGTTTCTATTTGAGAAGATGAGAAAATTTTGGTAATGAATGGTGGGATGTTAGAACAACTTTGTGAATGTAATTCATATCACTAAATTCTATTTTTTCTTTTAATGAGAATTTATTGAATCACATTTTTTTCCTCCCCTGAGATGGCTTCCTCTTCTGTTTGCTCGTTTTTTGTTTGTTTTCTGCTCGTTGATTTTGTTCATTATTTTATGCTTGTTTGCTCATTGTCTGCTTGCTGTTCTTGCTCATTGTTTTTGCTCGTTACCTGCTCATTGTCTTTTTTGCTCATTGTTTTTGCTCTTTTGTGCCCATTGTTTACTCGTTATTGTGTGTTTTTTTAGCTCATTGTCTGCTCATTGTTTTTGCTCATTATCTGCTTATTGTATTTTTTTGCTCATTGTCTGCTCATTGTTTTTGCTTGATGTCTACTCATTTCATGCTCATTGTATATTTGTCTTCTTTGTCTTCTTTAGGAGACCTTGGGAACCAAACCCCAGACCTCCCATGTGGGAGTCAGGCACCCAACTGCTTGAGCTACATCTGCTACCTAAATTCTATATTTGAATGCAGTTAAAAGGGGAAATTTTAGGTTGGATACAGATTACTAGAATAAAAACTGAAAAAAAAAATCCATGGTACTGTACAATACAGTGTCCAATAGGTTAACACATGGACTATAGTTAATAGTATAATTATTAAAATGTGCTTTCATCAATTGTAATGCTTGGTGTTAATAACAGGGTGTTATATGGGATAGAACATCATATTTAAATTATAAAATGTAAACCAAAGAAATTTTAGGGCAAAGAAATCAATGTAACATATAGTACAAATTCCATAAAGTTGTGATATGTGATTGACTATTTCATGACTATCATAGCAAAAAAGTTAAACTTGATCAGTGGTAGAATTATTTGTTTAAAATATAACCATAAAACAGTAAATCAAAAGAAAAGAAAATATTTCCCTTGACTCTTATGTCTGAAAACATTGACCTCTAATGTTTTCTAAAAATTAAAATCAGAGAATTTCTCATGGCTACTATATATAGTATGTATTAATGCTTTCAAAAGATATAACCCTTCAAAATTTTATGGTTGTTTGAGCAGTCAATACCATTTATCTACTTATAACTCATAATTATTTGAATAAATATACTGACTATGTGGCCTCTATAGAGGCATTTCTATATATTATTTCTTTTTGTACTTTTGAAAAAAATGGTACATAAATCTTTAAGTATTATAGTCCCTTGCTGAGTGTCTAGTTTGAGGATATTCTTTGTTGGCATTTATGTAACTTGGAAGGCAAGGTGAATTCAATATTAGGAAATCTATAAATGGAAATTTTTATATTGATAGGATAAATAAAGTAAATTAGTTACCTATAACTTAGCAAACAAAACTGGATGTTGAATTGAAGTGGAAAAGAAAAGTATAAAATGAGTATTCTATCTTTCATAACCATGAGAAGTTTTAGAACACTGGATAAGAACTAATTCATCTCAAATGCCAGGCTATGTTGAAAAATGTTTATTTTCCAACTTGTCATCAATAATGTCATCCCCCAAATTGTTGTCATTATTGTTATCTGTCTTAAGTATAATAGTTATACTACAACAATAAATAATTAATCTCCCAGAGTTTAATTTTTCTAATAGAAGTGCAAAATACAGCAAGAGTTAGCTTAAAGACAATAAAATTAAAGTGAATATATGTATGTATGTATATATATATTCTAATTATATACATACATATATATATATAATTAGAATATAATAAAGGAGATTTTCTGAGAAAACAATTTATTATTGGGGAGAAGAGAAAATAGAGATTTCAGGTACTCTTCCCTTAATGTACAATATCTCTGCCAACTAAACTCATCAAAGAGAGGAACAAGCTAAAGGTTTGGCCCTCAGTTTCTCCTCATTTTCCACAGTATTTGATTGGATTATTATTACTTACTCTTTATTCCTTCCTTGAAATAGAGTAAAGTGCTTCTTGAGGGACTAGACAGAGATTAAAACCCAATTCACTGAGTTCTGCCAATGGATGCTGGGCTGATGAGACATTGTACTTGGTCTGAGTTGATGCTTTCAGAGGCATCACAATTGTTCACAAGTCCTCCTGAAGTTCTTTCCTCTACCATGGAAAGAGCATGCCCCCAGCAGCCATCGATTCTGCACCCAGGGTTCAATGAGAGGAAAGCACTTAGCAGACCTAAATGTTACTGAAAATGAAGAGTCAAGGCTAGACCATCCAGCCAACTTTAGAAATAATCCTTGAGTTATGGCTGATATGTAGGCACAAGATTCTAGTGAAAAATAGTTTATTGTTGTAAGTCTCTGAGATTTTGGTATTGTTTGGTATGCAGCATTATTGCAGCAGAAGTCTACCTAATATATAGAATCAAGATAGCTGATCGACCCTTATCGAGTATCAATATTATCAGCTGGGAGAGTATATGCTTATATTGTAAAATTATCATGAGTAAAGCAAGTTGAAAAAAATTTAAAATATCTTAACAATTGTCAAATCTGAAGCAAATCTAATAGGATATATAGATCAAGATTTTAAAAGAAGAATATTATGCATTTTCAAAGAGGTAAAAGAATGTATTAACAGGATAATATAAGAAAATAAAGTTTGAAAAGGAACCAAAGAAATATACTCGTGTGAAATAAATAGTATCTAACATAAACAATCAATGGGGATAATAACAGAAAAAATATAACAAAAATCAACTAGTTATTTGGAAGAACACATAAAGAAAATTTTACTTTTTGTGTTTATCAATAGGGTTGGATTAAAATCAGCCAGTTTGCTGTTTTTTACAATGTGTCATGTCATTTTGTTCTTCTCTTTCTCCTTGAAAGACTTATTTTTATTCAATAATATTTTAATTCCTTTAATATTTTTTAAGTTAAATTTATCTCTTTTTCACTTTTGTTCTTTGACTTGTTACATATATGTTAAGTGATCAAAATCAAATAGTTTCATTTCCTCTCATTTTTGTGGTATTATTATTATACATATTAGTTTTATATTATGTTAAAAACCAAATCATACATTTTATATTTATTACTTTATATAATCTTTTGTCTTTTAAAGGAGAGACAAGAAAAGCGAGCAATTGTGTATTTATTAAGTTTGTTATATTTACCTTATTTATCATTTTTTATTCTATTATATTTTCCTGCAGAGTCATTTGTTTAGTTTAATATAGCTTTGTCCCCACCCATCTCCTTTGTGTGTTATTGGCAAATGTATTGCATTTCTATATAAGTACCAAAATGCAATTACATACATATTGTTTTATGGAATTGCTTTTAAAATGAGTTAAGAAAAGAAGAAAAGAAAGGAGAAATATTCAATTATAATATCTTTATCTCAATGAAGTTGTTTGAAAAATAAAGAGTCTGACATATAGTAGACACCATATAACTATTCATGTCTTGCTTTCCATTTATATTAAAGAACAAAATTAAGGCAAATTTACAACTAAAATGGGCAATTTGTATAGGCATGATTTCACTACCTGATAGATTAAACATGCAAGACAAAATAAGAATATGGAAGGTATCAAAAATATAATTTTCACCATTGTTTCTTTTACTGTAAGATCTGTTGTCTTGTATGTACAGTGAAATTTTCATCTGTATATTACCTAGTGTCTTTTTTGTTCATTTTATCTTCAAAGAAGCTGTAGTTTACAGAAAAATCACTTAGAAAATATGAGATTCCTATATACCCAGCACCAACCCCCTTATCCCTTTTCCCCCTCTTAATAACATTTTACAAGTGGATGGTACATTTGTTACAATTGATTTACAAATATTGAAGTATTGCTACTAACCATGATCAATGGTTTACTTTATGGTTTACATTTTAGACCATAAACGTTTATAGGTTTTGACAAAATTTATAATGGCCTGTATACATTATTGCAAGATCATGCAGAACAATTCTAATGCCCTAAAAATGCCCTATGTTCCATTAAATTTTTTTTTAATTTTCCTTTTGTATTTTGTTATTTTTAAAATGATAATTTCATTTGCTTATTAATCTTATTTGGTTATTTTGTTGGCTTCATGTTTGGAGAGGTTTTGGATCTCATGGGATCACAACTTTGGCAGGGAGGAATCACTGGTGCAGGGTGTTGGTGATAGAAGGATGTATGAAGAGGGGTGAACATAGGGCATGCCTCTAAGGCCTATGAGTATGTTCAAGTGTTCATGGGATGCTGTCTCAGTGAGTGGAGACTCACACAATAAATGAAAGAATATTGAATTCCCATCCTTGGGAGTCCGGGTACATTATCTCATAGGATGGCAAGAATAACCCAAGAACAAGGGCAGTGTCTTGTTAAGGAAGACTGACTATTACACCAGGCCCTTGATATTGATGATTGTACTTATGACTATTTCCTTGTGAAATTGAAAGTTAGCCTAGTAATATATCTTTCCTAAGAGTTACCATCTGAAAGTCTCTTTGTTGCTCAAATGTGGACTCTCTCTAAGCCAAATGCAGCATAAAAACACACTACCTTTTCCCCTGGAATAGGACATGACTCCTGGGGATGAGCCTCCCTGGCAACCAGGGATTATTAGCAAGCACCAACTAACAATGCATCCAGAAAAAGACTTTGACCAAAGAGGGGAAATACTAAAATCAAATGAATTTTTATGGCTAAGAGATTTCAAAGTGAGTCAGGAAGTCATTCCAGAGGTTAGGGACACTATAAGCAGGGCAGACAAGCTCAGAAATTGAGCACCCTGCCAGTGGGCCTTACTTTGGAATATATGCACCCCAGTGTAACAGACAGACTCATTTGTCGTTTCCCTACACTTAGATCTTCTGCCTTTTATATTTGAAGCCATAATTAACACTATACTTTTAAAATATTTGTCCTAGAGATTTAAATCTTTGGTCAGTTCATGTGCCAGTTGTGTCCTGAATCTCAGCAGAGTTGCAACACTTACTCTCCAGTTCATTAGACAATTAACAAAGATAACTGTCAAGGAGATGATGATGGGCAATACCCAGCCCAAGGAACAGCATCTGCACCTGCAAGCAAGGTAGTTCCATCCATCTGCCCCATGAAATCTAAGACTCCTCTCAATTAGATGCAGAGTGGTCATCACCATCCTCAGTTCTTCAAGATTTGGAACTGAACAATGGACTAAATTAGGCTTACTATTGTTCTACTATAGACTTATTGTTATTCTAAAATTTAAGAAATTTTATCATTGATGTGGAGACAGTGGCCACCAGAAGTTTTGAGGGGAGGAAGAGGGAAGAATAGAGGTAATGTGGGGGTATTTTTGGGACATTGGAATTGTCCTGTATGTCATTGCAATAATGGACACAGGATATTATATATTTTGAAATAACCTACAAAATTGTGTGGGGCAAAGTATAAACTATAATTTATACTATAGTCCACAGTTAGTAATCAATCATAACAAATGTACCACACTAATTAAAATGCTTTTAATGTGGGAAAGTGTGGGAGGAGGAAGCGGTGGGGCATATGGAGATCCCTTATATTTTTGATATAATATTTATGTAATCTAAAGTTTCTTTAAAAATAAAAAATTAAATATATATATGTATATAATTTTCAAAAATTTGATATCAGGCAAATACAGATCACTGTCCCTAAACTCCAGATTGTATATTCTTTTAACATCCACACGATGCACTATAGAATAAACTAAGTGCTAGGTCACGATATAATCTCAAATTTCAAATTATCATACACAGTATATTGTCAGATCAACATAACTTTAACCTAGAAATCAATAAGAAAACAGCAATAATAATAAATCTAAATAGTTTTAAATTCAGACATAAAATGTCTAAATAAAACATTGGCCAAGAAAATGTCAATGTGGTTTTTAAAATATTTTGAACTGAATACAAATGATAGTCCTAACCTCAAAAGTTGGGGAATGCAGCTAATTCTGTACTTAAAGATAAATTTATAGGCTTAAATTAGCTAGGGAAAAAAAAAAAGAAAAATGAAAATCATTCACCTAATTATCCACCCACAGAATCTAGAAAAAAGAAAGAAAATAAAACCCAAAAACGGTTGAGAAGAAAAAATAAAGATGAGGGCAAATAGCAATAATGTTGTAAAACATAAATAAAGAGCATCAACAAAACCAAATGTTTTTGAATAATTATTGTCAAAATCACAAGACTCACCCTTTCCCAAATTATGATGATATTCTATATTATCTTATAGATTGTCTTCTCTTTCACATTGAAGTACACAGCCATCTAGAATTAATATTTCCATATTTTCTGTAGTTGTAGGTCAACATTAATGTTCTGTCAAATAGAAAATCACTTACCTAAATAACATTTAGTCTTTTAATTTGGTGCTCTTTTTTATTCACTTTTTATTGAATTTATGGAAGTTGACTTTTGAAAGTCAGAACTTTTGTGTCATGTTTTCTAGAATTCTATTACTGAGTATTAATACATTGTTCAGACACCAAAACCAATCATTTCTAGAACATTTCTAGTCAGATGTTATTCATGATTGATAAATAAATAAATAAATAAATATATATATATATACTACATTTCATAGATTGTTTCAAGTTACAAATAACTTGCCTAGTTTTTATACAATGTCTAACCTGATATGTCCTGCAACTCCTAGAAGTACAACACATTACAAATTGACTTATTTTTTTCAAGTTAGTGGTGTTTTTCTAGGCCATATATAGATCAGAAGCACAAACAATATCATGGTGGAGAGGGATGAATTAATGCCTCTTTGTTACCTACCTTAAAATGTCCAAATCAATAAATAAAATTGTGCAAAGAATAAATTATTCATCTCATAAATTTTCAGATTTATTGTATGGCATTTTGTAACTTGGTAAACTATTATTTTCCTGTCACAAACATGCCTTCTTCAAGAGGTCTTGGAACTTATATATGCAAAAGAAATACACTCCCAATTCTGTAGATCCTGCTGTGCATCTTCTTAGATTTTTCCAACTTGAATTATTAAAGTGTACTTCAATTCATTAAACAATCATTTCATTTTCTTTATGAGATAACTGGTGTCTCCTAATCCTATTCATGCAGCTTCCAAAAGCATTTATTGCTAGTAATGTCTTATTTCAAAGTTTAGTAGTTACTTTTCCCTTATAGCAGCAACCTTCCTGCTTACTGATTTTGAGGATAAGAATGCATGTAATTTTGGCTGCCAGGTGTGCTAAAATGACATTTAAAAAAATTCCCATTTTCTAAAATCCAGATCCTTCAGGAAAATGAAACTGAGCTAGTTTTGGTAATGCCCATTAACATGAAATACCCAACTATGGATCAAAATAACAAAATTCATTCACAGATGATAATAAATCAATTTATAGCATCTGTCATCATTACTTATATTTATAGTAATTTCTTACAGCTTCAAGGTTTGTGTTGCCGTGTATGACAGTTTGAAGTTGGACGGACCCCAGAAAATGATGTCCTAGGAGTCAATCCATTCCTGTAGGTGTAAATCTATTGTGGGTGGGACCTCTTGATTAGGTTACTTTAGTAAGGCATAGCCCAGAGTGGGTCTTAATCCTCTTACTAGAGTGAATGAAATTCAGAGGAAGAAAGCCAGAAGCCAGAAGCAGGAAGCTAAGGCAATGAAATCCAGAGAGAAGAGAGAGGCCAGCAGACACTACCATGTGCCTTGCCATGTAACAAAGGAGTCCAGGATCACCAGCAGCTTGCTTTGAGGAGACAGCATCATCTGATGATGCCTTGATTTGGATATTTTCATGACTTCAGAACTGTAAGCTTGCAAGCCAATAAATCTCCATTTTAAAAGCCAATACATTTCTGCTACTTTGCATTTTGGCAGTCCAGCAAACTAAAACATAGTGTTATGGGAAATTTTATATGAGTACCTGAATTACTAAGAGTTTATTAATTATAATTAATAAAAATCCACAGAAGTTAACTTAAATTTAAAAAAGAGCACTTATTAGACCATTCCTTTGTTTATGCTAGAAAAATATTGGCTTAAATAAAGAGGGATGTTTATTAAAATGTTATGGTTGATGGAACATAAGGGCAGGATGGATCTCTAATTCAGAAATAGGCCAAAATTAAGGACTAAGGACTGATGTGCTTTAGAATAATCTTTCTCAAATTTTAAAGTACATAAAATATTTCCAGGAGATCTGGATAAACTAAAGCTTTTTTGAAGATTTGCCTATGGCCTGGGGGTCGACCTTTCCAATGAGTTTCTATTTGATGCTTCTTTCAATCTACAGTCCACATTCAGAGTAGTAAAGTTTTAGAAAACCAAGAAATTACCCTTCCCTATAATCTAGACTTTAGTTTAGGTGATTATTTCAATATTTTCTCCCATTAAGCCCTGAGTTTCTCCTTGTAGAAATGACAACTGATTCATATTATAGTCTATCTTAAGACTTGGGAGGTAACAGGATGCAGATTTGGGGGATAGTTGAAATTGAGATAAATAGATGGTGATTCCATAAGGGAAGAAAGCCCACAATGCCTTGGTGCAGATTTTTTAACTTTGGGGGAGTTGCCACTTTACATCAATCAGCTATGGCCCAAAATACCAATGATACCTGTTAGGGAAGAGGCTATTGAAGGCCCACCTTTATCACTGGGAGCAGATCTCAAAAAAGCAAAATATTTATTCTGAGCTTTACAGTTTCTCATGATCTTCCTAGCAAGGGGAAATAAATTTAAACAACCTGGTCACAATGAAAAGGCATTTGGATTTTTCATTAAAATTGAACAATAAATAAAGCACACAAATAAAGAAAATATTTTCCGTTTGACTTTTCTTCCTCACTCATTATTATACATGTGAAATAGGAAGCTACAACAGTGATTTGCATAGGTGAGGAGCTGTTTTTATCCTATAAGATGTTGTCAGGAGATTGGCAATACAGGATAAGTTAGCTAGCTCAGTAATATCATTAGGGATACAGGCACCATCAAATTCTTGATTACTTTTCAGAGCATAATATTTTATCATCTATTGTAAGGTTCCTGCTGCATGTCCAAAAGAAATGTCCATACCCAAGTTAGAATTAAGGAGAAAAGGCAAAATCTGAAAAGAATGAACCACTGAATCTATTTATTTAAATTTCAAAAAAGAAAATCCCTCCAAAAAAGATATTTCATCAAAAGAGCCTTCATCAAAGAACATATATGCATGGCAAATAAGACTGAGAAAAAGATGTTCAATATCATTAGTCATTAGGAAAATGCAAATTCACATCACAGTGAGCTTCTACTACACACCGATTAGCATGTATAAAATTTTTAAAGCTGGCCATATCTAGGTTGGGAAGGATGTGGAAGAACTAGAACATTCCTGCACTGCTGGTGGAAATGTAAAATGATAAAACAACTTTGGAAAATTATTTGGCAGTTTGCTGTTTTGATAATTAAAGATATAACTACCATATGATTCTACTCCCAGGTATTTGCCTAAGAGATATGAAATATTATATCCAGACACACACTTGTACACACATGTTCATAGCTATTCTAGCTAAAACTGGAAGTATCCAAAAAGTCCATGAATACATGGAGGAATAATCAATATTACTCAACAATAAAAAGTATGAACTACTAATACATGCAACAAAATAGATGAGTCTCAAATTAATTCTACTTTCAAAGAAAAAAGCCAAAAAGAGTACAGGTTTTATGATTCATTAATATAAAATTCTCAAAAATGCAAACTAATTTAGAGAAAGTAGACCATTACTTTCTGGGTATTAGGTGGTCAAGGAGGGGCAAGAGGTAGGGATTACAAATGGCCAAGGAAAACTTTTGGATGTTTGTACATGTTCATTATTCTTATTGCATTCATAGATTCCACAGGTGTATGCATGTCATAACCTTTTAAAGTGCCATTTACTGTCTGTCAACCATAAAACAATTAGTGTTTAAACAAACAAAAAATGACATCCATATCACATGTACACTAGGCACACCATAGTGAAAATAAAACATCCCACAGGTGAAAAGTAAAAAAAAATAAAAATCTTAAAATCAGCCAGAGGGGCAAGACTACCTTTAAAGGCACAATATTTAGGCTGATAGCTGATTTTGAATATCAACATTGGAAGCAAAAAGTAAGAGCAATACTATCATCTATTGACTAAGAGGTAGGAAGGGGGACTTGAATATTTATAATTCTGTTACCAACCTTTTTTAAAAATAAGGAAATAAACAAATGGAAAAACCAAAATTAATATTAAGCAGAATAAAAGTGCTCTCACATGGAATGTCTGATAAGCAAGTGGGGTAGTTTGAGGCTTTTTGGATGCAAGAAAATCATGTCCTTAGGGCTAATCCATTCCTGTGGCAGTAAACCTACTTTAAGTGGAAACTTCTTTTGATTAGGTTACTTCGGTAGAACATGAACCAGGGTGGATCTTAATCCTTTTCCTGGAGTCCTTTATAAATGGAATGAATACAGAGAGAGACACTGAGAGAGAAACTCACAGGAACTGAGAGAGTAAGCCATGGAAACCAGGAAGCCGAAAGCAACTAGACCTGTGGAGAATAGTGAAACCAGCAGACACCACCATGTGCCTTCCCATGTGACAGAAGATTCCAGCATCTCTGGCAGCCTTGTCTTAGGAAAAGAGCATCGCCTGATGTTGCCTTGATTTGGACATTTTCATGGCCTCAGAACTATAATCTTGCAAGCAAATAAATCCCCATGGTAAAAGCAAACCTATTTCTGGTATATTGCATTCTAGCAGTCTATCAGATTAAAACAGTAAGATAGAAAGTAGAACAAGTAAAGTTGGAGATAAAAAATAAAGGTAAATGTATAAATGTATTAAACAACAGAATAATAATGCATGATGGGGAGAAAATGAATAGAGTTAAAATACATTATACAAATTTTGGAAGAGGTAAATGGAGTTTTAATGTTGTAAAGCCCAGGAGGAGAGTGGAAATTTAAAAAAATGGGTGGAGGTTTCTAATACGGAAACAAACGTTTGACATTCAAACAATGGATCACAAAACCATGGTAAATCAAAACTATATAGCAGTTAAAATATGCCAGATCATATATGCCAGCAAGTAAAACTGAAGTAAGCAAAGTCAGATGAAAATATTTGTAAAATATTCTATATTATTATATAGAATGTATATAAGCAGTAAAATTATGAAGCCTACATAGAAAAATAGGTTGCCAGCTTAAATACATAGTGCACAAAGAAGAATAAGAATGGAAAGAATGCTGTCTTTTTGCTACATGTTAAATAGTTCTCTTTTTTTGTAAAGAAAAGACCTGAGATAAGATTGGCTGAAAATTAACATGGTGGATAGAACAGACTCTATCATATTCCCTACTTCTAAATTGTAAAATATAGCATATTAAAAATTTTGTCAATATTGACAAGTTATTGCTATTTCCAGATTTGCAGGACAGAGGTAATCTATTTTGGAAAAAAAATGGTTATTTTGATAATGAGCACTTTCACTTTATGGCTAGGGAAACACAACAATTAAAATGTACCAATAGATTTGGATTTATTGTTTAAGATAATGTGTTAGGAATTGATAATTATACCTTGCCTTAATTTGCTAGGACTGCTATAGCAAATAATTTACCACAACCCGGTTGACTTAAACAGTAGGAATTAACTGACTCACAGTTTTGAGGCAAGAAGTTCAAAATCACTGTCTGGCAGGCCTTCTCAGAAGTCTGTCCAATTCGGGTAGTGGCTTCCTTGCCGCAAGCTCTGCCTCTGTCACGTGATGATCTCTTTATGTCTCCTTCTATGACTTGTACTTCAATGTCCAAGTTTCCTTTGATTATAAAGACCCCAGTAATACCAGATTAAAGCCCACCCTATTCAACTTGGCCTCATTTTAACAAGATCTCTGAAAAAGCCTATTTATAAATGAGTCCACACACACAGGACCTGGGGCTAAGGACTTTAATACGTCTTTCGGTGGGACATTGCTCAATCTACCACGTGTCTTAACTCCAAAACCATGAAGATAATTCAACTTTAGAATATTTAAGTCTGTAGAGAAGCATGGGAGGAAAAGGGAAAGTCAGAGAAAGGATCAAGGAAATTGTGAGAAAACCATTATAGCATTGAGCAGTTTTCCTAAATCATTTCAGAGAAAGTGTCACTTCTGAGAGTTGTTAATAGATAGTTTTCTAAAGAGGGCTCCCTGATCAAACTAATGTAGGGAATTCTTGTGCTATATTTGTCCTCCTCTTATGAAGTAGCAGCACATGTTACTAGTATGAAAGATTCTGAAAGTACTGGGAGAAAGAGTTTTTAATTTTTTCATCCCAATATTAACTATACTACTCTGATCATCAGACATTTAGTTATATATTTATTTCTGAATCTCAAAAAACCTTATACCTCTATATTTTGAAAAATTCATTTGTAAAATAAATGATGGGCATTTCAAGAGAGTGTCAAATTCTGCAGGAAGGTCAAAGTGATTATAAACTAAAGAAACTACTATATATGGTGTAGCCATTGGGCAATTTAATCTAATTATGAATTCCAAAAATATAATTGGATTTTTGCTTTTAAACTGATCTGTTAATCTGGGCATGATAAAGTTATGATTAGGGCGTTGACTGGGACATGACAGTAGGGCGTTGAGCCCCGCCCCTTGGTGGGTGAAGGAATCAAATTTTTGATGATGTCTTCTTTACATGTGAGTTTTTGGTATATCTTTGGAGCGATGTCTGTTCTAGTCTTTTCCTCATTTTAAAAGTGGGTTGTTTGTGTTTTTGTTGTTGAGTTGCAGAATTTCTTTATATATTTTGTACATTAAATTTTTATTGAAAAAAAAAGAAAAAAGGCATGGCAAAGGACAGAGAGAGCAGTTTTGAGTAACAATTTTGATGTTGGAGTTTTGATGTTGGAGAGAAGGCCCTGGGATAGAGACAAGCCATTCGCTGAGAGTTTACAGCTGGCCTTGTGGAGAGAAGCAAAGCCTAGAGAGCCTCGTAGTCTACAGTTGACCTTGTGGAGGAAACAGAGGGGCTGAGCCGGGAGAGAAATGCAGCCCCGGGAAGAGAGGAACCCAAGAAGCCTGAACCCTGGCAAATGTTGGCAGCTGTCTTGCTCCAACACGTGGCAATGGACTTTGGTGAGAAAAGAAATTTACGCTTTATAGCCTGGTAACTGTGGACTTCTACCCTAAATAAATACCCTTTACAAAGACCAACCCATTTTTGGTATTTCACATTAGCACCCCTTTGGCTGACTAATACATATGGTGATTAAGAATTAACTGGTCTTTTATGAGACAGAAGTTTTAGTAGACTGTGGGATTAGGAGACACTGTGGGGTTATAAAGGAGAAAGTAGATTATGAGAAAAATAGGTATGGAAAACAGTTAAAAGGAAAAGAAAGGCTTATAATATAAAGGAGAGGAGTAAAGTGAAATAGGTAGTTTTGTTAATCTTAATTTAAAATCTATCGTTTCAACTCTACCAGAGATATGAATCTAAAATTGGATATATTCTTAGGCACAAATTTAAATTTCATGGTCATAATCCCTTGAGAAACATGGAATGGAGGAAAATAAAAAGAGCTCTTAATGTAGCAGTGACTCTCAAAGTCTGACTTTTGGACCACCGATCTCGAAATTGCCCTAGGACATGGGTACAAATAAACTGCATTTTAGAAAAGTACCCTGAGTAATTGTGACGCACATTTAGTTTTGAGAAAAACGTAATTTCATGGTTCATCTCCTTCTTTTGTCTCATTCTAGCTCTGCTCTCAAAAGCCTGCATAAACTTCTTACCACCAAGCTTTTTTAAAAACCTTTATTTCATTTTGATTGAGCAACCGATCCTTAAGCTAATAAAACTCTTTAGGACCTCTGTCTTCCTATACTTGAAATTCATCAGAGCCATCTTGATACCTTGTTCTTTTTCTGATTAATTTAATGTGATAACAAAAAAATCTGGAATTTCTTATAGTGATTTATTTCAGAGAAGTTGGAATAATTAATGCAATATGGAATTGTCACTTTTCAGTATGCTGTAACCAGGATACCCTTCTTATATAGAATTATACACTCTTTAATGATAGATATCAGCTTTAAAATTACCACATTTCACTGAGAAAATGTGGACAAGGTCATCCCTCCGGTAACACACATGGTCACACGGTTTTTTTAAGATCATCAGAAAGGCAAGTTATCTGTGCAAATGGCCCATTGTTACCAACTGTGCTTCATGTAATCAGCCCACTCTCTGAAGACATAAGCCACGATATGTTACATGCTTCTTTACCGTGATCGTAGTTCTAAATATTCTTTAATAGTTTCGTTTTCCTTTTATATATTTTTTCAATAATACAGAGAATATCATCTTTTTCTGCTGATTTCTTAGAATGCACTTAAATACTGTAATTAGTTGTTTCTTTGTATTTTAAAGCACTGAGGCTGATTTTCTTATAGCAACAGGTGACCACCTTAATTTTGAATATATATTACAAATGTGTGTGATTGTTCTAAAAAACTAACATCTGAATTAATGGAAATCAAAATAATGTTGATGATTCCTTTGTGTCAATGTAAAATGTATGTTCATTCCAAACTGTCCCCTAAACATTTTTTCCTTACATAAAAGTCTTTAATGACAAAATTTATTTCTAATTGAATATCAACAAGAGAGAAGAAATAAGAGTAAAGAAAATCAATTATAGGAACTGAACTTTCTTTTTTTCTGTAAAACTGAATGAATATTCATTAAAATGATCAACTCTAGGAATGCAGGGTTGTATTGTGAGGATTGGAGAAATTATGAAATTTCAGATAAACTTCCAGAAAAATACATTACATGATATATGGAGAGGCCAATTCCTAAAAATATTTAGGGAAGGTAAAAATTCGAGCTAGCAAATTATTTAATTAGTAATATTTGAATATATATTTCTTAAAAATATGTGTATGTAAACAGACAAATAAAATTTTGCACATAAATTTTCACACAAATTGTATGCCAACAAATCTTACATTAACTCTATAAGCTCTGTTTGTCATAACATCCATGTGCAACTATTATTTTATTTTAAAGAGAATATTGCTACAATACCATATAAATTGAAGATGGAGTTAAGAGAAACATGTAATGTTTTTGTACTTCTATTTTATCAGTCAGAAAGTACATTTTGACATTTACTTTTGTTCCAAATTAACAGCTATCTAAGAGGAAACCAAGTAAATATGCTTCTTGCCCTTCACTGTTTGTGACAGATTTGCAAATGATGAACAAATGGATCCATAGATTTTACATGAACTGTGAGTCTTCTCTGTTCAGTGTTGGTTTCTATTAATTTATTCTTTGGAATGGTTTACATTAAAGCAATAGCTGGTAATTTCCCAATGCTACCCTTTAGTAATAAAATGTCTTTTCAATAACTCAAGGTTTAATCCATTTAACATTTCTGCCCACATTCTTAATTGTGAACAGAGCAGAAATGGCATAAGATTGGTGTTGCAAAAGTTTAAGCAACTGTAAGGTGTTCACTATTGCACTATTGCAGGAAAAATTAACCTGCACCGAAGGACTGGCTTTGATATTTCAGTACAACATTGCAAGCTAATTGGACAGAAATGTTTATATAGTCTATTAATAAGTTTTCTATGATAAAATAGTGCTATCAAATCATGATACTGGTTATTTCTAACAACTGGTACAAAATCATTATTAAGTTGGCATCTATGTCTTTTTAATATTTTAAACATGAAGAGTAGCATATATTTTGGAAAGCAAGATTTCATTTATAAATAATATTCATTAATTAACCACAATATTTTCACTTTCTTCTGTCACACATTTTCTGATGTTGTGTTCAAATTTACACTCTTCAGGGTACATGCTATTATTCTGTAATGTTATCTTCATTCCATTTTTTAATATATATATTTTTTATTTTTAAAGAAGCTTTAGATTACATAAGCATTACATAAAAACATCTAAGGGATTCCCATATGTCCCACTCCCTCCTTCTCCCACACTTTCCCACATTAACAACATCCTTCATTAGTGTGGCACATTTGTTACAATTGATGAACATGTATTGAAGCACTGCTACTATTTATATGAGGAAAAGTAGAGAAGAAATAAGAACATATTTTCAGTCCCAAGAAATATATCATTAATCATTAATTTGAAAATAAATGTTTGATATTTTTCTGTTCCTACCCTAGTCTTCCTTGGCCATTTAAGTTCATAGGAAAATATGAAAATTGAAGATACAGAAATTTTTAAAATCACAATTTGATTATTTTGTTTTATACAAGAGGAATACCTAGTAACAATTACAAGTCTTTTTGATAAACAAAACACAATAGGTGCACATGTTTATTTTAGTTAATATTTTTCTTTCCCATTACTATTCTTTTGCAATATTTTTAGAGTTTATTCCTTAGAAGTCTAACCTCATAACTGTATGTGTTTCAGAATCTCCTGGCCATCAATGTAGAACAAATTATTCATGTTTCTGTACTTCAATAATGAGATGTCAGCTCTTCATCCCCCCTGTTGAAAGGATTGTCAGAAATGATTGAATCCCCAGTGATATGACCTCAATGCCATTTAAAACTTGCCCTCATAAGAGTATATTTTATCTCAGAAGCTCCTCTTTTTCTTATTAGAATTTTCTTTTTTGCTAATACCATGTGTGTAAGTCATGTATATGCATAATTCAAACTGAAAATCTTTTCAGGAATAGTCATATACACAGAGAGAAGTCATTAAGTATCATTTATTTGGAACACTTATTATGAAAATATATGAATATTATCTTAATTCTTTTTTCATAAAACCCTGAAAGAGTTGTTGAGGCTGCTAATTTTCAGTTGCTCCATGGCAAAAGTATTTGCCAGCAAGTATTACTGTTTGTTGTTTAAATATCATTTCTTTTTAAAAATTTACATCCAAAGAAATATCCACCTAATGATTTTATATCCATGAGAGTGTCTTTGCCATTATTATAAATTTGCAAAGCAGAGAGGTTGTCTATTAGTCAGGCTTCCAGCAGAGGAACAGAAACAGTAGGATATATACATATATACACATTCAAATAAGTATTATAAGATTTTGTGTGTGTATACTAAGAGATGTATTGCACTGATGTAGCTTAGACCATTATGGGGGCTGCTTAAGTAAGTACATAATTCCTAGGGAAGTCCACTGGGAAGGGAAGACTGGTGCTCCCATAAAGGAGCTGATGCAGCAATACAAGAGTAGAATTTCTTCTTCTACAGCGAAGCCTCAGTTCTACTCTTAAGTCCTTAGAACAGAATCAAGACAACCTAGATTACCTAGGATAATCTCCTTTACTTAAAGTCAACTGAGTATAAACATTAATCAAATATGTGAAATACCTTCACAGCAACCCCTAATAAGCATTTCATTGAGTAACTAATGAATAGAATCCAATCAAGCTGACAAATGAAACTAGCCATCACTGGACATCCCTTGTCAATGGGCATTCATATACAACTCTGTAAACTACACTTAATCTCCAAATAAAGACAATAACAAAGTCATAGTTACACACAACTAAAAACTCATTAACCTTAGCCCTGAATAGAATGCAAAGTCCTTGGGTAGTGTTCACATTTTTTTCTTAATATCTGGTGTATTAGGGTTTCCTATGGAAACAGAACTGATAGGAGATATCTGTAAAAGTTATGAGATTTTTAAAAATTGTCTGACACAACCATGGGGATGCACAAGTCCAAATTCCATAGGGCAGGCTGCAAACCAGGGACTCCAATGAAGGTCTTTGATGAGTTCTCCATGAGACATTGGCTGTTAGAAGTAGAGATGGGAATTCTCTCTCTGAATACTACGTCTCCTTTTAAAGTCTTCAATTGATTGGATTAGAAGTCACTCACTGCTAATGCCAATGTCTTTGGTTGATTGTAGATGCAACCAACCATGTATGAAATCAACTCTCTGATGATTAAGTCCATGAAATGCCCTTGTAGTACAATTAGCCTGCTGCCTGCTTGACCAAACACCTGGACACCATTACCTGGCCAAGTTGACACGTAAGCTTGACTCTCACAGTCCACTCCTTGTCAACTTGGCAGCCATACACATCACCTTAAACCATACTTAGTCTCTAAACAAAAACAATAACAGATATATATATATATATATATAATTTCTTTCTAACAATACTCAACTGTCTTGCATACAACCAGAAACACACTAAATCCCTCCAAAATAGGGTGCAAATCCTTGGGTAGTATTCACTCTTAAACTTGACATCTTTAAATACTATGACATAAAACTAATACAACTTAGGTCATATGATAAGGGGAAAGTTTAGGGAATAAAACAATGATGTTCATTTTATGTACATATACAAACATACTCATAACAAAGCAGTTAAGACATTAATGACCATTACAGACCTCATTTCTTTAACTGGTCACAAGGTCAAAGTTCATATTTATTACTATCTTCTTCCACTACCCATTTCAAGTTCCCTTAACCTTCAGTAAGTACCTCAGCTGGCCGTGGTTCTTTCCCTGGTGGGGTGATCCAAACTTTCATTCCTGAAGATTCTAGGCCATTGTTAGTACTCCCTGGATTGGGTTGTTGCAATTTTCCATTGAATTTAACCACAGAGCATGGTAGTACTAAGAGACACCCTAGTGGATCTCCTGTATTCTAAGCAAACTCTTCTTTATCTCCATTTTGTAGGTGCAGTCCCATTTACCTTTGATAGTCAGAATCAATCACCCAAGCCAGTACAGTAACTCCCTTCTTTGCCTGTTGATTCAGAAGCATGAGGTGCCCAAAGTCATCAGGTGGCAGTCTTAACTTCTAGTTCAATGGAATCACTGTTGTGTTTCCTAGTAGAAGAACTTCTCCATTTGGAACTCAGACCTGTAGACCAGCAGAGCTTAAGGTTGCAGAGACAGGGAGCAAAAATTTTCCTAGTAAATCACTAGGGGTAATAGTGAGTTGTGTCACTCCCATTTTCACACCTTGATTCCTGGATATATGAATCCTGGATGTGGTAGAAACAGCAGCATAGAGTAGATGCTGACTTAGAACATACACAGCCTCCTAGAGAATATTGCCTTACCCTGCAAGGTATTGCCACCTAGTTAATGTTGTAATTGAGTTCAAAAGTTATTCCACAGTTCTATCAATCTAGCTGCTTGAGGATGATGGGGAACATTGTAGGACCAATGAATTCCATGAGCTTGTGCCCGTTCCTGCATATCATTTGCTGTGAAGTAGGTTCCTTGTTCAGAAGCAATGCTATGTGGAATGCCATTGGCATGAATAAGAGATTTGGTAAGTCCATGGATGATAGTTTTGGAAATAGGTAAACCCATATCTGGAGTGTGTATCTATTCCAGTTAGAACAAATCACTGCTCCTTCCATGATGGAAGTAGTCCAATGTAATCAACCTGCCACCAGGTAGCAGGCTGATCACCTCAGGAAATGGTACCACATCGGAGGCTGAGTGTGGGTCTTTGCTGCTGGCAGAATGCACACTCAGCAGTGGTTGTAGCCAAGTCTGCCTTGGTGAGGGGAAGTCCATGTTGCTAAGCCCATGAATAACCTCCATCCCTGCCACCATGGCCACTTTGTTCATAAGTCTATTGGATAATGAAAAGAATGGCTGGGGAAAGAGGCTGAGCGCTAGCCACAGAGCAGGTCATTTTATCCACTTGATTATTAAAATCTTCCTTTGATGAAGTTACCTCTGGTGAGCTTTCACTTGGGACACAAATATTTTCATGTTTTGCACACTCAGAAAGGTCTATCCACATACCTCTTCCCTAGAATGCTTTGTCACCAATTTTCCAATCATGTTTCTTTCATGTTCCTAACCATCTAGCCTAACCATTGGGAACAGTCTATGAATCAGTGTACAAATGCCCCTCCATTCATTTCTCCTTCCAAGTAAAATGAAAAAAACAGGTGCACTATTTGAAGTTCTACCAATTTGGAGCATTTGCCCTCAACACTGTCCTTCAAGGAGGTCCCAGAAAGGGGCTGCAGAGCTGGAACTGTCCACTTTCAGGTGGTATCTTCATATTGTGCAGAACCATCTGTAAACCAGGCTTGAGTTTTTTCTTTCTCAGTCAACTGATTGTAACGAACTCCTCAGGAGGCCATAGTTTTTGGCTGGGAAAGAGAAGATAATGTGGCAGGATTGGTGACCGTAAGCACTTGTGCCACTTCCTCTGTAACTTACTTGTGCCTTCAGAACCCAGTTGAGCCCTATCTCTTACATACCACTTCCATTTTATGATGGAGTGCAACATTATGGTTTGGTGGGTCAGACAATACCCTGTTCATGATAGCCAACTCAGGTCTCACGGTTACTTAGTGGCCCAAGGTTAAGCATTCAGTCTCTACTAAGGCACAGTAGCAAGCCAAAAGCTATTTCTCAAAAAAGAGAGCAGTTATCTGTAGAGGATGGCAGGATTTTGCTCCAAAGTCCTAAGAGTCTACATTGTGATTCTCCTATAGGGACCTGCTAAAGTCTCCAGACTGTATCTTTATTTGCCACTGACACTTCTAGCACCATTGGACCTGCTGGATCATATGGTCCAGGTGGCAGTGCAGCTTGCATAGCAGCCTGGACCTGTTGCAGAGTCTCCTCTTGTTGCAGTCCACACTCAAAACTAGCAGCTTTTTTGGTCACTCAGTAAATGAGCCGCAGTATCATACCCAAATAAGGAAAATGTTGTCTCCAAAATCTGAAGAGACCAACTAAGCATTGTGCCTCTTTTTTGGTCATAGAAGGAGCCATGTGAAACAGCTTATCCTTCACTTTAGAAGGAATATCTCAAAATACTCCACACCAGGGGACACCTAGGAATTTCACTGTGGTGGAAGGCCCCATAGTTTTGTTAGATTTATCTCCCATTTTCTCTCACTCAAATGCCTTACCAAAAATCTAGAGTAATTGCTACTTCTTGCTCACTAGGTTCAATCAGCCTTATATCATCAATAAAATGGACCAGTGTGATGTCATGTGGGAGGGAGAGATGATCAAAGTCCCTATGGACAATATTATGACTTAAGGTTGGAGAGATGATATATCCCTGAGGCAGAACAGTAAAGGTACATTGTTGGCCTTGCCTGCCAAAGCAAACTGTTTCTGGTGGTCCTTAAAAATGGCAATTGAGAAAAAAATATATCCCAGATCAATATTTGCAAATCTGTACAGGGGTTGTGTTGATTTGCTCAAGCAATGATACCACATCTGGAAACAGCAGCTGCAATTGGAGTCACCACCTGATTAAGTTTACAGTAATCTATTGTCACCCTCCAATATCTATCTGTTTTCTGCACAGGCTAAATAGGAAAGTTGAATGAGGAGGTGGTGGGAATCACCACTCCTTGATGGTGGCATTGATCTCTGCAATCCCTCTAGCAATCCAATATTGCTTTTGATTTACTATTTTGCTTGGTAGTTGTAGTTCTAGTGGCTTCTACTTGGCCTTTCCTATTATGATAGCCTCACTCCACAAGTCAGGGATCCAAATTGGGGATTCTGCCAGTTACTGAGTATGTCTATTCCAATTATGTATTCTAGAACTGGGGAAATAACCATAGACTGGGACCAGGGACCCACTAGACTCACTGTGAGACAGATCTGAGCTAAAACTCCATCAATCACCTGACCTCCATAAGCCCTTACTCTGACCCGTGGATCACATTGATGCTTTGGGTCTTCTGGAATTAATATCACTTGTTTGCCAGTGTCTAAAAATCCCCCAAATGTCTGACCGTTTCCTTTACCCCAATGCACAGTTACCCTGGTAAAAGCCCATATGGATCTTTGAGAAATTCCTGGAGGAAGATTAACAGCATAAATTTTTGGCAGTATAACAGGGACCTTCCCCAATGTGACCTGGCCTTCCCTTCATTCAAGGCACTTTGCATCTGTAATCTTTCTCAAGTCTGAGACTTGATTAAGGGGCTATGGCTTTCTGTTTGTGTAATTCAAGTTAGGGTTTTGTTCAGCCAACCTAGAACTCTTCTGCCTACACAGATCAAATAAGAATTTAGTAGACTGCCCGTCTATTTTACTTCTATGTTACCCATGATCTACTAGCTAATGCCTTGGGTTTATGAGACTCAGATTCTTGATTGCTACTTTAAGTCTGACTTTCATTGTGGCAGCCATGCCCACCTTGTCATTGGCTATTAAGTGCTGCTACCTGGCTTCTGCCAGCCTGAGATCTGATCATCTCCACAGTATTTAAGGATTCTAGTTCCATGACATCAGTTCCCACAGTAATACCTGATCAATAGAGAAGAGCAACCACAGAGCTCTTCAGGGAAGATGGAGTGAGTCTCACAAATTTATTCCTCACAGTCCTGGTAATAGGTGTGCCCTCTGGACATTCCAGGGGTGGGTGAGCAGGTCTTAAATGGTGAATCCATTCTAGCATCCCAATCTGTCTAAGCCTTTGGATCCCCTCATCTACAGTATACCAGGGCAATTCTGGCATCTCAAGGCCAGGCACTGTAGGCCATCATTTGGTCCATGTTTCAGCCAGCCATGCAAACAAACTGTTAGAATATTTCTAACTCTTCAAGATACAACACTGAATCCAGAATCTCTGCTTAGTGGTCCTATATCAATAAATTCAGTCTGATCTAAATTTAAATTCCTTCCACCATTATCCCATACCCTTAATATCTATTCTCATACATATTCCCCTGATTTCTGTCTTTAAAAATTGGAAAACTCATATGGTTCTTTTAAAGTATAGCATACTTCCTCAAGGGGCACACTTTTTACTTCACCTTTGGGGGGTTTGTCGTGATTTTGTCTAGTTATTGATCTGGAAGAGAAGAAGGCTTGTGATGGTAAATAAGGAGAAGAATTAGAAGTGTCTTTAAAGCCAATTACCTCAGGGCATTCCCTTGCAGTTTGATCTGGTGAGACAGGATTAATCTATTCAATTGGGGGTTGGTAGACTCCTCAGGGCAGGGTGGATTTTGGGTGGTGATGGTTTCTTCAGGGCAGGGAGGAGATTGAGACTTCTTGGTGCAAACTGGGGCTTGGTTAGTGTAGGCTTGAGGTTGGGTGGTATCCTCCCCAGGGCAGGGAGAAGGTCAGAACTCCATGGGGCAGGCTAGAGATTGGGCAGTGTAGGCATGAGGCTGGGTGGTACCCACCTTAGGGAAGGGAAGGGCTCTGGACTCCTTGGGGCAAACTGGTGGTTGAGTTATGCAAGCTTGGCATTGGTTGATTTCCCTATGGCAGACCATTACATGTTTATCTGGTAAATTCTCAACAGAATTTAGGATTCAATGCCCCATTGCTATCATCATCAACCCATATGTCTCCATATTGATCCTTAGGATTCCAGTCCCTTCCAGTCAATGCCCTTACTTTATCAGAAAACACACTGCAAGGTTGAAATTTTAGTTTCTGTTGTAACTTGCAATTCATACAGTGAGGCTCTGAGTCTGGTTTTCAGAAATCTGATGTCTGCAGCTACATAAAACAAGATTTTCTTTCCTAGCACATATAGAAACTTCAACATCATTCATGTGGTACTTAAGTCTCAAATTTGAAGGCTTCAGCTCATCCCTTTTTTTGTAACTGTATCCAGTGTATTTAGAACAACCAGCCAACATCATTGTGACTTCTAAATCCACAAAACTCTTTTAAGATGTGAAAAATTCTCTCGCATGGAAGCATGGAAGCAGTTATATCCAGTGGTGCCATTATGCATATCTCTATTGTTGACTCATGCCATGGACTGTCAGTTGCCTTTTGATTATAAGAATGAGAGACATTAGTGCCCTTGAATCTAATCAGAGTAGAGAGCCAATTGCAAAAAATCCCAATACCAACTCAGAAATCCCATTTTTAAGAGTCTGCTTCTCAAGAAACACTCCCAGTACCAAGCTGTATTAGTCAGGGTTCTCTAGGGAAACATAACCAATAAAGGATATCTATAAATAGTATAAGAATTTATTAAATTGTCTCATACAACTGTGAGGATGCACAAGCCCAAATTCTGTAGGGCAGTCTGCAAACCAAGGTCTTCAATGAAGGTCCTTGATGAGTTCCCCATGAGACACTGGCTGTCTGAAGTATAGATGGGAATTCCCTTACTGAATGCTGAAATCAATTCTCCTTTTAATTGCTTCAAATGATTGGATGAAACATCACTCATTGCTGATGACAATCTCTTCAGTTGATTGTATATGTAACCAGCCAACTATGCAATTAAGTCACTGGTGATTAAAGTGGATGAAATGCCCTTGTATTACAATTAGCCCAGTGCTTGTTCTATTTAATGTCTGGACCCCATTACCTGGCCAAGTTGACACAGCCTTACCATCACATCTGGTAATTTAAATATTGTAATGAGAAGTTAACTGTTATTAATAGATCTTATGTTATATGATAAGGAGATAAGAGAGAGAAAAATATTTGATATATATATATATATCATATTCACAGAAAATAAGGAAGAAACACTCCTACCTCTAATACTCCTCATTTCTAAAACTGGACACCAGGTCACAACTGGGATTTATAACTACCTTCTTTCGCTATTCATTCCATATTCTGTTTTTCTCTACCAGCACCACAGCTACTTGTAGTTCTTTGCATTGGGTTGTTGTAGTTTTCCATTGACTTTAATCTCAAAGGCAGTACTAAGAGACACCTCAAGGATGCATTCCAAACACTTGCCTTTCTTTACATAAATTGCATAATAGCAGCAAATGTTCTCTTGTTTAAGAAATAAAAAAGATTTGCTTGTATATCACCAAGGGTAAACATGATTGGTACCTCCCCATTTTTGTCCTTTGATGCCTGGACTCATGAATCCTAGCTATGAGAGAAACACCTCCATATATTGGACATTGGTATTGTGCATACACTACCTCCTGGAGAACATTGACCCAGGACTGCATGGTATTGCCACCAATCTGGTGCTGTAACTGTGTCTTCAAAAACCAATCCACCATTCTATCAATCCAGCTATTTGAAGATGATGGTGAACATGTTAAGACTAGTGAATTCTAAAAGCATGTGTCCTTTGCTTCACCTTATTTTCTATGATAGGAGTCCCTTTGATAAGCTATTTTGTAAGTCCATTAATGGGGACTTTTGGCAAAAGCATTGTGTGCATTAAAGGCAGCTCCATATACAGAGTAAGTGTCTCTACCAGTAAGATAACTTCCCCTTCCATAATGGAAGTGGTCCAACATAATCATCTGCCACCAGGTATCTCACTGATTACCTTAGGAAATGGTGCCATAATTTGAACTGAATATTGGTCTCTGCTACCAGCAGATTGAGCACAGAGCACTTGTTTTGACCAGGTCAGCCTTGGGTGAGTGGAAATGTATGTTGCTGATCCCATGCATATCCCCTACCCTATCACCATAGCCACTTTTTTCATGATGCCATTCAGTAATGACAGGATTGACAGAAGAAAGAGGCTTACTGGTATTCACAGAATAAGTAATCCTATCTACTTGATTATTAATATTATCTTTGCTGAAGTCACCCTTTCATGAGCATTCACATGAACACAAATATCTTCATGCTTTTTGTTTACCATAGAGATATACCCATGATCTTCTTCTGATCAATTCTTCAATCATATTCCTTTCAAGTTTCTGACCATCCAGCCAGGTCATTGGCCACAGCTCATGAACTGATATACACTCATACCTCTGGCCACATCTCTTTCCAAGCAAAATGAAAATTTTCTTTTCATTTTCTTTTCATTACAGTACTGCCTACTGTAACAATTTATCTTCACCACCATTTCAGGGATGTATTAAAATGAGGCTGTAGGACTATAGTTGCCCACTCTTGCATGGTGCCTGGTTATCATGCAAAACCATTTGCAAACCAGGACAAAGTTTTCTCTTCCCCAGTCAACTGATTGTAGAAAACACTTCATGAGGCCAGTGGTATGGGTTGGAATAGAGAACATAATGTAGCAAAAGTGGGGGCAATCAGCATTTGGACAACTTCCTGTGTAACTTATTTATACCTTCTGAGACTCTTCTAGCCCAATCTCATATCTAAATGTCCATTTAATGATGGATTGCTGTTATGCATGCCCAATTTTATACATGGTGAGTGAGGCAATGCCAGTTCATGATGGACTGCTGAGTTCTCATGGTAAATTGGTTGTCTATGGTAAAGCATCCAGTATCTACTAAGGCCCAGTAACAGGCCAAAAACTGTTTCTTGAAAGATCAGATATCTGCAGAGATGGCAGACTTTCCACCAAATCCTGAGACCTTTGCTTTGATTATCCTATAGGAGCTTTCCAAATGTTTCAAACAGAATTTCTATTTGCCACTGACATTTCAAGGACCATTGGACCTGCTGGATCATATACTTCAGTGGAAGAGAAGCTTACATGGCAGACTTCACCTGCTGCAGAGCTTTCTATTTTTCTGGATACCACTCAAAATATCACCTTTTCAGCTTATTAAGTAAATGGGCTAGAACAGCACACCCCAATGAGTAATATGTTGCCTCTAAAATCCAAGAGGCCAAATAGGTGTTGTACCTCTCTTTTGGTTGTAGAAGGGGCCAGATGCAAAAAATTGTCCTTTATTATAGAGAGAATGTTTCAACAAGTCCTATGTCACTGTACCTTTAAATATTTCACTGGAAAAGCCATGAATTTTTGTCATATTTATTTCCTGCTGTCTGATTTGCAAATGCCTTACCAAAGAAACCAGAGTATTACTTCTTGCTTTGCAGGTTCAATCAATATAATGCCATCAATGTATTAGATTAATATCATGTCATGTGGATGGGAAAGTCAAAAAGGTAACTGCAGACTAGATAATGACATAAGTTAGGAGAGTTGATATAAACTTGAGGCAGGACATTGAAGGTATATTGCTGCCCTTGCCAGATAAAAGCAAACTATTTCTGGTGGTCTTTACTAACAGGTATTAAGAAAAAAACATTTTCCAGATAAAAAACTGCATACTAATTACCTGTAGGTATGTTAGTTTACTCAAGCTTTGAAATCACATCTAGAAGAGCAGCTTCAATATGAAGCAGAACCTGGTAAATTTAACAGTGATTCACCATCATTCTCCAATATCCATCTGCTTCTTGAAGAAGTCAAACAGGCAAGTTGAATTGGGATGTGGTGGGAATCACCACTTCTGCATCCTTCAAGTCTTTAATGGTGGCACTAAACATTGAAATTCCTTCAGGAACTATTTTGTTATGTAGAGACAATTCTAGAGTCTTGCGATTGACCTTCCCTATCATAATAGTCCTCAAAAAAAAAAACAAGGAATCGATGTGGGGATTCTCTCGTTTGCTGAGTATGCCTATTACAATTAAAAATCCTCAACTATGGAAATAACTTCAGAAAGGGTTTGGGAACCCACTGGGACCATTGTGAGATAGATCTGAGCTAAAACTACATTGATCTCCTGACCTACATAAACCCGTACTCTCACTGGTAGACCACAGTGATATTCTGAGTCTCCTGGAATTAATGTCAGCTCGGAGCCAGTGTCTAATAATCCTTGAAATATCTGATCATTTCCTTTTCCCAATGCACAATAACCCTGATAAAAAGCTGTAGATTCCTCTTTTAGTTGGGTAAAGTGGTTTGGATCAAAATACTAGAAATGAGTTGGTTTTTATAATGGAGATTTATTAGGGTTAATGCTTACATTTCTGAGGTTTTGAAATATGTCCAAATCAAGGCATCATCCGTGGTGCTTTCTCACCAATGGTTGGCTGCTAGAAGATCCTGGACTCTTGCCACTTGGCAAGGCAAAATGGTGGCTCTCCATCTGGGTCTCTGCCTTCTTCTCCAGGCTGCTTTCTCCTCTAGCTCAGCTGTGTGAGATCGAGCACATGGCTGAGGTTGTCTCTTCAGGTTTGAGATACTCTGTGGGCTTAGCCTTTCAGGGACCTCATTCCAAGCTCTGTGCTCTGCTGATTCAAGCTTCTGGCCTCTAGAATTTCTCTCTTAGCCTCTCAGGGCTTCTTTTTCTTTCTGTGACTGCAGGGGATCTTAGATTCCTTTCCCACATAGCAGGGTAAAAATTGCAGTTCATTTTTTCTGTGTATGTCTGCTTTCAGTTCTCCATTTATATAAGACTCTGACAAAAGGACTGAGACTTAACCTGTGTCATGCCTCACTGATATAGTCCAATCAAAAGTGCTAGAGTGATCTAATCAAAAGTGATTTCATCTGGAGCAGATTTAACTCAAGTGGTGGAGCTCCTGCTTCCCATATATGAGATCCTGTGTTCAATATCTAGTACCCTAAAAACAAACAAACAAACAAACAAAAGACCAACTCTCATTGGGGAGTGTATGTAGCTCAGTGGTTGAGCGCCTGCTTCCCATGTACAAGAACCCTGGCACCTCCAAAAAAAAGTGATCTAATCAAAATTCCCTTAACTGAATCTAATGCAATCAATGTGTTCCACACCCACAGAAATGGATTAGTTTTAAGAACATGATCTTTCCTGGGATTCTCAACAAAAGTTCAACCTGTCACAATCCCCTTGGAAAAGTATAAATTTTTAGTAGTATGATGAAGTGCTTTTTCAATGCGTCCACCCTTTGCTTCATTTATGCATTGCTGGGTTGTAACCTGATTCAAATCTGTGATTGATTGTGGGTCTGTCACTCTGTTTTGGTGATTCATGTTATACTTCTGTTCACCTGACCTACAACTCTTCCAATTATACAGATCAATTAGAAATTTAGTATTTTACTATCTATTTCTCTTCTAAAGATACTATGATCAACTGACTAAAGGGTAAGTCATTTAGTCATACTAATCTGACTGCTGCTTTGACTCTGCCCATTATTGTAAACAATCTCATCTTGTTTTTGTTGACTTAGAGCTACACGCCACAATGAGATCCAATTATCTCTAGTACATTTAAGGATCCTAGTTTAGAGGCAGCATTTCTCACTATAATTTTTTGCCTACAGAGAAGAACGACCACGGAGTTCTTCAAGAATGTGTGGTTCCCCTCATAGACATATTTCCTATTGTGATGGAGATATTAAGAAGAAAAATTGTATCCTCTGGGTTCTCCCAAAATGGGTAAGTTAGTCTTACATGATAAATCCACTTTAACCTTCCAATCTTTCTATATCTTTAGATATTTCTTCCACAGTATTCCAAGGTAGTTATGGTATTTCAACATTTTAAAATGGGATAAAAAGCAAAATTCCTTTGTGATCCTCAAATAAGCTTATTTGAGTTTAACAGCAGCTCTATATATGTTTAAAAATAAGTTGAATCAGTGCTAGGTTCATATTTTTATAAAAAGAAAAAATGAAGATGCAAATGCCACTCTTTGTAATGCACCAGTGATTATCTCCTTAATTGGATAAATAATTTTAAGCTGAATGCTTTTCGGCACAGTGTTAGTTTTCAGTTTGCTTTCAAGTCTTAATTAGATTCATACTTTTCTATGAAATTTTTGTTTAAACAATGCAGACATTCCTGGGCTTTAACATGTTTGTTAGCAAAGAGTGCAATTAAATCTATTGTTTGATTTTCTTTTGTTTCATTTTCAACAATGCTTTTCCTTTGGGTATTATCATGCATGTATGTAGTCAACGATGACTTTCTTGTTGCAGTAGTGAAATAATCAGAAAAAATTGGAAATTTACTTTTACCCACATAAACATATATTTATTCTGTCTTAATTTTTTGACTATGTGAGGAGGAATTTTTAAAATTTTTAAATTTCCACTCAGCTGAAAATATTAGATGAAGAAAGAAGTGAGAAACTACCTGATGGTGTTAGGAGGAGAGAGATGTGTAGAATATGGAAATGATGAAAATGATGGTGATGTTGATGATCCAAAAACTTTATTGAGATCAATAAACACTGTGATTGAGATCAAACACAGTGCCAGACACTGTGCTAAGCAATTTACATTAAATTACTTAATTTAATCCTCCCAACAATTCTATGAAGTTGACAAAATTATGATCCCCACTTTTCAATTTTGCACTAAGTGTTAGGCATGTAACTTAACAAAGTTCATGTAATTTGTACCTAGCAGAAGCAGTAATGAAATACACCTTATCAAACACTCACTTAATGATAGTTTGCACAATAAAGAAAGTGTAGAGATCTATGACAACAGGGGGATATGAGAAGTCCTGAAGAAGGGTCTTTGGATTGATATCCAATGAATGAGCAGTTATTCCTGATCACTAGACCATCTAAGGACTATTTTCATGTATACTAGAAAATTAGAAGTACCAACCATATGGAGAAAGTATTTTGATATGCCATATTTTAAATCTTGAAGATGAAATCACAGAGTATTCAGTATGAAAGAAAATTAGAAGTTGAGGAGGAAAGAGAACAGGAAACAGTCTATTGTGTTCAAGAGTCTTGGAATTCAACATATTTAGCATATTTGGAACATTAAAAGAGGGCCAATATGACTAGATCATAAATGCATGAGGAATAGTGTAGCAAAATGAAATTAGAGTGGCAGAAAACAAAATAGGCAGAGACTTCTATTACATGTTAAAAGTTTAATCTTTGTTATTTGTTCTAGAGTCAAGATAAAGCCACCAAAAGATTTCAAACAGGTGGGGTGATCACATACATGTTTTGATATGATTACTCTGGTAGATTTGTATAGGTTAGATTGGAAACAGGCAACAACATGAGATGACAGATAAGGGAATTGAATGTCCAAGTACAAGGAAATAGGAGCTAAGAGTAAGATGGGTACCTGGAAATGGAGAGAAGTTGACTGCAAAATTGACAGTGAAGCAGATGCTTTCTGTGCCCTACCTGTATCTATTCAGCCTGCTCTGGAGGTCACCTGTGGCCAGATCCAAACATACTGAGGATGCCTGTTTCTCTATGCTTCAGAATGTTCTCTTGCTAATGGAGCATGCTTTATCCACTTGTATAGCAGTCCAGAAAGATGGAGAGTTAATGTCACTAGAGCAATTCTTACCCAATAAGACATGGAAGGAGTTTGGTGGATAATTTTCCAGAGTCTTTCTCCTTCAGGAAAGAGGGACAATTTGAAGGTGTATATAATCCAGTCTATTAGGGGCTTCATCAGAGGGATTGATCCCCAATGGCTCACAGCAGTAACCTATTAATAATCTATACTCTGCTTTTATTCCTTTTTTGTGTTACTCTCCCACTCTCTCACAGCTTCTTGGGATCACCTTCCAAATAAAATACTACTGCAACCAACTCCTTCCTCTATGGACACCTTTACTTGTAAACAAAACAAAGACAATAGGACTCAGGGATTTATTGGATATGGAAGGGTAGCATGAAAGGAAGAGATGATGATAATACCAGTTTTCTGGCTTACAGAACAGGATGAATTTTGAAGCTATTCTCTAAATTGGGAGCACCAGAACTGGACCCAGTTTTTGGAGGAAGCTCATGCGATTCATGTTTTAGCGTTTTGTGCTTGATTTCCTGTGGAGACATCCAACAATATCAAGGAGGAAAATTTATTTGCACAAGTATAGGTCAAAGCTATATAACTTTGGAAATCATTGGCATATATATGTGGTGATAACATAGTGGATGAAATTGTCTAGGTAGAGAGCATATTATAAGATGAGAGCATAAAAGGGAGTCCTGAGAAACTTAACATTTTATCGCCAGTTGGAAGAGAATTAGCTTGCAGAGAAGATGCAGGAAGAAGTGGGGTAAGTCAGGCAAGAGGAAATTGAGGAGAGTGTGATGTCACAGAGACAAGAAGAGAATACTTCTGTCCATGTTGTTAATATTCCAATAAGTATAAAGTGTAATTTAAAGGCATATAGAGGATGATGAACTGAGGAAGTTCACTGATTTCAGTGTTCTCACAAATTTCAGATATGTTAGTTTAATATTATATTTGATAGTCCTGTGTAAAATAAGCACATCACTACCACTTTCCTTTATTTTTTTTCCATTCTACTAGATGGTACAACAATGCTTTTAGGCTCTATCTATAAAGAGGCAAGCATTTATTTTAAAATAATTTTTCTTTATATTTTTATAAAAGAAATAATTACAGGGCAATCACCAGCAGGAATGCTCGAGCACTTTCTGGTGAAGAATTACAGAAGAACTACAAAACTAAAAACTTTTACTGTTAATGTATCATTAATTGCATTTCCATTTCCTTCTCCAAGGGGAAGCTTATTAGAAGAAGGGTTAATGACACTGACCTTGAACACCTGCAGTTATGTTCATTTAATCTACATCATTTGACCAGTAAAGAGTGTGACTAATAATACTATGCATACATGGCTTATTAGCTTATTGGTCTATCAGTACTATTTTGAGCTCAAAGAAGTTTCCTATTACTAATATCTGCTAAATAGTAAAGAATTTTATTCAGAGACAGTAGTGACAGCTGAGAAACTGTTCTAGTACATGTGAATATTCAGAATTCAAATAATGATCTAATGATTTGGGGTCATTGAAGATATTGTATCAGATAACTAAAGAGAAAAATCATACTTGTACAAAATGCCTGATATATTAGATGGCAGAGCCACTTACATAAGAAAGTGTGTCTTGAACCTTTCTTCGATCTCATATTCCTTTAGAAATACTCTTCATTATTCAACTTTCCAACAATTGCAATACTCATGGAATTCATTGACCTTAAAATCTAGAATCTAATTACTTCTTTCTTTTTCACGTTTTTCCTTTTTTAATATTTCTAATTTTTTATTTTTGAAAAAGCTTTAGATTACATAAATGTTACATAAAAAATATAGGGGATTCTCATATGCCCCACTTCCTCCCCTCCCACAATTTTCCACATTAACAACAGTCTTCATTAGTGTGGTACATTTGCTAAAATTGATGAACACATATTGAAGCATTGCTATTAACTGTAGTCTATAGTTTGCATCATAGTTTACACTCTATCCCACACAATTTTGTAGGTTACGACAAAATATATAATGTCCTGTATCCGTCATTGCAATGTCATGCAGGACAATTCTAGAGTGGTGATGCCCACTCTGTTTCTAATTGAGAGGGGACCTTGGTTCCATGGGGCAGATGGAAGGAACTATCTTGCTTGCAGTTGCAGACACTCTCTGTTACTTAGAATGGGTGCTGTCCATCATCATCTCCTTGTTAGTTGTCCTGGGTGAGTCCAATGAACTGGAGATTAGGTGTTGCAACACTGCTGTGATTCAGGACACAAGTAGCACATGAACAGACCAAAGATTTAAGTATCTGGGGCATATATTTAACAAGTATAGTGCTAATTATAGGTTCAAATAAAACATGCAGAAGTGCCACGTGTAGGGAAACTACAAATGAGTCTATGTCTGTTACATGGGGAAGCGTAAATTCCAGAGTAAGACCCACTGACAGGGTGCTGAATTCCTGAGCTTGTTTGTCCTGCTTATAGTGTCTAGATGTCTCTATGGCCCTCAGGAGTCCCACTGTTTTAGGCACTGTTTATTGTGGCAGTCAATGAAGTCCTGCTGACAAGTGCATAAGTGTAATCTCTAGAATGACCCTCCAACTCACTTTGAACCCTCTTAGCCATAAAAACTCATTTGTATTTAATATTTCCCCCTTTTGCTCAAGATCTTTTTCCAGATGCATTGCTAGTTGGCTCTTGGTAATCATCCCTGCGTGCCAGAGATGCTCATCCCTGGGAGTTGTGTCCCATTCTGGGGGGAAAGTAGTGGGTTTATATGCTGAGTTTCAATTAGAGAAAGCCCACCTTTGAGCAACAAGGAGGCTTTCAGGAGGTAACTCTTAGGCATGATATAATACTAGGCTAAGTTTCAATTTCACAAGGAAAGGTTCATAAGTACAATCATCAATATCAATAGCCTGGCCTAATAGTTTGTCTTTCTTCTCTAGGTGCTTGTTATTTGGGGGATTCTTGCTGTTCTACTAGAGAATCTAACAGTGCTCCCCAGAATGGGAATTAATATTCTTTTGGTTATTGTGTGGGTCTCCACACACTGAGACAGTGTCCCATGAACACTTGAATATATTTATAGGCCTTAGAAGCATGATCCACGTGCAACCCTCAACGCACATCCTCCCAATACTGACACTCCACACCAGTGATCCTTCCCTGCCACATTTGTGACCCTTCTGTGATCCAAAACCTCTCCAAAAATGAAGCCAACAAAAAATAAAATAAAATAAATAAGAAAGTGAAATGATAATAGTTATAAAAATAACAAATAAAATACATAAAATAATGAAAATGTTGAAATAAAAAAATATTTAGACATTTTGTCTTTCATCACTGTAAAATCTGTTGTCTCATATGTACTGTAATAATTTCTTCCATATATTACCCCTGTGTCTTATTTTGTCCATTTTATCTTCAAAGAAGCTTTAGGCTGCAGAAAAGTCACTTAGAAAATATAGGGGGTTCCCATATACCCCACACTCTCCCCCTTTTCCATTCTCCCCTATTAATAACATTTTACATGCGGATAGTACATTTGTTACAATTGATGTACAAATATTGAAGCATTGCTACTAACCATGGTTAATGGTTTACATTATGGCTTTACACTTTGGACTGTACACTTTTATAGGTTTTGACAAAATTTAAAATAGTCTGTATCTGATATTGCAAGATCATGCAGAAAAATTCTAATGCCCTAAATATGCCCTGTGTTCCACCTATTCTCTTCTCCCCTACCCCTACTCTTGGAACCTATGGTAACCACTAACTTTCAATTTTTGAAGAATAAGATTCATAGTTTCTTGCAATAATATTGAGGGTTTGACATATTGGTCTGTTTTCTTTTATTAGGCACTGCCTATGTTCTCATTGGATTATTGTCCCTCTAATTGAGAACATAGCAGGACTCGCCAGGATGGGAATTTAATATTTTCTTGTTTATTTTGTGTGTTTCCACCTACTGAGACAATGCAATATGACAGGATGAACAATTACATATTCCACAGAAGCATGCCCCAGGTGTGCCCTATCCCATATACACCCCAACACCTGCTACTCTACACCAGTATATATGTCTAATGACTTCTTAACTTTTTGTAAACTGATGCTTCATTGAATTTTATGAACATCATTTTAATAGAACTGATTGATTTTCAAAGCCTATGAGAAACTTTGCTGTCATTTTCCTTCTAGTTTTCAATATATAAATGCCCTTCCAGTCAGGTCTCTATCTTCAAAACCCAAAATATGCTCATTTGAATTATTTTTGTAGATTTTTTCCATCAGTTGAAAATGACTTTATTACTTTTTTGTGTGTCCATTCAAATCTAGTAATCAATAACTGCTAATTTCCAAGTGCTCTATGGCCTCCTCTCCAAATTTCAGTGTCGACAGTCTTAACAATAGTTATAATTTGAGTTCACTGCTATTTCATCTATATATTTATTTTGCTGTTTCCTGTGTATTCTTTAAATCTCCAACAAGACTGCAAACTCATTGAGGACAGGTACTTCATTTCATAATAAAGAAGGTTGTTCATCTCAACAGATTGATCATTTAGCATCAGTCAAATAAGATTTTATTTAATCTTTAACATTCACTCTCTTTGAAATATCAGCCAAATTCCTTAAACTCTCTATGTCTAGGTTTCTTCATCTGAAAAATGGAGATGGCAATAATTTTATCAATAAAGGTAATTGTGAGGAAGAAATTAGGAAATTTACAAAAATTAAAATGCATGTATATACTATTTACTCAATGAATACAATTGATAATTATGAGATCCACACAAGTCCAATAAACTGATTAAATTTAATATTCAAAAATTCAAAAATTATATTGTTTCACCTACATTTGTAACTTAGAGAAGGAAATATTTACTATTCTTTTTATAATATATCTCTGTGTAGGAAATATATATTTAAAGGATCTCATAGTCAGAGTCGTAATGTCACTATTCTTACTCTTTATTAAGACTGGAAATTAATTTTTGGCTTTTTGAAAAAAAAAAATATATATATATATATATACCTTCAGTAAATATACCCAGAGTTGTGAAGGTATGTATTTCTTCACAATAAAAAATTCAAATAAATTAACACCAATAATAAATGTGGAAGAAGATAAAATTCAAATTTATATAAATGAATAGTAGCATAACTCTGCAGTAAATATAGTACATATATTTTAATTATTTAGTTTATTTTTAAAGGTTCAGGAAAGTGGCAAGTGCAACTGATCAAAGATGCAAAACTTGATTAAAACAGAAATAAGATTTACTAAGGAAAACAGAATAATTTTCTCATATGTTCAATTAATTTCAGAGAGGCTTAAAAATCTTTTTCATCCTTCACAAAACATTTAAATAAATATATTAAATACTCATTACATGCAAAACTATAAAAAGTATCTAATTGCATTTTAATTTCATATTATAGTTTGATTTTGAACAATATTTCTGATCAAAGTTGAATCATTTTATAATTAAATTAATTTGTTCTCTTGTTGATTCTTTGGGGTTACATATTTGTTTGATTGAAAGGCATATATTCTAGAAATAAGATAAAAGTATTCCTTGCTATAATACAATTTAGCACCAGAGGATTTAGTAAACATAAACTCTTTAGTTTTGTCTAACATTATATTTAAGTATCATGAAATAAATCATGGGGAATAATTATGGCACTTGAACATTTTGGTTTTACTTGGTTTGGTTTTGCCTAGTTTGCTTTTTTTTTTTTTTTTTTTTTTTGGTCTAATTCTATATTTTAAGTAAAGAGTGTACATTGGAAGGAGAGAGGTATGTCAGTGTGGGTTAGCGGCATGCCTGAGATTGAATTGCATCATGACCATGACTGCATAGATTTGGGTCATTCATTTTTCTGGATCTTTAAGTGATAAGCCCAAGAAGAAATATTTCCTTATATGTGGTAGAATTATGTCTCTATGAAAAATTTCCTGATGATAAGACCCATGTTCCTTCCACAAGATAATAAAGACAACTAATATGTTTAAGTAGACCCATAACAGGAATATAAATTCTGGGTTATTATTAGGAGAAATAAGGCTATTTTGTATTAAACCCAGTTTTATAACACTACCACAATTCTTCTATTATATGAGAAAAACAAAGGTGATGTATTTCTACTGCCTTTTATAAAATATTCTGCATATTTTTAGAAATTGATATTATTGGGCTTTAAATTACTAAGTTTTATTATATGTGAAAATTTTAATGGACTATTAAGGAAATAACATTATCTAATAATCCACATATTTCAGATAAAAGCAAAATATCAAGTGGGTAAATGCTAGATAATGCATCATTTGAATTATCTATAAATGTGTATACCGTTTTTCACGATTTCTGTTTTCTTATCCATTCTATTTTGTTGCAATGCTAGACATGCTGTAGTAGAGAATATAAATGTTTGGTGCTGAAGTTTCTACAAAAGCATTGTTCTAGATCAACACCAGTTAGGCAAGCTTAATGTAGACTATAATACTATCACTGTATAAGATATTTAACATTTTTCACTTCTCAACAGAGTTTCCTTTTCAAAAGTTAATTTTATGAATGTGATATCTCACGATAAATTAGGAGACCTCATTTTGGGGAGGTCTATAGAACTGGTTTACCATGAATGAACCAAATGAAGAGCAGTCCCTGATATTTTTCTCATCAATATCATGCTTAGCTAATAGAATTAACATACTTGATACATAAAAGCAGTCAACCATACCACATCTTAAGTCCTGAGACTACCTTAGAAGATACAAACTCAATTTGATAGCAAAGCAACTACCGGTTTCTGTCAACCTACTGTTTATAAAAATGGCAATCTCCATTTTGGAATCTCTCTTCCAACACCACTTTATTCTTATCATCTTTTTTCTTCTTAGATAAAGCCCAATGTTTCCATGTTAAACTATTTGACTATGATTTGACAACTCTCCTAATTGGTAGTCTCACTAATTCAGTAGAAATAGCAAAATGTTAAAATATAAATACAAAACTTGATGTACAGAGAAGTCTGAAGAGTTGGCAAAAAGTACTAAAACTTAATGTATGAGGGTTAAATTTTCATCTACCAGGGTTAAACTGTAATCAAAGATGGACATCAACTTTACTGACACAGGGGACTGAGTGGGAAATGGGAAAGACGACATACTTACATGCTACTCATTGTCAAGGTCCCGGTTCAAATATCGGGCGAGAGGAGGGTGCATGATATATATGCCATGATCCTCCCAATGATGAGACGCCTTACATCATGCTTCAAGAAATATGGTCTACCTCAATACGTTCCCAGAAAGTCCCTAACAACCAAAACAACAACAGCAACTATTATTACTACTGCTACAAATGTGGCAGTGTGACTTCATAGTTAAAGTAATATTTCTCCTTAGAATTCAGATGCTGATTGATTAGGTCTGGGGCAGGGCCCAAGATTGTCCACTTCTATCATGTTATGCGGTAGCCCACGCGGTGAAACTGCTGTACCTGCTGCTCCAGTAACTACAGTGTGTGTATCAGGGATTGAGAGTGCATACTTTGGAGTGCACCATACAAGATCTGGAAGATAATCACGGGGCCTTAACAGGCTTGTTAAGTTGTGAAAGTCACTACACATTACTCTGCTTCCATGACCTGATCTAGAAAAGGGGAATGGTGACAGTAATATTGTTATGAGGATTAAATTATGTACTACACATAAAATTCTTAGAACAGTGTCCACTATAGTGTAATCACTAAAGTAAGGTGTTATCTTTATTGTTATAACTTAGTCTCTGAAATTAATAACATAAAAATAATAATTTTCTTGTTTTTTTCAAAAGAATATATTTACATAGAGTGGAAAACTTATAATGTAAAAATGTGATAACTTTATTATAATACTGATTTTTCTAGATATATATAAATCCAATTAAACTCAAATATATATGCAATTTTCATTAGCATATATATTTATTTCTTCAGTGGTCCATAACATCTTATATTCCTTTTTCTTTCATGCTGTGAACTGTATCTAAAATACACTGTCCACACATGACCATCTCATTATCTTAATTGAATCAAGAAGTAAATATAGAAGAAAAATATGTATAATAGAACATGGACAAGAAATGTGAATTAATTATATCAATAAACTATATTATAAGTAGGTTAACTGAAGGGTTTCAGTTTATTTAAGTAAGAAAAATTTGATTTATTTTACAGTTATTAAAACTGGCAAAATTACCATTTTAATGGACAAAGGCTTTTTATTTAGCAGTTAACCAACAAATTATATTCCGTAGCATTATGAAAGTTCATTGTATTTTAAAATTACATAGACCTGTATTTGAGCCTTTTTGTGTCATATGATTTTTTTATCACCATGTACGAAACTTTGCGTTCATCAGTTCATCCTTGTATAATACAGAAGTCAAAAGAGCACCTCAAAGCTTGGAGAAAGAATTCAATGACATGAAAAGAGCAGCCAATGAAGAAGCTGGCTAAAAATAGCTATTAATAAATATTAATTACCTCCTAACAATGTCTCCAAAATCTACTAATTAGGGGCTGAAACTGTTCTTATTTCAAATTTTGTTTTGACATTTAGATTTATTAATCACTACTCTTAGTTAGGAAGTTATCAGATTCCTAGGGTTACCAATAAAGGAAAATCTCTACCCTGCATAGTTGGAGGGTAGATTGTGTGCTTCAATAAATTTTACTGAGAATAATTAAAAGTTATCCCATTTTTACAGTGAAACTCCTTCACCAAGGATATTTCCCTCTTATGACAACTTACTACTTGATCTGTCAATTGCTTTTTAATTTATTTTTTAATAGAACAGTGGCCTGTTATACAAATAAAGTTATATGGCTCGGGAATTTTCAGAATAAATTGAGAGGCAAAGCAAAATTCTCTACACATATAAGGCTTCATGAATTCACTGAGAATTCAACAATGATAGATATTTTTAAATTACGGCTAGATTAGAAATGTAAAAAAAATAGAGAAGACTGTGAAAAATAATGTGTCAGTCTTAGAGAACCTTTTCAAGGATTAAAAACAAAATGAATCTCAAGTTGTTTCCGAAGAGCTAAACTACATGAATAAAGTCAAACAGAAAATCTGCTGAGTTCAAAAGCAAACAGTATCTAAAAGTTCCTAGAAATTAAATGTAAATAAGTTAGCAAGGAAACTTCTAGAATGCCTAAGCAACTGCCTCCGCACACTAATTTTGTTGCCATGTAGATGGCAAGTTTCTTATTTCGCCACCATTTGTTTAACATCTAGTATGTGACTGGGCTTTTCCTAGAAGATGTTTACACACATTACTTCACTTAATTCCTTTACATGTGTATAATTAAAGATGCATGAATACCTGTTATATGGAAGCCTTTTAAAGTGGTTAAAGTAACTTACAGCCTTTCTTTTTCCTTCTTTTTTTGTTTTCTTGAAGAATGCAGGTAAGTTAATTTTGAATGCAGTCACTTAGTCTAATTGCCTTCTATATTCACACTTGGACTCTTGATTTCATTATAGTCCCTATAACTGAGTATTTCATTATTTTAGAAACTTTCGATCCTTTCAAAACACTATTACTATTTATAACTAAGATTTTTTAAAAATATTTTCTATAGCAAAATAACATTTCAGGACATTGGAGTTGTCCTGAATGGCATTGTAATGACAGATACAGGCCATTATATATCTCGTCATAACTTACAAAATTGTGTGGGAGAGAGTTTAAACCACATTGTAAACTATACTAACACTTAGTGGCAATGCTGCAAAATGTGTTCATCAATTGTAACAAATGTACCACCCTAATGAAGGATGTTGTTAATATGGGAATGTGTGGGAAGGGTAGGGAGTGGGGCAAATGGGTATCCCCTACATTTTTTATGTAATATTTATGTAATCTAAGTATCTTTAAAAATATATTTTAAAAAATAAGGCATATTACAAACCAAAAAAAAAAAAATCATGAAAAGAATTGGGAAGTACTCTATAAAAATATGATAGCAAAGTTATTAGTTAAAATACATGAGTGAAGTGGATACTTATGGAGTATATTAACAATTGTAACATCATTTTTTATTATTTTGTTAAATAGTCTCTATTTCTAGATTCAATTGTCAATGTTAATGTCAAAATATGAATTCCTGCTTTATAAAAGTTTAATTTGTCTATGAAAATCTTAAATAACTTACTTTTGACAACAGAAGGTATATATCATCTCCTCAAACATATCCCTAAATTTTAAATTTCTGTTAAAACAGATCAATGGGAATTTTTAAAACAGTTCATCTTTAATTATCAGCTCACTATATGCCAAATTTACTCTTTTAGAACTCATGACTTTTATGAATACCGAAAATATGATTGCTTGCTATGGTATATTATTTCCTCCATATTCACTTATAATTATTTTATTTGTCAGAAAAGTTCATACTATCTACATCTGGTTACTTCTTGCTCTTTGCCTTAGCATTCTAACAAATAAAATTTGGGGCACATGCTCAATGTTTTCATTATTGTCATTTAAAATATGAACAATAAAATTTTCCCACTTACCAAATATCCTGCATTCAAGTAGAGAATTAGAAAGACAATCACCCTTAAAGCACAGTGGGAGCCTGGAGGACAAATCATCTAAATGTATGTACAGAAGAACCAGCAGAACTTCAGAGAGCCTTATTAGATGAGTGGAAACTGGACATCAAAAGAAGTAGGGAGCCATATTCCAAATATAGAAGGGACATGGCATGTTTGGGAAATTACAAACATCAGTGTATATTAAGTGGAGGGAAAAAGGCTGGATACAAAGCTGCGCTGATGTTCAAGCATTTAGATACATCCTGACATTAAAAGAAAACAACTAGGACTTGGAAAGTGATTGTCAGTAATGTCATCTTACAAAGATAGCACAAGTGGAGATACAAAATCTGGAAAATGGTAAGAGGAGGGACGGGAGAACTATAATCAGGTTGTACAGATAGTGTAAAAGCTCAGAAGCAAAAAAAAAGATATATCTGATGTGCAAGAGTCGAGGACAAAAGTAAAAAGATAAAATGTGCCTTATATTTTGGGGTAGGATTGATTAGTTTTGATGACTACTTGTACAGTGATTGGGAATGTGCAGGTGAGAAAATTATACATTTGGGAAGCTTTTGTTGACTTTAAATGAAACAGGGAGTTCTAGTGAAAACAGACTTTTGGGGAAAGGAATGAGTGTTACTGTTTGGATATTTTGGAAGAGAACATCATGGGAGAAGTAGAAAAGGAGATGTCTTAATGTTTAGGTTCAAGACAGGGATTCCTTGGAAGTGATCACTTATATATCTGGTAATTAAAATTTTGGGCTCAAAAAGTGGAATCTGAAATATCAGAAATAAAAAGACTGAGAATGGTGCTTTAGGAGGGTTTAGGAGAAGAATCCCCTCATTCCCCCATTTAAAAGGTGATTTATAAATAAAGTCCATGAAGAAAATTGAAAATGGATATCCAGGGAGTTATGAAAAACCATAATAGAATGATGTCAGTCCATTATATGTTTCTTAATCTTTGTAATAATTACATTGTTCTTGATGACTAAGATCATTAGTCTAATAACTATAATTTGTTATAATTATGCAAAATGGGAATGTAATTTAATGTGTTCTCTATTTACTGTTCTCCATAGATTTCATTAATAGTATTTATGAACAAAATGTTTATCACCATCTTTAGAGCATCTCTAAGGTCCTTCCAACTATAAACCTAAGATGTACATGAACTCATACTATATTTAGAATAATAGATTGATTCCTAGAATTGTAAGTGACTTGCAGAAAATTTGCACATAATAGTTGCTGGGAAAAAAAATCAAAATATCTTCTAGATTCATACTCACTTTATGGATAAGTATATGAAAATCCAGAAATGATAATTGATACAAGTTCAAAGGATATCCAGTGTCAGAATTAGGACTATAACAGACATGTCTTGATTTGCTGTTTCATTATCTTTTTTTTTCTATCTCACTATTTTACACCATCTCTCCCTGGGCAATTAAGAATATTTACAAATTAGCATGTCTTAAGTGATGCCAGTAAAAGCTATTAAAACTACTTTTTATTCTATCATATCATTATATTTGTCCAAGTACTCAAGTTGTTGTTTTCTCTTTCACTTACTAAGCTGTTTTAGCACTCCTTAAATGTAGATGACCACAATCTCAAATAGCAGGATGAGTATTTCTTGACTGCTTAAATGCTAACATAAAAAGGTTATATTCCAATTTCTCATGTATTCATATTTTTCTCATATATGTGTGTGTATACACACACACACACGCACACATACTTGTATCTATCTAGCTAAATGTACAACAAACTCAATATTAGGAGAATTCAAGGCAGGCAGGGTGAGAGAGGGAACCACACATAGAAAATTCACTAATCTCAGACACCTAGGATTCCTACCTACAACGTAATTCTTTGCATTAATGCCATTCACGTTAAGGACACTTTTTGCCTCATTGTCTATTCTTGACATCATTTTCCAAGTCTAGCTGAATTTTGTTTCCTGATTATATGACTTTTATGTCTCATTAGTGATAACTTTGAGGTTATAACATCTGAATACTAGGGGAAGTTAGAGGCATCTAATAAAACTCTCAAATAGTTGTTTCCTATCCTTTCTGTTTGAGTTACAACTTTTATGACAAAAGATGATGATAAGAGCTATCTTAATCCCCCAAAACAGTATTTCTTAAAAAATATGCTTGTGGTTTTAACTTTTAAATAGAAATTATCTAAAACATTTCTGGTATGAACTACTCTTCCAAAATAATAGAAAGTAGAGAAGATTTTGTAGCACTTTTAAATCCCTTTACACTTAAAAAATGGTTTTCTTTTTCCATAATTATTTACTTATTTAGCACAACATATATTTATTTCTTTTTTGTTTTTAACTTTTATTTCTAGAGAAGTTTTGTATTTGCATTTACAGAAAAATTTTTCCAAAAGTATAGGAAATTCACATATAACCATCCCCTGCACCCACACACATAGTTACTCCTCTTATTGACATCTTAGATTAGTGTGGTACATTTGTAACTGTTGATCTAACAATATTGAAGCATTGCTACTACTGAAAGCAGCAAAACAGGCAATAAAATAAAAAAGCAAACTCGCATCACTTAGTGATAAATGCTCTAAAATATACAAACAACAAGACAGAGGATAACTGGTGGGGGGAAGACTGCTTTACCTGGGGAGCTCAGAGAAGTTCTCTCTAAGAGATGACTCATGGGCTGACATTTGATGACAAGAGGGAACAAACTACATAATGTTCTAGGATGAGCATTCCAGGAAGAGAGACCAGCTGGCACAAATTTTGACCTTACTCTGTTTGAGGGAGAAACTGATTCAAGTTGAAACCAGAAATATTGGTAGGACCAACTCATTTGGGGTCTTGTGAGTGTGTCTCAACTGCCAGGGTTGCTATGTATGACAAATACTCAGCAGCTGGGCTTAAACAACAGGGATTTAATATCTCCTGGTGTTGGAAACTAGAAGGACAAAGTCAAGATCTTGACAGGGCTTTCTTTCACCTTGAGTCTGTAGCATTCCCTCAATCAGGCACGTGACAATGGCTCTCTCTGTGTCTGCCTTTCTGGATTCCACTGACTTCTGGCTTCTACTGACATCTGATTTCTTCTGACTGACTAAGTCTGAATTCCCGTTGCCTGTAAGGAAACCTGTCATATGGATTAATGTCCATCCAGATTCAATTTTGCCACATCTAAATAGGATCTTTGAAGATCCTTTTTACAAATGACTCCACACTTTAATAACATCTTCAAATGGCCCATTTAAAATGGTGTCACAGCCATAGGAATGATGATGAAGACTTGAACATGTCTTTTGTGGGGTACATGATTCAATTCCCGACAAAGGTCATATTACTAAGGAATTTAGATTTTTTCCCCTAAGGGCAATGGGAAAATGTTGGGGGTTTTAAGCAAGGGAGTGATGCAGTTTGATCTTCAGAAAGATCGCTCTGATGGCTACTTGGATGAAGGATCACTGAGAGGCAGGGTGAGAAGCAGGGAGACCACTTAGAGGTCTATTGCACTAATCTGAACTACAGGTGAGGATGGTTTGGCCTAGGGTAGGAAAAGAGGAAATAGAGAGAGATGGACAGATTCATTATGATTTGGAATTAAGGTCTGCAGAAATTGGATGGGATGAGGGAAAAGGTAAGCAATTAGGTGGATAATGAACCTGAGATGGGGAAGTCGCAAGATTTTGGAGGGAAAGTCAGGGTTAGGTTTTAAACATTTTAAGTTAGAAATGCCTGCTGGTGACAAAGGTAGAGATGTCAAGTCAGTAGCTGGAATGTTCTAAGTTCTTTAAAAGATGCATAGCTGCAAAGGACATAGAGCTTGCCTGTGGAGCTTATGGCCCAGTTGATGAGATGACACATAGTGGACGAGAGTCTGCTCTGTACCTCAATCTACTCACGTCTATTCAAGGAGCCTAAAATATAATTTTTAATCAATATATAGAGAGAGGACATAAATATTAAAATGTAAATCATTTAACAACTGAAACTAAAATAATTTGAAACAGAAGTTCTCGACTCATTTATTTTTAGAGAGACAAGTTTATTACTATTGCATTTATAAGATATACTAACTTAATTTTATCATAATCTTTCCTAAAGATACAATTTGGATTTGGAAAAAAAAATTAACTTGCAGAGTACATACAAATATAAAGAAATTTTTACAATTATAAAATTCTACAGATCAGTCTGCTTTTAACATTTCTTTGCTATACAGAAAATTATAATTCACAGACTATTCTATAAGTCTAGTTACTTATAGAAAATGAAAACATTATGCATCTAAGCTGAAAACATTTGTATAAACTTCAATTGGTATGTTTATTCTGACCAGGTTCACAAATCTCCAAATACCTAAATGTAATTTCTAGTAAAAATACATGATCAAGAAAGAAAGTATTCAATAGGTGTACTCTAAAGTTTCTGTTGCTTTAAACACAACATATATAATATCATCATTGTACATGATATACAAGCCAAACTATACCATCTTTATGACCCAAGGGGAAAAAAAAATGTTGCCGTTTCAATACTGCAAGAACTTTAAAGAGCTTTTATGATCTTACATGAGCTTTCAGATGGTAGAAGAAATTAAGGGTGAATATTGAGACATATTACAATATCCCATTTTCTATTGATTCTGATCATCTCTAAAATAAACAGCTAATGAATTGTGGACTATTTCAGGTGTAAATCAAATTTGTTATTAACTTGGTTCATGTAATTTCTGTTTGGGAGGCAGCTATTGAAGGAAAATAAGAAAAGTGGTAAAAATTGATATTAAATAATTTTGCACCTCAAAAAAGAGTGTATAAAGGCATTATGTCAGAATAATATTGATATATATCCTTTTATCTTTGTTATACATTTAAATTCAGACCATAGATAATACCTGCGAAAAAAAACTGATGAAAAAATTATTCATGTTTTTCAATTAGCCATGTAAGCTTCCTTATAACTTTGCTATATTTATAATCATGGAAGGAATGTTTCTGATAACATCACAAAATAAAATTATCCCAAAGAATCAGTCCTTCTAAATTTGTCAATTTCTTTTGATTTAGTTATGTTTATAAATAAATTCAACCCCTGTACACATGTAGCATATGCTTTCAAATATGATAATTGTTCGGCTCAAACATTTCCTAAGCACAAGAAAAATTCATTTACTTCCATTTAAAGAGGAAAAATTGTTTGAAATGAAAATATCATTATGTGATAGAAAATACATTTAGAAATAAAGATTTTATAGATTTGATTTGTGTTCTAAATTCAAAGGCTGGGTCACGCAGACATACTGATCTAGTTCTCAATGTGATAATTTCAAAATCTTCAGACATCATTTCTGAGTTCTCAAGTGTCAAAGTTCATTCAACTCAGAGCATAGGAAACAAGAATTACAATATGGTGTAATTAAAGTGAATCAAAATCCAGAAGTTATCAAAAACAGAAAATTTATAGATTCTGCTACATAAAATGTTTTCAGTTTGCATGACAAAATAAACTTTTTATTTTTTTGCATTTTTCCCTTCAATGCATAAATTAAGGTTTTCAGATTACGGAGTAATTGTATCTTCTTTTGAAAAAATATTTATTTATATACTTTTAAAAATTTTGTTTCTCCCTTCCCTCTGTTTTAATTAATTAATTTATTTATTTTACCAGGAGGTCCCAGGGATCGAACCCAGGTCCCTCCATATGGGAAATGGACGCCCAACCATTTGAGCCACATCCATTCCCTATCCCTCCCCTCTCCACCAGAAGGTTCTCTCCTCTGTCTGCTCATTGTCTGCTCGCCTTCTCCAGGAGGTACCAGGAACCAAACCCAGGACGTCCCACATGGGAGGTGAATGCCCAATGGCTGTGTCCTTTGCTGGCTTGTGGTATCTGCTCATTTAGGCATCTGCTCATTTAGGAGTCTGCTTTTTGCGGTGAGGGTGGCATCTAGCTAATTTTTTTTAGGAGGCACCAGGACCTGAACCTGGGACCTCTTGTGTGATAGTCGGGGCCCAACTGATTGAGCCACATCCACTTCCTGTAATTATATCTTAAACGTATGACACAACAATCTCAAAACCACCCTTAAAGCATCAGAGTTGTACATATGTTTGCATGGAAAAGTTTAACTGTTTTACCAGTCTGTCAGGTAATCAACCCACCTGAAGAAAAATAAACTGTGAAAAGACTGCCTTGTTTTTATATCAAGGTGACAAGTAGTTATAACTTTTAGTGTAACTTTACTCTAGATTTGAAGTCATATCAGAGGAGGACAGTGATTTTTATGGGCTCAGACAAACTACATATTATGTCATTTTAGAGTCTTCCTAAATAATGTTCCTAAGTACATTTTAGAAATGATAGAAAATCTTTTTATAAGGTAGATGGCTTTATCATATTTACAGAAGAATGGACTTTTAAATGTTCTCTAAATTGAGTTTGTATTAGGGAAGCTAATACATTCAGTGGTTAGCACTGATATATTTTCTTACTAATCCAAGATTAATCGTCATAGTGGAAAAGGAAGTCTATTGACTCATATTGTACCTATGACAAAATGACAATGTTAATATTTTCCCTTACATTCAGAAATCCACAAAATGTTTGGATGGTGACAACAATCATTTTATACAGCCATTATAAAACATTGAGACTGATTCTTCAACTACACAAGAAATTTTGTCTTTTTTTGAGAGTTATCACAAAAATGAAGAACATAAATTGGAAGGAGGGAAGGAAGAAGGGGATAATGGAGGAAGAAGAAAGGAAAGTTATTTTCTGTCAATGTTAATTTTGAATGCTTATAAGTTTCTCAATGAAATGCATTTACATAAGGTAGGAAGCAAAACAATTAACTCATACTTAGTAATTATCCCTAAGGTTTATGTTGTTGTATATAAACCTTTTAAAACTCATTAAAAAAAACCAATATATTAAGTGGGTATATTGTGGAGAATATAAATAAATATCTCCAAGATTAATGAATATAATCATCTTAGAGATATGTGAATGGGCACTTGTGGTTTTGGATAAATTTTCAAGTGATGGCATCATGCATGAATATAAAAACTGCTATATATATTACATCTCCAATGGAGGAAAATGATATACTTTGTAAAATTATGTTGATTATTCAAAGAGTAGCTCATGTAACGATGAAGATGTTGATGTAAATGATCAGTGTAAGCTATTTAGTAGAAGTTTTGCAAATTGTGATAGTGGAGAAAAGCAGCATGACAAACAATATATCATTTTACATAATTTATACTTACATGGGTATGTAAATTAAATTAATTAATTAAATGGAAACTTTTGAGTATTCATTTACCATGGCTTGCATTGCCAAAAATTCTTACATATGCTTCCTTTTTTTATTCCCTCTTATTTAGCAAACATTCCTCCAGAGCAATATTTTTTTAGATGTAATTACTTGTTTTTTATTTTCTCCAATAGTCCATGATTATACCTGCTACTAAACAACACTTATTGCTGTGTTTTTCTCCTCAAATATAGAATAGAAGGTACTGTTTGTATGTACCAGTATAACATTCTTTTTTCCATTTCTAATGTATATGGCAAGAGCCTAAAAATGTGTGTTTAATGAGTGGACTAATACAATTACTAGTCAAATGAGTAAATCCAGGTTTGTAGAAAGTTTTCAAACTTGTAATTAAATATTTTCAACACAATGTGCCTAAGGTAAGGGCCAAAAGTCTCTGCAATATGGAGAGGTTTTTGAGTCCTTACTCAGCACACTGAAGTTTTCTTCAGATGTCTTTATTCCACTTTATTAGAAAATAGTACCTAGAATAGTTATTTTGTATCCACAATATAAGATGTGCACATATTGCATCATTTCTTTCGCTGTTTTTTTTTTTTTTTTCTCTCTTTTGAATCTGCTTTTTGGGGAGAGGTTCTCACATTTATCTTCCACATTACTGATATAGTTTTCTATAAAGTAAGATCTGCTCGTCTCTAACTCCAATAAAAATGTTAATTTTGCTATTGCACTTTAAGTTTCTAAGCATCTAATCTTACTGTCTTTTTATGTTGCCACATTTACTCTGTGTGGTTTTCTGCTATAACATATGAAAGCCATAATATTTTGCACCTATCAGATGCTAAATGATCTTCTAAAATATTTTTCATTTTTCTCTACTTGCAAATGTTTGATTAATTCAAAGATGATACATTTTTGCTGCAATTATCTAAATGCAGCAGATAAAAGGATAGAACTCAGTTTTAACATTTACTTACATCATTTATTGAATTATCTATTTTATAACTTACTTTAGAATTTGTATTAAATTGTAAATATTCTCAAATGAATTTGTTCCTAGAAATATTCATTTTTATGCAAAATTAATGGGAATGTTTGCATGACAAAGAAGAGAAATAAATATATTGTATCATTGGCATGCAACCTATAGGTAAAAGAACATAAACTCCTAATGTAGCCTTTGTGACAAGTTTTATAATAATGTTTCAACATACCTGATTATCAATAGTTTTAACTAGTTATGAAGTTATTTTAACTTTTTCTCCATATTAAATAAATGAGCTGTTAGACTCAATGACTTGTATTACTTTAACAAATATAACCTTGGTTCAAATTTTAATTTAAGGATAAGCTATATGCAAGTTATATTTGCAAGTTCATGTTTATCACTAATGCACATTTTACTTGGATCTTGAAATTCGTAACAAATTCACAAATTAAATGAATATATTAACCCTTTCGCTCATGAAAGAAAGCTCTAATCATAATTTATTTAGCAGGAATTTTAGATGATGTGAACTGAATTTTCCACGGTAATATAAAATAAGTAAACATAAGACTCTAGAAATGCTCAAGCTATTTTCACAACACCAAGGGCTATTTGTTCATAAAATAAATGACCTTTGTAAATCTTACTGTAAAAGAAGCCCTTCTACCTATATTGTATTGAGTTAACTACAAAGGCATAGCAAAACTGAGGATGGACAATTTTGTTCTGGATACAGGATAATACTAAGAACCAGCTGGATATTCAGTTCAGTTGAAATGTCACCGAATTTGACTGTTAAAATTAACTAAAGTTAATGAGATAGCTGCACAGTTTTTGATATTCACTATAGGTGTCTGTTTAAATACAGACATTGAAATGTCTTATAATTCTGCTCTTATTATCATCTTTACTATTTTATACAGTAAAATCAATTATGCATGATTGCATTTTCACCTGCATGTAGGGGGTGGGTCAGAATAGATTTGATAAAAATAAAAAGTGGGGAGTGGTGGTGAAGTGGACAATGCTCTGTCAAATGAGTTCAAATTAATTAAAAAGCAAAATACACAAAAAACAATAAATAAACAATAAATCAGTCTGAAGACCTGATCCTACTATCTTACCTCAACCTACATGTGACTAATAGGTGAATATATCTCTATGTAAGAAAATAAATGACCAGCAATTAAGTTAATCTAAAATTGATTTTATTGTCACTCAGAAGCATTTTGTGATTATTTTACATAGCATTTTACTTAAACAGTCATTAAAGAATACTATCGCTTAATTACTCTAGAATCACTGGCTATGGTATTTTAGTAAATACAGACTATCAACATTAAAATTAAGAAGCAAATTGGTAATATTATGAAATATTATCATCCAGTAGTCCATGTAACATGGTTCTGTCTTTAGCCATTGCAAAGGTAATAATTTACTGGAGGTAAAATAAATTATACATTTAATTATACATTTAATAAGACCCATTGATATCACGGTAATCAAATCTAAGCACCAAGAGACTAAAGAAGTCTCAATTGTCTGCTGATTTAAAATATTCAAATAAAACATAATTTAAAATATCCTCTTACTGGTATACAAGTTCTAAATACAGAGAAAGTCAATTATAAGAAATAGGAGTGTGATGATTTATAATACCATGGGCTTACAGGCTTCATTTTAACCAAAAAAAATGTTGGCAGCCTCTATGGAGGAAGTCATCTTCACTGAGAAAAGCAAATCAGTAATAAAGAAAGATGGAACATACAAAGTATCAAAGTGAGGCTATTGCTTCTTTTATGAAAGGGCAGTTTAACATTTTAAAATTCAAATAAATGACCTTTCCCTACATATTGGAGTCAGAAATACATAATAAATAAAGGAAACTGAGATGATATTCATGATTCCAATTCTGAAAAAAAAAATGCCTAGAATTGACCCATAAACTTCAAAATATGTCCAAGAATTGAAATGTTCTAAGGTATGTTCTTCAAAACAGTGAGATGGATGTGGAAAATTAACAAAAAAAGATAATTATTAAATATTCTGTGTCCTAGAGCTTAAACTATAGAGTTTTATAAAACCAAGAAGTTAAAGAAGAAATAATCGTAGATAGTAGAAAATGTTTTAAAGAAAATGATAATGAAGAAATGACATATTCAGATAATAGAGCTAATAGAGTACTCAAAAGAAAATTCTTGATCTTAAGTGCATATGTTAGAAAAGTAGAAAGACTGCAAATCTAAGATCTGAGCTTCCACTTGAAGAATCTAGAAATGTAGCAGAAAATTAACATAAAGCATAAAGAAGTAAATAATAAATTTAATATCAGAAATTATTGAAATAGAAAAGAAAGTACAATAAAGCAAATAAAAAGATAAAACAGTGATTTTGACACGATTAATTTGATGTTTATAAAAATATTAATCATGAAATACTAAAAAAGCAAATTATCACAAAATAAAATGAAGTGAAATGAAATGAAACACTGAATGCAGAAGATAATTACAACATATTCTATAGACACATAACGGATGAAATGAGGATATAAAGCACAACTTTAAGTCAATAAATTTTTCATTTTCAATAAAAGGTGAAAAATTCTCAGAAAGCACAACTTATCAATACTGATGCAAAAATAAATATGAAATTGGAAGAGTTGGTTTTATATTAAATAAATTGAAGCTTTTAGTAGTCATCTTCCCACAAAAAAAATATGTAAAAATAGAAAGTAGTAATCCTTTGCAAATATTCTTGCTGTCCTGATTTTGTGATAATCAGGGTAGGCTAAATATTTGCTATATTAGAAACTATGCATGTGTCCCCAGACCTAGTTTTTCTCCCTAGGTGTGGTTTTTAGAATGCTGGTGATAAACGAAGACTGATTTATTACATGACCATCCTGTATGGGAAAAGATTGTAACTTTGGTTATCTTTGGTCAACCTTAAGAGATATAGCAGGGGGACAGATGTGGGTCGGGTGGCTGGGCACCCGTCTCCCATATGGAGGGACCTGGCTTCAACCTCCTGGACCTCCTGGTAAAAATTAAAAAATAAAAGGAAAATATAGAAGACGCGTGGGCCACGAGGACCTGGGTGTAGGTGAGCTGCCAGGCCCCGCAAGCCACGCAGCAAGATGATGAGGTAATAGGAGAGTGACACAAGGGAGAACAAAGATGAGATGCACCGAAAAACCAGGAACTAAGGTGGCACAGGCGGTAGTAGGACGCCTCTCTCCCACATCGGAGGGTATGAGGATCGAATCCCAGTGAAGACAGGAGGAGAAGGATGAGAAGAGCGGGCAGGAAATGGACACAGAGAGTTGCCCAGCGAATGGACACAGAAACAGCAAAAAAGGGGGCGGGGTGTGTAAAAATGGATAAAAGTCAATAAATAAATAAGTAATTTCTTAATGTATAGGTGAGGAAGATTCCAACTATAGTTAGTAGTAATACTTTGATGATGCTCTTTCGTGATTTGTTAACAAATGTTTCACAACAATGCAGGGTGTTTGTGTGTGTGGGGGGGTGATGTGTGGGAGCCCTGTATGATGTTATGCATGTTTGTTTTATAAGATCACGATGTTTACTGAAAAAAAAAAAAAAGAACGTAGTAATCTTAAATAAAATCTTCAATGGAAGAAGAACAGATCCATTTTTCCCAAATCATATGAGGCTCTATTTACCATGATATAATAACCCAACAGCAGCATTGCAAGAAGGGAAAAGTGCCAACATGTTGCTCCTATGAATATAAATATTCTAAACAAAATATGAGTAAATAACATCTAGCCATAGTTAACTAAGGTAAGACATCACAATCCAATGTATTACAGGAACTCTACATTGATCTAATATTTGAAATGTATTTAATATAATACACCCAACCCATTAATGGATTAGTGAGAAATGTCATATGATCATTTCAAGTTATGCAGGGAAAATATTGATATACTTAACTTCCCTTAATGATAAAGTCTTAGCAAACCAAGAATAGAATGGATTTTTTAATACTATCAAGAATTTATACAAACACTTGTAGTAAACATCATATTAAAATTTCTCCCTCAGAACAGAAAGGAAGCAAAGATGCCCATTGTCACTATTCTATTCAACACTCTACTGGAGATTCAAGACAGTACAAAAAGGTAAGAAACATTTTTTTAAAGGTATCAAAACTGAAGAGCAAGAATAAAAACTACCATTATTTGTAGATGACAGGATTGTAATAAACAGTAAATCTAAAAAAAATATACAAACAAGTAAATATCAATAATGAATTTATCAGTTTCTCAATAAAATCTCAATATACAAATCAACTATAAGTCTATGTCTTAAAATAACTAGAAAATTAAGTTATCAAAAGAGACAGCATTATTTTTAATATCATCAGAATCGTCACATACCTAGGAATATATCTAACAAAGATTATGCAAGAAACCCAAAACCACATAACGGTTTTCAGAGAAGGTAAATAAGTTCTTTGATCAGAGTTTCAGTATATTGGGTGCCCTTATTGCTTGAGAGACTGGCAGAAATGCCCAGGTGAGGAAATTGAAAAGTTTTCAGCTACTGTGAGGGCAGTAGACTTGTGACAAGGAAAAGCCTCTATGCATCCAGGAAACAGATATATAACAACAAGGACACATTTATATCCCATAGAAGTGTGTATCTATATAAAAGTCCATTTGGAGATGTCTAAAAAGTCCCTAACAGTGGAAGTGCCTGTCCCACCTTACAGTCTTAACAGGTTATGTTAATTAACAGGTAGAACATAATTTACATACTTGCCTTGACTCTCCTTTAAAGTCGCTTTTTTCTGAAGATGAAGCTCTGGCCCATAGCTGACTGCATGAACTTTCAGAGAAGCGTCAGAGTAAAACAATGGAACAGACAAGGAAGTTTTTAAAAATTAAAAAAAAATAATAGCTAAAATCATGACTAGCAAAATCATATTGTTGTCTAATATCATGCCAATCAGTATCTGGACATATCGTGGATGGTGAAGACACTGGCAAATATCTAGGAATTTCACACAGTCTATAAAGATGAATAACATTTTATTGATGCAAATTTAACCAACAGAGAGTTAGAAAATCCTTTTTAATGTGGCAACACTTCCCATGCAACTCATAAGATAGTAAATGAACTTAACTATTTTTCACACCTCTATTTCCACAAGGTGAAAGAAAAAAATTTTTGGTAGTTTGAAGAAATCAGATATCTTTAGGGTTTGATTTTGGGAAGGAAGTTGTAAGATTTGAACATTATGCTAAACAGGAAAATGGGTGACTGAAATAATATTTGTGGGTTTTTTAAAATTTAACCAGAGTTATAATGAAAAAGGAAATAGAAGTTATTATGGTTGTGATCAAAGATTTAGTACTATTAAAAGAGAGAATACTTGTTCTCTAAACAATAAAGAATGATGAGGTCAATAGAAACTTCAGTGAGGATATTAATCTGATATGACATAGAATTTTTGTCTTCCAGATAGAATACTCAGATGATTAAAAAAAAAAAAAAAAAAACAACTTTTTATAACCTGTCGCCACAAACAGACCAATAATCCAAGAAAACCATCATTTTAAGAGAGAAAAACCCTAAATTCTAGTTTTACATGAATATGCTATTTCATATGTGAGCTTTTAAAAGTATTATAAATAAGCTTATTAGATTTTACTTAGCACTGGGCACAGCAGATAAAATTTATTTTCACAAATTTTCTATAACTTTTTAATAGCCATTTAGGTTTTGCCTCACACATTCTGGGGCAAATGACTGGGAAAAACAGTCATTTTATCTTAGGAAAAAATTATACTCCTTTTTCTTTAACAAAGCTTACTCTGCATACTTTACATACCTGCATACCTTAGGTTACCAAAAAGATCTTTGAAACTGTCTTCAAATATGTTACAAAACACAATTATTCTTAAAAATAAAGTTTGTCAAAAGAATGACTCAATTTCATTAAATACAAAATTACCTTTTTCATCGTCTTAAAGATCTAATAGGTATAATACTAGCTTATTTTACCAGTAAATCTGCATAAATTTAAGGATAACATACCCAAGTAGAATAGAATTCTATGATTTTATTATCCTTACAACAAAAGCTTAGTGGACATAGTTATTTTAGGGGATGATTGCCAGAAATATTGCTTTCCTTAGTTTATTATTTTATCAGTATTCCAGTGAGATTTTTTTTCTTCATTGGAGGTTAAGGCCCTCTTTGTTTTCATAGCAGCCTAAAATAATCTTAAAAGCATATTGACTCTCAGCCTTGTTTAATTTGTCTTGAGCATAATCCAGGAAAACTTTTCATACCTCTCAAGGACATTTTCCTTTTATTTACTGGACTTTTTGGAATTTGGGAAGGGATTTCATTTAATTACACTTAACTCAAGACCTAGATATAATTTAACAATGATTTGTTTACTGTGGCTACTGCTGCTGGGAAGGTATTTGTAGAAAAAAATAATTCCAGATTGGCAGACTCCCTCAGAATGCTACAACAATCAAGGAATCTACCACAAAGGATAAACCACAAAACTCATGGCTTATTCTGCAACACTGCCCAGTGGCTAGCACCCCAACTCCCAAGCCCAGTAGAAAGAATTCCAAACCAAATCCACGCCTCCCCCATTTTCCTTCGCCCCTCCTGTATAGCTCCCTTAACTGGTTCATTCATCTAAATAAGGGGCTCAATCCACCCAGCCCTAAACAAGTCATATAAAGGTGGAGCCATTGAAGAAAAACTAGAAATCCAATTTCTACAATATCCTGCAAGGTAAAAAAAAAAAAAAAATCTTTTTAATTGATGGTTTTGTCCTGGGAGGAGAGAAAGTTATAATGCTTTGGATTCAGCTACGTTCTAGGAGAAGGCCCTTGGGACAGGGACAAATGAGACAGAAAGTATGTAGCTAAATAGGTTGGAAAAGTATTTTAAAGAGGGTAGAATTAAAATTGTATTTCTTGACTAAAAGGGCAGGAATATGTATGGAACTCACGAACTTATCCTGGTCTGTTGAATCTGATTTTTAAGAGTTTTAAATGAGGGTAATGGGATTTCAGACAGATACAGTGGCTTTAGTATTTATTTTAAGAAACTTTAGATTACATAAATGTTACATAAAAAATATAGGGGATTCCCATATGCCCCACTCCCTCTCCCTCCCACACTTTCCCACATTAACAACATCCTTCATTAGTGTGGTACATTTGTTACAACTGGTAAACACATTTAGGAGCATTGCCACTAACCACAGATTATAGTTTACACCATAGTTTACCCTCTGTCCCGCACAATTTTGTAAGTTATGACAAAATATATAATGGCCTGTATCCTTCATTGCAATGTCATGCAGGACAATTCCAATGTCCCCAAACTGCCTCCATATTATCCCTATTTTTCCCCTCTCTCACCTCCCAGAACCTCCCGTGGCCACTGCCTCCACATCAATGATAAAAGTTCTTCCATTGCTAGAATAACAAGAAGCCTACGGTAGAATAATCATAAGTCTACTTTAGTCCACTGTTCATTCCCCATTCTTGAGGAATTGGGGATGGTGATGCACACTCTGCCTCTAATTATGCCACTGCTTTTAATTGTTTTCAATTCTCAGATCTATTTAGCCTAAAAATGTGACAGAGGCAATGGGAAAATTCCCTTCCCTTTCCTGAGGCAGCCCTCGCAGCTACATTGAAAAGCACTTTTTCTTTCTTAAAGGGCAAAGAGCATTAGGGAGAGTTGCCACTGTTGTGGGGGTTTTAGGAAGTTTTCCCCAATGTCCATGTTTTTACAGTAATTACAGATAACAGTGCCTTACATCCTGATGCTTAGAGCATTCATTGAGGCTTATTTGACTACTGTGTTAGTTTGGGAGGAATTGGTAAAGGTCTGAGTATTTAGACTCATAAATCTGAATGGTAAGATTGAATTCTTTGCAAAACTCGCTGAGTTTTCAGTGGGATTTTTGGAATTCTTATCATTACAGAAGGGGAGTTTAGCTAAGTTAGGACATAGAAGAGCAAGCCAGAAGGAATGTAAATAGTATTAGCTGTCCAGCTTCGTTAATTTCTGGGACATATTTATTTTAATTTCTGAGTGCTAATTTATCTTTTAGCAATTTGAATAGAGAATTCCTATGAATTTTTTATTTGTTAATCCAGAGGTAGGAAAGTATACATTAAACAAATAGACATACACAAATAAAAAGCTTGTAAATTCAATGAAAAATCTTTAGCCATGAGTCAGACACAGAAACATAAAATGTATTAAACTATAATTTTGTAACTCTTCTGTAAATTTTCATTCTTATACAAAGACATAAAAGATAGAAAGATTGAGCATATGGGAATTGTAGCAGTTTGGCATTATTTATGGATTCCAAAAATAGCTATAAGATTATGTTTATGAACTGGTCTTTTCCTCCGGGCATATTAGATTATATTGGGTTCAGAAGTTTACTTGATTAAATAATGATTAAGGCTTTGATTGGGCCGAGTCAGTAGGACTTTGAGTCCCCACCCCCTTGGTGGGTGGAGACTCACAGAAAAACCACACCGCACAGAAAGGAGGTTGGAGTTTTAATGCTGGTGCCTGAGGAAGTAAGTACAGAGCAGAGAGAATGCTGGATTAGACACAACAGAGGCCCTGGGAAGAAACAAGCCATTTGCCTGAAAGTCTACAGCTGGCTTTGTGGAGATAGCAGAGCAGCTGAACCTGAAGAGGCAAGCCCTGGGAAGAGAGGAACCCAAGAAGGCTGAAGTCTTGGCAGATGTCACAGCCATCTTGCCCCAACACGTGGCAATAGACTTTGTGAGGGAAATAACTTATGCTTTATGGCCTGGTAACTGTACGCTTCTACATCAAATAAATACCCCTTATAAAAGCCAACAGATTTCTATTATTTTGCATCAGCACCCCTTTGGCTGACTAATACAGGATTTAATTCGGTTTCTCTTCTCTTTCACAATATAAATCTAATTGTAATATAGTCTTATAGTTGAGATCAATTTTCTAGCCATTGGTCCCATGATTCTAACCTGTATGTGGCCAGCCATGTTACAAAAGAAGATCATTTATTTTCACTTTTGTTGATTCATAACTAAACTTAGACTAATTATTCAAGATGCAATTTAACGGAATGCAGTCAGATGTACTAATAACATTTCCCATAGTCGCAATTATCCGGCACTAACAGAAGATTTCCCAGGGTTAGATCTGCCTAAGCAGAACTCAAACCAGTCCTCTAACCCATGTAAGCTTACCCAGAACCAGGAAATGTGTGTACTTTCTTCAGCTAATTCTCATAAGTCTTGGGGCTTATTCCCAATAACAGATACTAGGGTGGGATTCCAACCCACAATCCTAGCAGGTGGGGACTTGAAATCCTCAGAGCAGACCTGTATCTAGGGTGGGACTTGAACCCATAATCTTAGCCAACAAGCTCTGACAAGAAAATAGGCTTTTATATGAAGGTACTCACCCAGAATATGTCTGTTTCGTGAACCATTACTTCTCTCAAAATTAAATTGTGCAAAAATGTTCTGAGACACTGGAGGGAATAAGAAAAGATCTTGGTCATCAAGCCTCTAGACAAACAGGTCTAGTCAGCCAATTCGAGTCAACAACTAGAAAATCCCATCCTGCTAGGGCTACAGGGCCTCGGCAAGTGGTCCTGGGACCTTCAAAGTCCCACCAGGATTCCAAGAAAAGAAAGCTTTATTGCAAGATTGACCAGCAAGGAGACAGGAAGAAAGTCTCAAATCTGTCTCCTCAAATTCAGAAAATTTAGGGTTTTTATGGTGGTGGGGAAGAGGGTTGGGATTAGAGAATTAGGTAATATAGGAGGGGAAAGAGGGAGCATGCACAACTCTGCATCATACTGAATCATACAACACATGATCAGAAAATGGTGTTCTTAGTAGGATGAATGGGTGGAAACTTAAGAACAGATGTCATTATGTTACTGTAAGTTATACTTGGAAGCATGTGTGCATGTGTTTGACTAGTAATTCCTGTGGACTGGTAGGGGCCAGTTCCTGCCCATGTCAGGCAGTTTTGTGGTAAGGAGTTGTGCTAACTTATTGGAGAGGTGAAGTTAAAGTAGCTTGTGATAAGTGAAGAGCAAAGAGGGAGTTTCCATGGTTGCAACATACCACCCCACCACCAACATCTTGCATCGGTGTGGAACATTTGTTGCAAGTGATGATACCAACCTTTTATTATTGGGTTAATTAACTTGGAGTTCCCTGTTTGTGTAATGTAGTTCCATAGATTTGCATTTTACAATACCAGTGTCTCTCTAGGGGCTGCCTATCATGTCCTCAGGCTTCGAGCCTCATCATCTGTGCTGAGATATCCATCCTTCCAGATGACATGGTCCTTAGAAGTTATTGGTTCTCTACAAACTTTGTGCAAACTGAGACAAATAAAATGTTGTTGGTAACTTATTGCCATGATTGCCCAGATTCTCCATGAAGCCATTTTGCTCCCTGACCTTACCACTGTCCTGGTCACCCAGCTTAGAGACAAGTTACAGTTTCACTCCGCTCTTGGGTTTAGAGGTCATTTGCTCTATCTCTTTTTTTTTTCCCCAAGGCCAGAAGTATGTCTTTCTAATCATGTGTCCTTTTATAAAATATTGTGAAATATTACAGCCATCTAAAATTATACAAATAGATTATATATACTATCCAGCTTAAGAAGTATAAACCTTTTAAAAATAACTGAAACCTCTTGAGTATCAATAACTTAAATACTATCACCCTTTATCCTCCTTGCTTAACGGTAACTTCTTTGCTGAATTTTCTGCTTATCAGCCTTTTCTAGTTTTGTGTCTGTACTATACGAGACATAAACAATAGAAAGTGTTGCTTTTCTTGCATATTTTAATTCTATTTTACTCTTAACTTACTGAATTGCACTTTTGCAATTTGCTTATTTCTATCATCTACTATTCATGTACTATTAATTTTTCTGCTATGTAGATGGCATTATTGTTTGAAATCATTGACTTTATTTCTCTGTAGGTGAAGTATGCTGACCCTCTCCTGTCCCAGCTACACTAACTTTGGAACTTGACCATGTGACCTTCTTTGCCCAGTGGTGTCTGAGTTGAAATATTGTACATTACTTTCTTGAAGATATTTTCTGTGGCATTGTAAATTTCAGCATCATCTTGCTCCTGTCCTTCTTTCATGCAGAAAAGCATGTCTCAGTTAAGGCTTGCGCCTTTAGCTTTTGTCCTGGAATGAAAAACTCATGCCTCATACCTGAATTTGATGTGCAGCATGGAGAAGAGGCACAAAAGCAGATCTATAGTTGCTGAGATGTAGCATGTGCAAGAAATGTCTCTGTTGTAAATCAGTGAGGTTTCGAGATTTGTTATATAGCATGTGTTGCCAAACTTGACCAAAATAACTACAAAGTGGTATTCCAGTGCATGAAGATAAAACATGGCATATGCCTTTTTTTGATGAAGAACATTTAGCTAAGGATATTACAAAGAATTATAATGATATAATTGTGCTTTTTTGTGCATATGTGTAAAACTGTCTATAGAATATACATATATATTCAAAAGTGAGATGTAGAACTGTATATTAATTGCATATTCATATTCATTAGATGCCAATTTGCTTTCCAAAGTGGGAATGCCAATATAAATTTTAACCAGCAGAAGAATATGTCCAGTTTATCATACCTCAGGAAAATTTGATATCACAGCTTTAATTTTTTGCCAATGTAATAGATGCCTAAGTTTTGTCTCCTATCATTTCTTTCATGACAAAATCTTTATATATAAAAAAAATGTTCATGTTCCTCTCTTTTCCTCTAATTTATGTTATCTGAATATTGGCATATCAGCTAGGGATCTTTGGTTTAAACATGAATAATTTAGGCTTGTGTACAGTGCTTTATCACTTGGGACAGAAGGTAAATGATCATATATAAAAACTTGGAATCTGAAAGGAAGTCACAAAATTTGACTGCAACAGGAAAAATGGAATAGGATGTAGAAAGGAGAAACAGACAAAAATTTTGCAGTACATGTGACTCTTTCCTTGAATAGAGGAAAACAAAACTTAAAAAATACAGAGAAACAAAAAGCATAATTTAACAACTCAGAATATTGACAAATCACCTAATACTTCTGATTAAACACTAAAAAGCATAGTAATGATCAATACAGACCAAAGAGTTGGAAAATCACAGCATTTCAGATACCTTGTTGTGCAACTGAAATAAGAGTATAATACACATTTTCTAATTATTTTCTCAGTTTTTGTAATTTGTACTCAAATATACTATATAATAATGATGGCAACACTACAACCAAGAATTTACAAATAATTTAATATGTTTTGCCATTTTTTCCTACCTGTATGGTATATCCTAAAAAGAAGTTACATCTAAATTACTGTATTTATCATTTCTTGAAAACTTTCTCATCATGTTATGACAACATTCTATTCACTAATAAATGAGTTTCATTTTTCTTAATGATTTTAGGGATTGCATCTTTAAAGATCATTTTCTTTTTAATTACGAAAAATATTTACATGGTTCAATGTCAAATATATCAAACATGATAAGACTAATCAATTTTATAGTTTAGTTTATATCCTGAATACTTCTAACGTGTTCACTTCAATTCTTTCCCTTAAACGTAATGAATTTTTAATTATACACACACACACGCATATGCTTATATAACTCTCTAAATAGCTTAAATAATATCATAGTTTCATATTAATGTCTTTTAAATAACATTCATAAAAATTCATATACAAATGCACTTCATTGTTTTTCAGAGTTGCCTAGTGTTCTGCTACATACATGTATCATTGTTTGCTCAACCTTTCCTCAACTGATTAATATTTGGAGTTTTCTAGGTCTTCTGGTGTTTAAGTGCTTCAAAGAACAATCTTTTGTATATGAATGGTTCTAATTTAAAGGCAATTCCAAACTGCTTTTAGCAAGAAAGATGTCAATGCTTACCACAGAGAATTTAATTAGTGTTCTATGGCCTGGTCAAAATTAGAGATTCTTCCTCTCTGTTGACTAGACTATACTTGGATTGTTTTGATTGCATTGAGCTAGAAATCTCTTGACATGCTGGTTCAGAGATGACTACTTCAGATATTTCACATTTTAAATACATTGTTGTAATAGTCAGTTTCCAATATATAAAGAGATTTATTATAAGGAATTAGTTATAATTCCTTATCAAACAATATTTAGCTTCAATATTTTGTTCTTTTTGAAAGAGGGGATATTCAATTGCCTGATCATTACTTTCAATCACCGTAATGATACTGAAGCCTAAACTTGTTTGTTTGATATTGGATATCTGACTGGTTTCATCTAAAGCCCACTCGTTATAGGGGCTACCACATGGTATTTATAATCACTTCAATTACTTTCTGCAAAGCAAAATGAGAGGATAATTATGAAATTCAGTCACATTTCTTTCCCATATTTTAGATATAAAGGAATTTCCATTTTTGTTTTTCTTTATTTGCAAATGAAGAAAACAAAAATTGTGAAAAATTGATTTCATTTCATCAAAGGGACTTTAAGTAGGGATTTTCAGATACTGCTTTTTTTCATATAAAATGGTAAAGTATGAGAGCTCTGTATAATAATATGCATATTTGTTTTGTAAGTTCATAACTTATTCTATACTTGTTTATGGATGTTCATGTAGGAATGATAAACTTCAATTTTAAAATGTTAAAAAAATGGTTATCTAAGCACTTTTTCATAATGGGTGACAATGGTTATGATCTAATATCACATTTATTTTTGCAAAGAAGAGCAATTTTACATGGTCTCATTAATCCCAGGCCAAATTAAAAGATTTCTCTGAGAGTCTTATATAACAAAAAGAAAGAGAAGGTAGTGTTTAAATTCAAAATTGTATATTAAGAGATCTCAGCTTTGCAGACTATACAAGATTGTCAACTGAAAAATATTCAATAGAGCTTTTCAAAAAAATCAAATCAATTTTATTGATACATATTAAAAAAGCATAAATCCATACAAAATGTACAATCAATGGTATTTGTTGTAATCACATATTTGTGCATTCATCACTTCAATCATTCTTAGAACACTTTCATTATTCTAATAATAAAAAAATGATAAACAAAAAACAAACTCATCACCTTTCAATCTCTCTCTATTTCCCTGCCATATATATATAGCTGCTATTCTGTTTCCTTCTTTCTAGTATATTTGAATTTATATTTTGTAAAAACAGTCTCACCCATATTCATGTTTTACATGAGGTTTTACTATCTTATATAGTCCATGTTACAGATTTTAGCTTTATCTTTAGTAATATACATGACCTTAGACTTTCCATTTCAACAACTGTCGTAGTCACTATATAATACCTCTGCTCATTACAAACACCATGATATGCTTTCACCATTTCTATTCATTTCCAAAGATTTACAAACAACTTTTTTACCAATTTGAACAGATTAACCCTCAGCTTTCCATTCTCTACCCTCCTGCTACTTTCTGGTGGCCTATATTCTAATTATTAACTCCATGAGTTTACACAGTTTATTTAGTTCATAATGAATTTCAATAAAAATACCAACAGCCTTTTTTGAAGAAATGGAAAAGCCAATTATCAAATTTGTTTGGAAGGGTAAGGGTCCCCGAATAGCCAAAAAGATGTTAAAAATGAAGAATGAAATTGGAGGACTCTCACTTTGGGACTTTAAAGCATATTACTTAGCTACAGTGGTAAAAACAGCATGGTACTGACATGAATACATACACATTGATTAATGAAACTGAATCAAGAACTGAGAAAGAAACCCTCACATCTACAGTCTATTCAACAACTGGTACTGAGAGAACTGGATACATAACCAAAAGAAAGAAAGAAGACCCCTATCTCACATCTTATAAAAAAAATTAACTCAAAATGGATCAAGGACCTAAATATAAAAGCAAAAAGATTTAGGAAAATCCCTTCAAGATCTTGTGTTAGGCATTAGTTTCTTAAACCATACACCCAAAGCACAAGAATAGAAAAAATAGAAAGATAGAAAGAAAAAATAGACAAATGGAACCTCTTCAAAATTAAATATGTTTGTATCTCAAAGGACTTTGTCAAAAGGGCAAAAAGGGAGAAAATATTTGGCAATCACATATATCTGATAAGGGTTTAATATCCATGATATACAAAGAGATCATACAACTCAATACAAAAGCACAAACTACCCAAATAAAAAATGGGCAAAAGACAATTGTCCAAAGAAGAAACACAAATGGTGAAGAAACACATGAAAAAGTGTTCAATATCACTAGTGATTAGGGAAATGCAAATCAAAACTACAATTAGATATCATTTCACACCTATTAGAGTGACAGCTATTAAGAAGTCAGAAAACTGTAAATGTTGTAGAGGATGTGGAGAGATAAGAACGCTTATTCACTGTTGGTGGGAATGTAGAATGGTACAGCCACTGTGGAGGACTGTTTGGCAGTTCCTAAAGAAGTTGAATACAGACTTGTCTTGTGACCCAGCAATCCCATGCTAGGTATATACTCAGAAGAACTGAGAGCAGAGACAAACAGACATTTGCACAGTGATGTTCATAGTGGCATTATTCATGATTGCCAAAAGTTGGAAACAACCCAGGTGTCCATCAACTAATGAATGGATAAACAAAGTGTGGTGTATACACACAATGGATTATTATGCAGTGGTAAGAAGAAATGAAGTTGTGAGCCATATGACAACATGGATAAACCTGGAGGACATTATATTGAGTGAAGCAAGCCAGGCAGACACAATAGAGCTTTTAACTTAGGAAGGTAGGGTTATATGTCTAATACAAATTTGAAATCGTGTACATTTGTTTATTATTTTATTTTTGTTCTCGTGGTAATGAACAGTGAATGTTTATTGCATGAAATTAGATTAGTTTCAATAACGTACTCCACTGTATGTCATTTGGTGTATAGGAAATAAAAGTTTAATTATAACTAATATGCCTGCTTACTTTTGACCATTTTCTTTAAAAATCTGGAAATCATCCTCTAGCAATAACAAATTCAACATAATTTATCTTCTATAATGTCACTGAGGATATGGTTTATTTTAACAAGTATCTTTTAGTGGAAGAATTTTGGGAGGAAATTATTTTCCCTTTTTCTAGGGAAGATATTCTTTCTTTTGAGTGACTAGGTTTTTATCTTATGAACACAATAATTTGTAAAACTGTTAGGATTTTCCATTTAAATTTTGACTGATAAAAGCTATAAAAGCAAAACTAAGAGAGAACTCTAACCATGATAGTATGGCACATTTCAGAATATTTTTTATGTGTTTACCATTGTTTTTATTTTATCTTTCTAAGATTCAGTTTATGTTATCTGATTCACTAATATAACAATACATTTTTTGTTCCTGAGGATATATTATCACCATCAATATTTTAAATCATATTTCTATTAATAAGAACAAGGATAATAATTATACTTCATATCCAAGATCACAGTGTGTCCACAATGTTGAGATGATCAAACTATTGTTAAAATGTTGATTCAATAAAAAATAGTATATTTTTCTTGTAACCCCCTATTTAACTGAATCAAAGTAACTTCTTTACTACAAATTTACATATAGGAAAAACATACTTTTCATCTTTTACTTATTGAAGTGTTTCAGCAATGTAATTAAAATAGGTTTTTATCTTTTCTTTCTTTTTTTTTTTTTTTTTTTTTTTGGAGTTTGTCAGCAAAGAAAGATAAATTAGTGGATAGATGATGAGTTCATAACCTGCAATTAATTGCCAAAGTAAATTATCAATCTTAATATACATCACAAATTTGAGAGGAGAGGAACATTAGGGAAATATAAACGACAGCAAAGTAATTGGTTGAGAATCAGCCATATGAGATTTACTGAGGTGTACTTTAGAAATGGTGATGTTAGAATGAAATGCTAAATGCAGCCCTTACTCTCATAAAGACTCATCAGACTTTAATTGACCAAAAAACAGTTGAAAGTAACTGAATCCAACAATCAGTTGATAGAAAAGCAATTAATGATCCATAAAAGAGATCTTTCTTCATGTGTAACTTATCTTAATAATTTTTATTGATAACTTATGTTAAACAAAGTAAAATAGTACAAAGCATTCAAAAAATGTTCCATTTCTACAGACCTAATACACTGTAGAAATATGGAAAATGATCTAGTATTAAGAAGGCCTTAGAACTCCAGAAAAAAAAAAGGTTATAATCCTTTTCCAGGATTTCTTAAAATAATAAATATTATACTATATTAATCTCAGCAAGTTATTTATTTGGTTATTAAGAAAAATATAAGGTTGAGATCTGTGTATGTAGTATATAACACTTTCAAATTTTATAGTATTTTTCTTGTACATAATGAAAGACTAGGATACTTAATTTATAATAATAATGAAGATCAGGTCTAATACTGACCTAATTGTCCCATAATATTATATCAGACTTTGGGTACTTTTAGTTATGTATTTGGAAACTTTGAAATATCATATTATACAATTGAGTACCTTTTTGTGTGTGTGTGTTTTAGAAATCCTGGTTTTGGGCCTCAAACCCTAAAATATTACCAGAGTGATTATTTGCTTAATTCTTTATACTTTTCTGGATTTTATGACTTTCTCAAAAAATAAAAATAAAAAAAAGAAGAAACAAAGAAAAGAAAAAGAGAAGAAACCTGAAAATAAATAACCCTCTATTCTTGTATGATTTTAATAGGATTCTTGTTCTTAATTCCACAAAAGCTTTTACACATTTTAACTATTGTATTTCCTCCTTTCTCTGTTTTCTGCCCTGTTTTGGGATTTATTAGGTGACATCATCTGCACCGTTCCTCACTGGGTTAATATTTGCTTTTTGCCCTGATGATGATATTCATTCTGTATGTATTTTATATTAAAACATATTTAAATCTTACAGCTTTCCAATTCCTGTAGCCAAGTTGGGAAAAGAAGAAAAAGCAATTATATTTACTATATACCTCCTTTCCATTCAAATAAGATGCTTCAGAAATAATAGGGATAAAAAGATGTGCTTTCTGAAAACACTGCCCTCTTACTGAATATAAAAGACATTTTATTTTAGAGGCCCTCAATGTCTATAGCTGATCAGCTTCAAATACAAACTAGTAAATGAACAGAAAACAGAAATATATACACTTTTTGAGCATGATAGTTTAGTAATATAGATGAGTATTGTGACAGTTTGAATTTTGTGAATCCCAGAAAAAGATTATGTTCTTAAACTATCCTATTCCTGTTGGGGTGGGGCATTTGGTTGCATTAAATTCATTTAAGGAGCTTTTGATTAGATTGCTTGATAAGATCACTTTAGGGCTTCATAATTTATGAGTTGTGTATAATAATAACTACTTTGCCCATAGTCCCTTATTTTTACCATCCTGCAGGGGCAGAGATGTGGCTAGTTCCCTTAGCCATTGTTTAGAATTTTAGCAGAAATGTACTGCCCATGCATATATATAAATATTAATTCATATGTATATTTTACTCAATAAGAACAAATATTTATTGAGTACAGATAGGTTCTGGGCTCTGTGTAAAGTACTGGATATTGAGAGGCAAATGAGACTGAGCACAGCTTATAGGCTGGATCAGGTGGCAGACACAGTTATAAGGAAAGCTGTAACCAGAAAAGCCAGAATCTACACCCCAGAACTGCAGTGGAAGTTCAGAAGAGGGAAACCTACTTTCAAAAATTCTGTCTCCTCCCTAAAACAGTGGTTTATTACAAGTGTGTCTGCAGTGGGGAAGGAATCTGTATTTGGTGTTATAGTTCTCCAGGAAATTCTGGTGATGAGCTGGGTTGGCCCTACCTCAATGGTCCCATGGTGGATAGTTGCAAGATGGTGTTAAGGCCATAATGAGAAGTCGCTAGTAAATAAGTATTTCTCTCCTGCTAGGAAGAGCCTAAATGTCCTCTCCTGAGGGAAGGCAGTCCCAGTCCTACCCCACCATTGTGCAACCCTTCTCTAGCGCCATCTACTGTAATAATGCTTGTGGTCAAAGTCTTTATCATAGGACTGGGTTGCCAGTGAACTAGGTTTCACCAAAGTAAGTTGAATTATGTGACTTGTGTGACTTGCTGTGGAATTCAAAGTTTGTCAATATCAAAACATAAAGGAAAAGCACAAGCTTCAGTTGCTACAAGCATAAGAAATGATAAATTGTCACCAATATTTCAGAGCGTGCTTACTCTGAAGACAGATAATATCACTCTAGCTAATATATTTACATCACGCTTAGTTATTTACACATTTTTGTCTACTAAAAGGAAGCCAGTGCACTAAGGGGTAAAAATAATTCTTATTTGTATCTTCTAGATGGCCTATTCTGCCTGGCCTTTGGTATCAGGAAGATTTGTATTAAAATATTTACCTAGCCAGTTAATAAATCTTAGTAGCCACTTTCTAAAGGCACATTAGATGACTTGTGTGATACAATTTTCTTAAATGCTCCATGGAGAATATTGAAGCTATCCCACAACATTATTGCAAAAATTTTAAAGGACAAGATCTGGCACATAGCAGCAATATTTTCTTGTTTTCCTTTTGCCTATGTGTTTATAAATCTATCTTTTAAGGTATAGCTAATAATTCAAAAATGTATACATTTTAATAAGTTATGACAAATTTATATACTCATGTAACCATGATTTAAGCAAGCTAAAGAATATTTTCACCACCCATCCCCCCAAATTACCTTTGTACCCCATTCAAGTTTGGTCCATATGGTTCCAGGTCAGCAACCATATGCTTTTGGTCACTGTAGATAAGATTTATGTTTTGTAGAGATTTATGTATATCTACAGAATTTTCTATTTATCTGATACTCGTATCTGAAAACAGAGTTTTGTTTCCTCTTATCCATCTGCATGTGTTTTATTATTTTTTTCTTGTCTAATTGTACCAGATAGTTATCTCAAGTACAATAACTGAATAGAAATAGTAAGAGTGGGCATCCTTGCAATTTTTGCACTTTTATGAGGAAAGAATTCAGGCTTTCCCAATAAGGATGATATTGTTCATAAGATTTCCATAGATACATTTTACAATATTTAGAAATTTTTATCATGAATAGGCTTTAATTGTGCCAAATAATTTTTCTGCATCTATTGAGATGGTCTTTTATTTTCTTTATTTTATTAACATGGTTAATTATATTGATTGATTTTCAAATGTTGAATCCGTGTTGAATTCCTTATATAAAATATCTTTCAAGAAATGATGCATTATCCTCACATTTTTAAAAACTTGGTTCACTCATATTGCTTTTAGAGCTTTTTGCATTTATATTTATTAGAGTTGGTGTTTGGTAGTTTTCTTTTCTTGTAATGTCTTCATCTGATGGTGTTTAGAGAGTGTTGCTCTGAAAAAATGAGTGTTTGCTCCTTTCTTTTCTGAAACAGAAATAATGTATAGTCTTGACATTATTTCTTTAGATGTTGGCTGGACTTCTGTGTCTAAAATTTGAGGAGAGGAAATTTTATTTACAAAGTCAATGTCTTTTATAGATAGAGGGATATACTTTTATTCTATTTTTTTCATCAGGATTAGTAATATGTTATTTTCAAGCATTTGTTCATTTCATCTAACTTTCAAGTTTATTGGTAGAATGCTTAATTGTACCTTTATTTTCCTTTTAAAGTCTCCTTTTCATCCCTGATACTTGTGATTTGTGTCTTTTCACTTTTCCTCTTTTTCAATCAGGATATGTTCAATTATCATTTAGCTGCATCCCACATATTTTGATGTTAGTTTTTATTTTTCTACAGTTCAAAATATTTTCTTTTATCCCTGTGATTTCTTATTGCATCATGACTTCTTTAAAAGTGTGCTAGGTAATTTCAAAAAGTGATTATTGGGGGGGGTGTCTGGGGGGGGTTTCGTGGGGATTGGTTCATC